>CM065136.1:30646990-31246990 GCA_033026305.1 Cirrhinus molitorella | reverse complement strand
CATTGCAAGATTTTTCTCCATATAGTGGACTTCGATTAGAGCCAACGAGTTAAAGGTCCAAACTGCAGTTTCAATGCAGCTTCAAAGGGCTCTACACGATCCCAGCTGAGGAATATGGTTCTTATCTGACAAAATGATGTCATTTTCAAAAAAAAAACAAATATATATATATATATATATATATATACTTTTCAATCATAAATTCTCATCTTGCACTGATACATATGCGTGTGTTGATGCATTATGTAATCACATTGGAAGAGTCATGCACAGTTAGCTCTTCAGAATCTTCAGAACTTCAAAATCATCTGACATTGTTGTTTTACTTTTTTTTGTAAAGGTTATTTGACCTTTGCACGTTAACTTTGTAAACACTGGGTCGGTACTTTCACCTACGTCACGCGTGACCTTTCCAGCATGATTATGTAATTCATGAGCTAGTGCAAGACGAGCATTTGTGGTTAAAAAGTATATAACAGTTTATTTGTATTAAAAAATGACTGATTGTTTTACTAGATAAGATCCTGATAAGATGCATTGAAATTGTAATATGAACCTTCAACTCACTAATCCCCTTCAAAGTTCACTGTATGGAGAAAAATCTTGCAATGTTTCCCTTAAAAATGTGAAGTTACATTTAAAGTTTTGCACCTGAAGTACATATTACAGCCATGCACAGGTATGTTCCATGTATCTAAAATATATAAAAGACTATAAACTAGTTCCTTAAACTTCATGATTTAGCTTAACAGCTTAAAATATATTCAGCATGCAAAATAAACTGTAGTTTGTTTCTCGACAGAAAAGTTTTTTACAAGTCATTTTACTACACTCTTAAAAAAAAAGGTGCTTTACGATGCCATAGTGTAGAACCTTTTTGTCTAAATGGTTCCATAAAGAACCTTTAACATCTGAAGAACCTTTCCGTTTCACAAAAGGTTCTTTGTGGCGAAATAAGGTTCTTCAGATTATGAAAAGGTAAGAAAGAGATGGTTGTTTAAAGAACCTTTGACTGAATGGTTCTTTGTGGAACCAAAAATGGTTCTTCTATGGCATCACTGTGAAGAACCTTTTAAAGCACCTTTATTTTTAAGAGTGTAGTCATAATAAGCATAATAATTACTTTTTCTCACAATTGTCAATTAAGCTTATCCACCACAATTCTAAAAAAAAGTAAGAATTGTAAGAGATAATTTGCAATTAGCTTTTTTATTTTTATTTAATGGTGGAAACAAGCTTCTGTGCATTCATTATGTGTTAATAATATGTTGCGTAAGTACCGGCTACTTTTAGTGTAAAACTTAAAAAAAAAAAAAAAAAAAGATTATAAAATAGCACAGAAACATATCTTATATATCTTTTATTCTACTTATCACATAGCAAATCTTCAGTAATCCTGTTCAAGCTTTGACGATTAGTTGAACGGACTCATTTGATTCCTTTGAGTCACACATGCTGCTGTTGTGAATCTTCTGCCATCAACCTTGAACTAAAGTTCAATTCAGTTCGTTGTTGTGAATCGCTGTGAATCTGCTCAAAAGAACGATTCATTTGTGAAGTCCTGACCTCAGCGTGGAAATTAATGAAACGTGCTGGACAGCAGATCTGTGCTGTGATCCGGTGGTGTGTGTGTGTAATCCTGAGCAGATCTGACGGGTATCAGCTATCGGCTGGAGTCAGGGCACATGTGGACAGAGTCTGGCATTGGTTTGTGTTGTGTTCAGGGCAGAGGCACCTCCGCTTCAGTATAAATCAGCTGCACCTGGAATAACAGATCAGCCCAGGGTTATCAGGCGTTATCACCGTACAGCTCCTGTCAGTCAAACTCTTTAAGCAGTGTGTCAGTGTATGAACGCATTCAGCATGATACATACACTGAAGGCCATAGTCTTTATGTAGCTCAGTCTTAATGTTCTACCTAACTGTACAGTTGCTTCATCACACTGATGCTCATTTGCATGCAGTTGAATTTTGATCTTTGACTTTCACTTGTCACTTATGTAACCAGAAATCACCAGCTCTTATAGAAAGAAAACACTTTGTGCTGCAGTATGAGTTGATTGTCAGTGTGAAATTGCTAAAGGTGATGAAGATTCAGCATCAGATAGAAGAATAAGGTAAAACTTTATTCTGATAGTCCACTTCAGACATTCTACTAACTATACTAGTCAACATTTGAAGTGGATCAAAAGCTTTCATCAGAAATGTCTTAAAACCAAAACAATACCCGTTCTTGTCTAGGACAACTTTGATGAAATACAGAGTTCTGGCATTAAACTCTAGAATGCAGTCCGATGTGTCTAACTCAATCTGACAAAATGACATCATAGTCACATGGCACAGCCGATTGGTTCTCTCCTGTATAAGTAGCCAATGAGCTCACTGCTCAACATTCAAATATATGACTAGTGCTAGATGTAGCAGTTTGCAGCATGCTTCAGAACCCTCCACCTTCCCCAGCTCCACCTGTATAGATCTGCTATGAGGTGATTCATGTATGCTATGGGGGTTATTCATATGTGTTATATGTGCAGCAGCAGCATTTCTTATATGCTTACAGCAGCATTTTATGGATGTATTGGCAGTAGCAAGTCTCAGTACTTGCTCTGTCGCAGCAGCTGCAGCAGCATAGCAGATCTATTCCGCCAAGATCAAATACATTAACTACTGTATAAGTAACTTTACAACTTTACAACAACAAAGGAGAAATTAAAGGAGAAATTCACTTCCAGAAAAAAATGTACAGGTAATTTACTTACCCACCTTCTTTCTTCAGTTGTAAAGAAATAGTTTTTTGAGGAAAACATTTCAGGATTTCTCTCCATATAGTGGACTTCTATGGTGCCTGCAAGTTTAAATTTCCAAAACACAGTTTAAATGCAGCTTCAAAAGACTAAACGATCCCAGTCGAGGAATAAGGGTCTTATCTAGTGAAACAATTGTTTTTTTTTTGTTTTTTTGTTTTTTTTAAAAACCCAAAAAAACATTTATATACTTTTTAACTTCAAATGCTTGTCTTGTCTTGTCTCTGCATGTACTCTGTGTATTCCAGTTCAAGACAGGGTATGTTGAAGAAGTCCCATCTCATTATCTCCTCCAACTTCAAAATTGTCCTTCATCTCTGTTTTACCTTTTAAGGGCATTTGATCTTCTTTGCATGCTCACCTCTGCAGCAATATTTTGAAGTTCCTATTTGTTAATATGTCATCACACAATCAGAAATAAAAATTATTACATCACACACTTGAAAATAATCTTTATTATGACATCACAAAAATTATATTCATTATGATGTCATTCACTCTGAAAAAAATAATACAGAATATCGGTATCAGTTACATCATTTGAATTTGAAAAAAAAAAAACCTTTTATTTAGCAAAGATGCTTCAAATTGATGAAAAGTGACGATAAAGACATTTATAATGTTAAAAAGATTTCTGTTTCAGATAAATGCTTTCTATTCATCAAAGAAACCTGAAAGAAATAATACTCAGCAGTTTTTAATATAATAATATTAATAATAATAATAATAATAATAATAAATGTTTTTTTGAGCAGCAAAGCTGAATATTAGAATCATTTCTGAAGGATCATGTGACTGGAGTAATGATGCTAAAAATTCAGCTTTGAAATCACAGGAATAAATTAGATTTTAAAATATATTCAAATAGAAAACAGTTATTTTAAATAGTACAAATATTTCAAACTTTTACAGTTTTTGCTGTACTTTGGATCAAATAAATACAGGCTTGGTGAGTAGAAGAGACTTTTTTAAAAAACATAAAAAATCTTTTGACTGGTAGAGTATATAAGCTGTTTTATACATAGAATTAAAATGACAGTTTTATTTGCGGCACATTGACACATCCACACACCCCTTTTACATCACATCTTGTGTATCAAATAACATTTTTACATTTCCCCCTCGTAAACGCATCTCCGGTTGTTAATTAATGTGCTGTGAACTCCTTGAAGGCTGTTGTTTCCGTTTTCCTCCTAATGTAAGTTATTAATCTTCTAGCCAGTGATGCCTGTACATGTCCTAAAATAAAAACACTGTACCTGATACACATGTGGGCTTCATGTCTATAGGAAGTGATGGCTTGACTCCAGCACTCGCAGGCTCTTGTGTCGAGCTCCCGGAGACTGCAACCTGTTAAAGGTCACGTTATTCAGCACTTTGATCCTCTGCTGTAAGCTATAGGAAGCCTCATAAACCAGAGCAGGAATATTGTCTGACGGAGTGACATGGCCCGTGGCTGTGGATGTGAAGATGTCTTCATGTTGGGTGGCGAGTGTGAGAGTCAAGCACTGACATGCGTGCGTTTATCACACGTCTGCCTCCATAAAACTCCAGAGGATCCGACACAGACGTGCCATTGTTCTCTCAGATAGCATCGGACTCATCGCATTATATTCCAGAGGTTTCCACAGAGGAATTCAAGCCCTCATATACCACAAACACACACGCCAAGAGCACACGTGCGCCCTGACACATATATCACCGTTAGACCGAACACATACAGGCCGAACATACAGTATGATGCTTCAGTATGTTTACAGTATGAGTGTCTTTACATATACAGGCCTTAAAAAGTCTTTCACTAAAACCTTAAATCAGAGCAGAAAGGCTTCAATTCACAAAGTTTTAGCATTCAATGTTGCATGCATTGCAAGCACTGCAAAAAATGCTTTTCTTACTTAGATTTCTTTGTCTTGTTTCCAGCCAAAATATCTAAAACTTCTTAAATCAGAATTTTCTAGACAAGTAAAAATTATTGTCTTGTTTTCAGAAAAAATAGCAAAATGTTAAGTAGTTTTCTGCTTGAAATAATATTATTTTTCTTGTTTTAAGCAAAAACTCACTTAATTTTGACTTTTTTTTTTAAACAAGACAAAATCTTTTACTTGTCTACAAAATCTTTTTTGATTTAAGAATTTTTTGATGTTTTGGCTGGAAACAAGACAAAAAATAAAGTAAAGCATTTTTTTTTTTTTTTTTTGCAGTGAAAAATAAATATCTTCCTCAGTATTTTTTTGTTTTCCAGTACAAATATCTAATCATCCCTAAATCAAGATACATTTACTTGAGGTGCAAAATCAAGAATTTGTTCAAAATAAAGTAAGTTTATGCTTAAAACAAGAACAAATATGTGACCCTGGACCACAAAATCAGTCATAAGGGTACATTTTTTGAAATTGAGATTTATTTTATCATAATGAATAAGCTAATAAATACGCTTTCCACTGATGTATGGACAATATTTGGCCGAGATACAACTATTTGAAAATCTTGAATCTGAGGGTGCAAAAAATCTAAATTTTGAGAAAATCGCCTTTAAAGTTGTCCAAATGAAGTTCTTAGCAATGCATATTACTTATCAAAGATTAAATTTTGATATATTTATGGTAGGAAATTTACAAAATATCTTCATGGAACATGATCTTTACTTAATATCCTAATGATTTTTGGCATAAAAGTAAAACAAAGACTTCTTATCATCATCATTGCTATCATCATTGCTTCTTAAGTAAAATGATCTTAAGTAAAAAATCTTGATTTCTGAATCTTAAGACTTTTTCACAGGAAAATAAGACTAAAATACTGATGAATAGCATAACTAATCGAGATCTATGGGAAGTTTCAGGCTTATTTGTTTCAGAAGTGTTGTTAATGCAACTAATACAACTGGAACATATGGACAACATTTACATTTATTTCTTAAACTTTCCTTTCTTGGTCTTTAAAAAGTCTTAAAGTCTTAAATGTACATTCATGCAAAACCTGCAGAAACTCTAAAGTCAGTATCCTTTCTGACCAATGAATTTCAATCATATATTGATCATTTTTACAGTTTTTTTTTTTTATGATGTCTGGATAGATTTTTTTTTTTAAGATTTAGTTTGGATTGCTTTCGCAAACACTAATTTTTAACCAAAGCAACAATTTGAAACTGAGATTAGACAAATTTAGGTTTGCTATATGATTTGCAACATGACTTTTCCAGGCCTGGAAATCACTCTTTAGATAATCCCAGACTTTGGGAACATGGAATATAACATAACTACACTAGCAGTCAAAAGTTTTTGATAGAAAAGAAATGAAAATTAATACTTTCATTTAGCAAGGATGCTTTAAATTGATCAAAGGTGATGATAAAGGCATTTATAATGTTACAAAAGATTTCTATTTCCTGAACTTTCTATTCATCAAAGAAACCTGAAAAAAATCTACTCAGCTGTTTTCAAGATAATAATAATGTAGCAAATCAGAATATTAGAATGATTTCTGAAGGATCATGTGACCGGAGTAATGATGCTGAAAATTCAGCTTTGAAATCACAAGAATAAATTACATTTGAAACCATATTCAAATAGAAAACAGTTATTTTAAATAGTACAAATATTTAAAAATTGTATTGATTTTGCTGTGCTTTGGATCAAATAAATGCAGGCTTGGTGAGCAGAAGAGACTTCTTTAAAAAAACATTAAAAACTTACCTAATATCTGCAAAACAAACTATTAATGACATTTTTTAAAGACACGCACACGTTTTAGATTTCATTTAATTAATTTATAACTTATTTGGATTCTCAAAGGCTGTTCTAGTTAATTGAAGAGCAGCTTTTATCTCACATGGGGGTCAAGAGTTATGAGAAAATATGCATGTTAACAGATAGTTGCATAATTGTTTCATTTAATGGCATTATTGCATTGAAATATGTGCCAAATCACCAGCTCCTGTTCTGGCCTGTGATTCCTCTCACCATTTCACCTTTGACAGATTCTGTCTTATTGAGCGCATTAATCACTTTAGTGTGCTTATATTCTCATTCTCGTCATTTGACATGCAGCACCGGGGAATTTATATCTCAAACAGCTGGAGAATAAATAAGGAAACCTGTTTTTGCATTCAAGATATGCTTTCATGTGTTGTAGCATAAACAAATGTCTTGTTTGTTCATTTTATTAAGCATCTGTTGAACAGCAGTGAGGATTTTTATTGCTGTTCAACAACAAGTTCGGCTCTAGATTTGAAAACAAACAAACCTTCACGTGTGTTTTGTTAAAGTGTTATGATGTTTTTTTATTTGCCTTTAGGCTCTTGGTTGCATTAAAGATCTAATGTTTTTGATTTTTCCCCTCTGTAGTGTAATGTAAGTGATCCAGACACTAGGAGGGTCTAGGCTAGACTCTGTTATGGTTGTTTCTAATCACTTCCCCACATCTATCATCAGCCCTGCTTTACCTCTTCATACACACTCATGTTAAGACCTGCATGTGGATCGTCTCTATAACATCTTTGTTTAAAGCAGAGCATGTAGATTTAGTATTGATACCTACTGTATATTTATTATATATGCAGTCTGGATGTTGTATAATTTTTGAACTATAGCTGTGTGTTTGGGAGTAAATATACAGCGTTTTTTCCCACAGGTTGAGAAGCAGCGTGCTGATTTGAGCCGTGAACTGGACGATCTGACAGACAAACTGGAGGAAGCAGGAGGTGCCACGGCCTCTCAGGTACAAAAACACTGATTGAGATTGTTTATAACCACATGAATGGAGTATTTGAACAAATATTTAAAATAAATCAAATTTAATTGCATGTAATTACATGCTTCAAATGTACAGTCCCTTTCAGTTTTTAGTATATTTTTACTCTTGAGGCATGCAGAAATTGGATTTCATAATGAAATCAAATTTTTTTTTTTACTTATGGGAATATGAAAGTGATATTTGTGACCCCGGACCACAAAACCAGTCATAAGTCGCTGGGATGTATTTGAAGCAATAGCCAATAATACATTGTCAGTCAAAATGATTGATTTCTCTTTTATGCCAAAACTCATTAGGATGTTAAGTAAAGATCATGTTCCATGAAGATATTTTGTAAATTTCCCACCGTAAATATGTCAAAACTTAAAGGAACACTCCATTTTTTTTGAAAAAAAAAAAATAATAATAATTTTCCAACTCCCCTAGAGTTAAACAGATGAGTTTTACCATTTTTGAATCCATTCAGCCGATGTCATTGAGTCTGATTAGACCATTAGCAACTTGTTCAAAAATTACCAAAGATTTTCAATATTTTTCCTATTTAAAACTCTAACTCTAGGGGAGTTGGAAAATGAGCCCATTTTCAAAAAAGTAGAGTGTTCCTTTAATTTTTGAAAAGTAATATGCATTGCTAAGAACAAATATTGTCATGTCATAACAAACCATACATCAATAGAACGCTTATTTATTCATCTTTCAGTTTATGTATACATCCTAATTTTGAAAAAAATTACCCTAATGACTGTTTTTTTGTGGACCAGGTCCATTTGTTGTATGCTCTACTATTCAAAAGCTTGTGGTTAGTGTGTCTGTTTTTTTTTTCTTTTGAAAGAAGTTTCTTCTGCTTACCAAGGCTGTATCAAAAATACAGCAAAAAATGTGAAATAGTATTACAGTTTAAATTAGCTGTTTTTTGTGTGAATATACTGTAAAATGTAATTTATTCCTGTGATGAAAGCTGAATTTTTTTATTATTACTCCAGTCTTCAGTGTCACATGATCCTTCAGAAATCATTCTAATATGCTAATTTGCAGCTCAGGAAGCATTTCTGATTATTATCAGTGTTGCAAACAGTTGTGCCGCTTCATATTTTTGTAGAAATATTTTATTTTTCAGGGTTCTTTGATGAATAATAAGTTCAAAAGAACATTTATTTGAAATAGCAAATGTTACAAATCTTTTGTAACATCATAAATGTGTTTACTGTCACTTTTGATCAAATTTAGTGTGTCCTAGATGAATAAAAGAATTAATTTCTTAATCTTACTGACCTCAAATATTTTAACCATGGTGTAAAACATGTGATGTTACTTACATGTGATTCTGTGTGTAGATGGAGATGAATAAGAAACGTGAGCTGGAACTGCAGCGTCTCCGGCGGGAGCTAGAGGAGTCATCGGTGCAGGCAGAGGCGGTGTCTGTGGCGCTGAGGAAGCGTCACAGCGATGCTCTGTCTGAGCTGGGAGAGCAGTGCGAGAGCCTGCAGAGAACCAGAGCCAAACTGGAGAAAGAGAAGCAGAGTCTGAGGCTGGAGGTGGACGATTTGGCAGCTTCACTGGACACGCTGCAGAAAGCCAAGGTCAGCTCTGAACATGCTCAGTCCCTCAGGAGGGCATTTACTGCTGCAGATGTACAGCATTCAGACTCTCCTTATGGTCTAAGCATCGAAATTCAAATTAAAAGACCTTTATGAGAACTCATCTTGACAAGTTGGATTGTTTTACTGGGGGATATGTCAGCTGTTGAATAGTTCAGCCAAAAATGAAAATTAGATGAAAATATGCTCATCCTCAGGCCATCCAAGATGCAGATGAGTTTGTTTCTTTATCAGATTTAAAGAAATGTAGCATTCTTTTACTAGATCAACTGAATGGGTGCCGTCAGAATGAGAATCTAAACAGCTGATAAAAACACCACAATAATCCACAAGCAATCCACACCTTTCCAGTCCATCAGTTAACAACTTAAGAAGCCAAAAGCTGTGTTTGTAAGAAACAAATCCATTATCAAGACATTTTAAACTAAAATATGAGTCCATAATCCATAATAACACTTCCTCCAGTGTAAAAGTGGTCTGGTCTGAATCAGGAGAGAAATCTACACAGATCAAACACTGTTTACAAGCTAAAACAGCTCTTAACAAATATGTGGGTGGATTTTGGAGGATTATATACTTGTTTTTTTAGTTAAAAACATCTTAATGTTGGATTTGTTTCTTACACAGCTTTTCATGTCACAAGATGTTAATTGATTGATTGGAGTGGTGTGGATTATTGTGATGTTTTTATCAGCTGTTTCGACTCTCGTTCTGACGGCACCCATTCACTGCAGATTTTTTTGGTTAGTCAACAAATATCTAAGTTGTCACAGTACAACTTAACATTTCAACTTGAATAAACTTGTTTAAGTTGACTGAACTATTTTAAGGCAGCAGGGTAACAAATTATTTTAAGTTGATTCAACAAATTGTGTTTTTTGCTATTTACAGTGTACCTGGATCTCGTGAATCATTGCTGTAGGATTTGTTTGATCTCATCTCAGGCCTTTCATTAAATTTGTGTTACATGAGCCACTGATCTAAGCTAATATCACGTTGTTTGATTGTGTGTCACATCAGGCGTCGACTGATGCTCAGATGAGGAAACTAGAGGAGCTGCTATGTGACGCCAACACTAGGAATGAAGACCTGCAGAAAACTGTGAATGAGGTTACAGCGTCCAAGAACAGACTCACAGGTGACTGATGAAGATCTCACATTAAATACCTGAGTCACACCACAC
This sequence comes from Cirrhinus molitorella, assembly GCA_033026305.1. NCBI lineage: Eukaryota > Metazoa > Chordata > Actinopteri > Cypriniformes > Cyprinidae > Cirrhinus > Cirrhinus molitorella. The sequence goes on along the minus strand of CM065136.1, from coordinate 31,236,647 downwards.
TTCAGAATTTTGGTTTGATACATTAAATTGGTCAAAAGTGACATTTTGTATTTTATATTTATGATCTTTTGAACTGAAAAATAATATGTATCAGATTCCACAAAAATATGAAGCAGCACAACTGTTTTTAACAATGCCAATAACCAGAAATGTTTCTTGAGCAGCAAATCATTTTAGAATGATTTCTGAAGGATCATATGACACTGAATGATGCTAAAAATTCAGCTTTGATCACAGCAATAAATTATATTTTACAGTATATTCAAATAGAAAGCAGCTATTTTAAACTGTAATAATATTTCACAATTTTTACTGTATTTTTGTTTAAATAAAAACAGTGCCAGGACTCAAACCAAAGACTATAGAATATCCAATACGTGTCACTTGTATAGTTTTGAATGGGGAAAAATGCAATGCTCATTATGGCCCTGAAGCCCCGCCTTCTTAATGAAAGAGCCAATCGTTAATTAGTAAAGTCAGTGTGTCACTGCCATTAGAAGTCCCGGTTGCTATAGAAACAGTCAGCGTTCTAAGTCGTGCGTTTCAAAGGTGACCACCGAGTGGAATGACTTGCCTTAAAGGGACTTTGCTCAAACTCAGGGTGACCAAGTTGGTTATTGCCACCAACAAGACTACACATTTTATGTGTAAAATCAGTTTTGTCCACTTTTAGTGTAGCCTCAGAATTAATATATACAGGGTGCGACCCACATTATATACTCTTCTCTTTTAGGCCAGTACCAGATAATGAGCGTCACATCATGAAGTGTTTTTAATATGATGGAAACTATAAAAACATTGTAAGGTAGGCCTATTCATTGTAATGATTTCATTTCAAACAGCGAATAAATTACATAGATAAAGCGAGCAAAGAACACAGTATTAAGGGAGCTTTTTTAAACTTTGAATCAGTAAACCACTGCATCGCAAAATTATTCACTGTTTCGAAGGGCTCCAATGGGATCGTAATCAGTTGATTCAGAACGGGATTTCAAGGCGCGTATGGTGAATCATTTGATTTAGAATGGACTTCAAAGCGCATATGGTGAATCATTTGATTCAAAACGGGATTTAAAGCACGTATGGCAAATCATTTGATTCAAAACGGGATTTCAAAGTACGTATGGCGAATCATTTGATTTAGAATGGACTTCAATGCACGTGTGGTGAATCATTTGATTTAAAGTGTACTTCAAATTGCGTATGGCGAATCATTTAATTCAAAGCGGGACTTCAAAGCGCATATGGCGAATGATTTAATTCAAAGTGGGACTTCAAAGCACGTATCGCAAATCATTTGATTCAAAACTGGACTTCAAAGCACGTATGGGGAATCATTTGATTCAGAACGGGACTTCAAAGCGCATATCGCAAGTCATTTGAATCAGAGTAGGGCTTCAAAGTGCTTATGGCGAATCATTTGATTCAAAGCGGGACTTCAAAGAATGTATGGCGAATCATTTGATTCAGAACGGGACTTTAAAATGCATATTGTGAATCATTTGATTTAGATCGAACTTAGGAGCGGGTTCGTGGGATGAAATCCCCCCCCCCCGGCAAATTGCACCCTGAATATATACAAACTAAAGCCAACCTCACTAGCTTTGATTTCATGGGCTGTTTATTCTGGTTAAACAGTTGTTAAAAGTACTTATTCATTAAAATTGGTTTAAAAGTGTTCCAACCTGCTTTTGCAGCTGAAAATAATGAGCTGACGAGACAGATGGAGGAGATGGACAACAAGGGCAGCAACCTGAGCCGAACGAAAGCCCTGCTGATGACCCAACATGAGGAACTCAAGAAACAGTTTGATGAGGAGGTCAAGGTGTGTGTGGTTGATCTTACTTAAATGGAGCAGATTGTTTTGCAGTGATGTCTGAGTGACTGTGTGACATTGGGTCTGTCGTCAGGCTAAAGCGCTGTTGAGCAGCAGTCTATCTGCACTGCGGCAGGAGTGTGACACGCTGAAGGAGCAGCTGGAGGAGGAGCAGGAGAGCAAACAGGAGCTGCAGCGCCTCGTCTCCAAACTCAACAGCGATGTCACGCACTGGAGGAGCCGTCATGAAGCCGACGCCATCCAACACGGCGACGAGCTGGAAGAAGCAAAGTATGCATTAATTGTGTAAACATACGGTTGTTGTGTTCTTGACGTTATTTGTTGTACCTGTAACAACATTCAGAATGGTTCAGGGATACAAGGGTAAGAATATGGATGGGAATAGGGTCTGCATGCTTTGAGAAAAAAAAAAAATTACTTTCCTGGGATTTGATCCAAGATTTGATCCAATCCAGTAGCCGAAATACAGTAAAATTTCTTTTGCACATCTGGGCCCAGGCCGTTCTTCTGTAGATGGTGTGAAGTTCACCAGCGCTCTCTAAACACCTTCAGTTTGACAGATAGTAGATAGAGAGTGTGTGTAACAAATGTTCGGTGCAGGAAGAAGCTGTTGGCCCGTCTGCAGGAGGCTGAGGAGGCAGCGGAGGCCACACAAGCCAAGTGCTCCAGTCTGGAAAAAACCAAGCAGAGACTGCAGGGAGAGGTGGAGGAGCTGTGTGTGGATCTAGAGAAGGTATGAGCCCATCACAGATGAACACAGGACTGTCACGCATAAATATGTAATGGCATGTCAATGCAATTTATTATAAAAGCTCTCCAGAAATATTTGCACACTGGTCAAAGTTCTACTGCTATTGACTGCATTTTTTAATTATGTGCACCTTTTCTGTAAATTAGGAATTGAAAAGAACTTAAATATTCAGTGTAACTTGATTCATTCAGATTTTTTATTTCTCTCAACTATTGCCCTCAATCAAGTTTACGAAGTGCATAATGATTCAAATTGATTTCAATTCACAAGCTCGAGATTTGATTTGATGTAAATTTGATTCAATATCAGTTCATTGAAAATATAGGCAATCAGGTACAGTATATAAACTTTATTTCAAGAAAAAAAAAATATATACAAAAAGACAGTTGGTACATTACTGCATTACAATGATTTGCAAACAGATATTTAAATTGCACATAATTATAATTAAAATACATTATATAATACGAATTTATTATATTAACTTAATTACAATTATGTTTCTGCTCCAGTTGAAATATAAGCATTTAAACAGTCAGTGTTTTCTTATTGGATTTATTCAAACATATAAGACAGGTTAAGTAAAAATATAATGAATAGGTAATTTAGTGCATATATTCATCATATTGCTCCTTTCTAAGGTTATTTTGTATAGCTAACTATCGAGTTTATAGTCATTAAATGTCATACGATATGTGACAATTATCTTTCTGCGGTTGAAACACTGATTGATCGATTGCATAGTTCATAATTCATTTCAGTCAGTTGTTCTGTTTCTTCTGATGTTCATTCATATTTATTTGCTGCTGTAACTAGTAGTAAAGAGCAAGAGTTGATCACTTCACTACAGCCATCTGTCACCACACATTAAAGAGCAGCTAAAACACGTTTATTGTTTGAATTTAGTGATAGATCTGACAGAATTTTAAAAGCTGAGACATATCAAATATTAATGCAGTTTACTCAATCAAAGCACTAAAATTATGTTTTATTACGTTTTGTTCCTTCATTAACCGAAAACCGCATAGATTAAGTTTTGGTATTTAAGAATCAATATCAGTTTATCAAAATGAGAATCAATTAAAATTGAGAAACCAGTATTTTTAGAACTTAACAGTTGAAGTCAAAAGTTTACATACACATTGCATAATCTGCAAAAAGTTAATTATTTTACCAAAATAAGATGGATCATACAAAATGTAATTATTAATTTAGTACTGACCTGAATAAGATATTTTACATAAAAGATATTTACATATAGTCCACAAGAGAGAATAATAGTTGAATTTATAAAAATGACCCTGTTCAAAAGTTTACACACACACACACACACACACACACACACACACACACACACACACACACACACTCGATTCTTAATACTTTGTTACCTGAATGATTCACAGCTGTGTGTTTTTTTTTTAAATTTTTTTAGTGATAATTGTTCATGAGTCCCTTGTTTGTCCTGAACAGTTAAACTGCCTGCTGTTCTTCTGAGAAGTCCTTCAGGTCCCACAAATTCTTTGTTATTTCAGCATTTTTGTGTATTTGAACCCTTTCCAACAATGACTTTATGATACTGAGATCCAACTTTTCACATTGAGGACAACTGAGGGACTCATATGCAACTATTGCAGAAGGTTCAAACACTCACTGATGCTCCAGAAGAAAACATTATGCATCAAGAGCCTTTTTATATTTGAAGATCAGGGTAAATTTTACTTATTTTGTCCTCTGGGAAACATCTGAAGCATCAGTGAGTGTTTGTAACCTCTGTAATAGCTGCATACGAGTCCCTCGGTTGTCCTCATTGAAAAGATGGATCTCAAAATCATACAGTCATTGTTGGAAAGAGTTCAAAAGCTGAATCAGGACAAACAGCGGTGGATCATTCAGGTAACAACACAGTATTAAGAATCAAGAACAGGGTAATTTTTATACATTTAACTATGATTTTCTCTTGTGGACTATATGTAAACGTCTTTTATGTGAAATGTCTTATGATCCCTTTTATTTTGGAAAAATAAAAAATAATTAACATTTTGCAGATTCTGCAAGGTGTATGTAAAAATTTGACTTCGACTGTATACCACCAGCCGAACACAATATAAGCTAGTCTATCATGAAACACCATTTCACTACTTCAGCTGATAACTGGTCTTATGAATGTCTAAGGTTTTGACAATAAATTCTGCACAGTCATTCAGCTGATTTAGCTGTTTCTCCTGCAGGCGAATAATGTGGCCGCAGTGCTTGATAAGAAGCAGCGAATGCTGGACAAGCAGCTGAGCGACTGGAGGCAGAAGTGTGAGGAGCTGCTGTCGGAGGTGGAGAGCTGTCAGAAGGAGAGCAGACAGCACGCCACAGAGCTCTTCAAGCTCAAAACTGCCTATGAGGAGTCTGTAGAGCAGAGCGAGGCTCTCCGCAGGGAAAACAAGGCCTTGCAGGGTAATGCTGAAACGTCTGTCACTGTCTCATCATTACGCAATATCTGTTTATTTCAAACCTTTTGTGAAGATGCATGTGTGACAATCTGTGAAAACATGACAGAGCTTATATAAACACAGATTACAGTAGAGCTGAGCCAGCGCGATGTGGGACTGTCAGTCTCCGTCTGTCATTATGGTTTCGGTTTGAATGGCTGCGGTTTTCAGAGGTATTTGGTTGAGGAAGACAGTCCAACAGAAACAAGCTGACTCAATAATGGATGGAGAAAATAATGTTTCAGTGACTGCACAGAATTTTACTGAAATACGAAATAAAATGTAATTCTACCTTATTGTGTTGTGTTTGATTGCCCTGTGTTGTTGTCTTTCAGAGGAAGTCACGGATCTTACCGACCAGCTGTCAGATGGAGGAAAGAGCGTTCATGAGCTCCAGAAGATGAAGAAGAAAATTGAGATGGAGAAAGAAGAGCTGCAGGCATCACTGGAGGAGTCAGAGGCAGCGTTAGAGGTCTGGAGTAATACTCAGATTTTCCTTTTTCTGCTCGATGATTACACTGTAAATAGAGGTAAATCTCAGAAAAGCTGACATAACTGTAATGCAAATACATATATGGCCTACTGGGGTCAGTAATATATGTGACCCTGGACCACACAACCAGTCTTAAGTCGCTGGGGTATATTTGTAGCAGTAGCCAAAAATACATTGTATGGGTCAAAATGATCGATTTTTCTTTTATGCCAAAAATCATTAGGATATTAAGTGAAGATTATGTTCCATGAAGATGTTTTGTAAATTAAATTGTTAAATTGTTGATTAGTAATATCATTGTTAAGAACTTCATTTGGACAACTTTAAAGGTGATTTTCTCAATATTTTGATTTTTTTGCACCCTCAGATTCCAGATTTCCGAATAGTTGCATCACAGCCAAATATTGTCCTATCCTAACAAACCATACATAAATGGAAACCTTATTTATTCAGCTTTCAGATGATCTATAAATCTCAGTTTCAACAAATTTAACAAAAAGTTCAGTCCTTTTATTCAAAAGTTCAGACTTTTATTCATCAAGGATGCATTATTTTGATTAAAAGTGGCAAAAAAGGCATTTATAATGCTACAAAAGATTTCCATTCAAATGAATGCTGTTCTTTTGACTATTCTATTCATCAAAGAATCCCGAAAAATAAATTATGTCAGTTTCCACAAAAATATGAAGCAGCACAAATGAGAACTGTTTCGTGAGCAGCAAATCAGCATATTAGAATGATGATGACACTGAAAACTTGAGTAATGATGCTGAAAATTCAACATTGTATTACAAAAAAAATAGCATATTCACATAGAAAATAGTATTTTGTAAAAATATTTAGCAATTAATACTTTATTTTTGATCAAACAAATGCAGCTTTAGTAAACAGAAGAGACTCCTTTCAGTTTAGAATCAAATTTGGATTTGTTACATATTCATTGCATTTGTATAGCAACATCTATGTTCACTATTTATTTATTGTGACTTTTGGTGAAAAATAACCAAAAAATATCTTCATGAGATTCATATTCTCTGTTTTAATTCAACTAGGCTTTCAGAAACACGAAACTAGTATGGTATTTGGCCCAAAAAGCCCAATAAAACACTCACTGATAATAATAGCACACTGAATTGTTAGATAATGGCACTATTAAAACTTCTACTAAGCCCTGACACTATTTTCCCAACAACCAAAGTGGTCTTAAGCGGTTTTAATCACCAGGATGTGCACCAGTGAGTCTCCAGAGTAAATATGACAGAATCCTGTCAGGGTTGTCATGTTTTTACTGCAGAAGTGTTCACCTTTTGGCTCAGGTTTGAGATCCAGGTTGATGGTAAATGGAGCTGCCGTGAGGCTGTGTTTTTGAGAATGACGTGTCATGACGTGGCCGTCGACCCTGTGACCTCAGCTTGTGTGGTCTGACGGCCGTCCAGCTAACAGCACTGATGGATGACATTCATGCAGATGGAAGAGCACTGCTTTACATCTGCTTAAGTCTCAAGCGTTTGTGTTTTTCCATAAAACATACAGAAAGCTTATGTGATAAGTTCATTATCCATTTGAATGTGTGGAGGAATTTATTCATTAAATTTACTTTTTTGTTAATCATTCTAACTTTTTAAACTTTTGGCAGTGTCTGAGTAGAACTATTGTGATATTGCTGAGAAATAATTCAGCATTTTGTTATTATAAATTATCATAATATATTGCAGATTTCATTGTGATTGGTTTTCCTAAATCAATTTGCATACTGAATTTTATTGTATTTTTTATTTGATTTTATGTGCATTACCTTGAACAAAAAAAAGCCTTGTCTAAAAATGTTCAGTTATTTAAAAAGTTTTTCACATGAATCTATAACATTAAATCAAAGATCAAATTAGCACAGAATCAGCATTGCATCGCTGTCTGCAAATTTCCACATGAAAAGTGAAAAGCCTGTCTTCAGGAAAGAGCTGCTGTGAGTTTTGTGCCATCTAGTGGTTCAGAGAGGAATCAGATGTGTTTTTTGTGTGTTATTGTAGGCCGAAGAGACAAAGGTCCTGCGTCTTCAGCTGGAAGTGTCTCAGGCTAAAGCAGACATGGAGCGCAGACTGCAGGAGAAAGAAGAGGAGTTTGAGGCCACCAGGTATGATCAGCACTTTCTAGCTCAGTTAAAGTTATCACTGAGAAGAGAGTTTACCCAAATATGAAAAATCCCTTATGATTTATCACGTTCAAGTCATTCTAGGTGTATATGACTTTCTTCTTTTAGAAGAGATTATGGTTTAAGGAGTTTTAAATATGGATATTTTTCTTAAAAGAGTTGGGTGGATGTGATAACTGGGAAAATTGCCTGATATGATCTGTTTGGAGAAATATGCCTCTGCAAATATCATCTTCTGCCTTTAATCAACATTGTCCTTTAACTCTGTTTTTTTCCAACTCATCCTTTATTTCCTGCTTTTAACTAACATGGGATAACTGCTATGGTAAGTAACATTATCCAGCATCTCCTGGCTCCTGAAATACTGTAAATGTCTCTACTTCCATATTAATATCTTCCATATTTTTGCTTTAAAACAGTATTCTGAGTGTGATTCATTAGGATAAAAAGAAGACAACAAAATAAACAAGATTAAATAATAATTTGACTTTGAATAACTTAATTTTCTAACTTTTCCCTCAATATATTATATTATAAACAACACAAAACAAACTGTGTTGTTATTTTTTTATTTATTATTATTTATCTTTTTTATAGATATAATGATAATATTGTTAATGTAAATTATTTTGGCCATGATAATCATATAGAGGGAATACTTAACACCTACCATGTTTTTTTCTTTTTTTTATTTCACATAATTTATCACCTTACTGACCCAGTTGATTGATTACAATTGATTTTGCTAATTGCAAAAATTTTTTTTGTATTACAAGTTTTCTAAAATGCATTTGTAATTTGCATACATTTATAGTACAAAAAAACTGAACGCTGGATAAAGTCAGTTTTAAAATTCTTGTTGAATTTTTTTGACATATTAGCATTAAATGTCTTTACAGAGGGAATTTTGGGTATCTCATTTTTGTCACTCCATGATTCAGAAAATACTTGGAACAGACAGAAAAATATATTTTTTTACAATTTTGGGGGGAATAAAATGTTGTATTTACTCAAGCTAATTATATATGAACAAATCCCTCTGTAAAAACCTTCAGGATATAGACAGGAATTAAAATGTAAAGTTTGATGTGTATAAGTGCTACTGAAGTGGAGATTTATGGCTCAGTTTAGGAGAAAATCTATTTTGAGAAAACGACCTTTAAAAATCTGTATTGTAATTGAAATCTGTTGACACAAATAAATGAAGTGCTATAACAGAAACACTTAACAGTGTCTTTTGGATGTTTTCTTTCCACTTGTCTGAAAATACACTATGAAAAACCAAAAAGCCCAAAATGTTTTTGCCTGCAGCGTCTCCCCTTAAATTCAGTTCAGATTGCAGATTGCTTCACAAAATATGTTTTAGTGTTATAATTTTTCTAAAAGGTTCTAAAAACCTAAAATCCGTAAACAAGTCCAGATTGAGAAACCAAGACCACCAAATGAGCTTAGACTGGTTTAAAATATGTTTTAATCAGCTAAGATACACATTTCTAAAATGTCCAGTTCCGGCAGTGAAACAAGCGTATAAGATGTTGTGTTGGTTTCAGGAAGAGCCACCAGAGAGCACTGGAGTCTCTGCAGGCCAGTCTGGATGTGGAGGTGAAGGCGCGCACGGAGGCGGCCCGGCTTAAGAAAAAGATGGAGAGTGATGCGAATGAACTGGAGGTTCAGGTGGACCAGCTGAACAAGAACAACGCAGAGGTGATGAAGACCGTGAAGAAGATGCAGCAGCAGATCAAGGTGCAGCTCACGTTCATGCAGGAGAACTTGTTGATGTACAGTACGTGTGTACATGCTCATGTATGAACAGAGGCTCTGTGTGTCTCCTGCAGGAGCTCCAGGCTCAGCTGGAGGAGGAGGCACGCGTGCAGGAGGAGCTGAGGGAGGAGCAGGCGCTGCTGGAGCGTCGCTGCACCCTGCTGGTCACAGAGGGCGAGGAGAGCCGTGCCGCGCTGGAGGCGGCAGAGAGAGTCCGCAAGAGCCTGGAGACAGAGCTGCACGAGACTGCAGAGAAATACAACACACTCGACGGCCAGGTGCTGATGGACACACACTCCAACACACTAGACTCTATGGACCTTTTTCACATTTCCGGGCTTCTCAACAGCAGAAGACATCATAGTTGGGTTAACTTGAAGAGCAGCGAATGGGAGAGTACCACAAATATATTTTTTGCATTCCCATTTGCTCAAATAGCAAAAGAAAAACTCCACAAAAGTGTTTTCATGACTTTCATTAAAATGGAAAAAATTTGAGAGAGACTGATAATGGCTCAGAAGAGAGAACGATGTCAAATTTACCATCCCTCCCATAGATACGGCATTTAAAACAGCATTAGCTTTTTGTATTTTGATGCAAAGGTAATATAATACAAATTATAGTGTTATAGTCTTTTTTTTAATTAAAATATAAACAACTTTCGAGGATTTACAATGCTGATGACCGTTAAACACATCATCACAGTCTTGTGAAAAGGGTCCATTATAATGGTCATATAATGGTCAAAAGCTTTATCATAGAAAAAATAGTTGAAATATAAATTTCATGTCAGAATCTTTTCATAACCTTTGTTTCTTCTCCATGTATCCCTTGGAGTACATTCACAAACTCCTAATCAGAAATGAACAAGGCCAAAGCAGGGTTATTATGATGATTTTTTGTCATTTTAAATAATATAAATGTTAACTGAAATCAAATATAAAAAAAACTTTTTTTTCAGCTAGTTTCCAAGATAACATTTCTCATTTTGATATATTTTAACTTGATGTACTAAAACAAGTAAAGCTGAAATAAAAGTGAATAAAAATATGTCGATATATTATATGCTGATAAAAATTGAATAAATCGAAAATAATTACTTAAACTAAAAATAAAATGAAACCAGAAAATATTAAAATAAAAACTTTAATAGTATTATAACGATGCTAAAATAACATTAGTACACTGAGTACTGATGCTCAACTCTACTTCCTACTGTTGTATTTTGAGTGTGATCATTGGCAAAAAAATAAATAAATAAGATAATAATAATAATATTAAAATAATAATAACGATAATAATAATAATAAATAAAATACTATTTTTATTTATTTTTTTTATTTCTATAGCTATAACAATATTGTTATCACAAATTGTTTAATTTCTAACATGAAGGACCAACCTAAAATCTACTGACATTTTTTATTGTATTTTATTTTTTGTGTTTGTGCTTTGTTTGTGTGTGTGTGTTTTTTTTTTAAATAATTCAGAGTTTCTTACAAAACTCTACTTTTGCGGTGCCTCAGTCAATTTTTTTTTTTGTATTTCAGTTTTTTTTAAGAATTATAGCAGTACAAGAAACAGATCACTTATTATTAATTAAAAAAAAAAATTAAATATGCAAATTATGCCAGTATGGAACTACTTACTGTTTGAAGTGAACTGAACTGAAAGGAGATGTTCTGTGCTCTCAGTTCCAGTGTGTGTCCAGTGGGAAGCGGAAGCTGGAAGTGGACATCCAGCAGCTGACGCAGGAACACGAAGAGCTGCAGACTGAAATCAGATCAGCCAACGACAAGACCAAGAAGTCTGCATGTGAGGTACAGACACACAAACACACAGAACTCAGAGAAGGCCTGTGACCGTTTTGAGTCTGACGCTGTGTTGCCGGTCTCGCAGACGGCGCGTGTGCTGGAGGAGCTGCGTGTGGAGCAGGAGCACATCATGCATCTGGAGCGTGTCAAGAAGAGCCTGGAGCTCCAGATGAAGGACATGAGCGGCAGACTGGAGGAGGCGGAGCAGATGGCCATGAAGGGAGGGAAGAAGATCATTCAGAAGCTGGAGGGACGGGTAAATACCAGCAACTTGATGAGCGGGGCTGGGCTATAGGGCCACAATGATCACAATATTCATTTAGCATTAATAGGGAAGGAAATGCTTTCCACATGTTTGCTAGAGTTTGAGAATGGTGCAAACATTCACAATTAAACTCCACAGTAGCCTTCTTTTAATTTTGGACCCCATGAATCCATTTTATTTTTCACCAAATTCTGTTTCCTATTTTTTTTCTGCATTCTTTGTGTTACGATTTGTGACCCTGGACCACAAAACCAGTTTTAAGTGTGTGTATTTGTAGCAGTAGCCAAAAATACATTGTATGGGTCAAAATGATTGATTTTTCTTTCACGCCAAAAATCATTAGGATATTAAGTAAAGATTGTTTTATCAAAGATATTTAGTCAGTTTCCTTCCATAAATATATCAAAACTTAATTTTTGATTAGTATTATGCATTGCTAAGAACTTCAATTTTGAAATAGTTGTATCTCAGCCAAATATGATCATATCCTACATCAACGGAAAATTATTTATTCAGCTTTCAGATTATGTATAAATCTCAGTTTTAAAGAATTTATCCTTATGACTGGTTTTGTGGTCTAGGGTCACATTAGAAATTGACATACTTAATAAACTGAGATTAAAATTATGACAAACGTTATAGTTCTGAAATAAAATTCAAAATAAGGACATACTAAGTAATTTATAATATAAAAAGTATTAAAAAAAGTATTATATAAAGAGATAAAAAGTCAGAATTAAGCTTTAAAATACATTTATACGAGACATCAAATAATCAACAAAGTTTAAAATTGACATAGTAAGTTATAATCATGAGATAAGGCATAATTATGACAAATGTTATAGTTATGAAATTAGAAGTCAAAGTAATAAAACACTAAGACATATTTATGAGATAAACATCATAATATAATGAGTATTTGTCATAATGATGACAAAGACATTTATATGAAGAAAAGTCAATTATTACATACTAAGTCAAAATAGACTTATGAGATAAAAAGTCTTCCTTATGACAGAAATTATATATAAGTTATAATTAAAAAGTCAAAATGATGACATACTAAATCATTTAAACATTGAAAAGTCATAACTTAGGACATTTTGTTTTTATAAGTTGACCAATAATCAGAATTGTCATTGTCTCCCTTTTGAGATGAATTCAAACTTGAGTCATTTATATGATTAAAGTCATAATTATGACATAGAAATAGGATTTTTTATCTCATAATTATGACCTGCTGTCTTTTTTTTTAATGTCGTATAATCATAATCATTATGATTTGCCAAAGCGTGATTTTGTTTCTTATGTGATTGAAATGAGCTTTAACAATTTAATCTTTTAAAATGTAATCAACTGACAATATAACAATTAATTTACAACAAAATATAGCATTTGTTTTATTAATTAATTTATTTGTTTTGGGGGGTCAAATAAAATGCTGCACATCAGAAGTGTATATATTTATACACGGATGATATTTATTTCTGTCATGAAGTTTTTTGTTTTGTTGGTTCATGAGAAGATCTGTGAGTTTCATTGTGTATTTGATGGTATTTTTTCTCAAAATAAATGGTTTAAAGATGCTGAATTGACTCAGAGCAGCTCTGGAGATGAACTTCATGTGTTCATGTCTCATATATTGAGATGGAGCTCAATGGATTAAAGGTTAAAAATGCAATTTCAATGCAGCTTCAAAGGGCTCTAAATGATCCCAGCTGAGGAATAAGGCAAAATGATCAGTCATTTGCTTAAAAAAATAATATTTATGCACATTTTTAACCACAAGTGCTTGTATTGTCTAGCTCTGCGATGCGCATGCATACTCTGTGCACTCCGGTTCAGTTGGGGTATGTTGAAAAACTCCCATCTCATTTCTCCTCCAACTTTAAAATTGTTGCTGCGCTAGACAAGATGAGCATTTGAGGTTAAAAAGTATATAAATTGTACTTTTCTTTTAGAAAATAACCAGTCGTTTCACTGGAAAAGACCCTTATCCCTCGACTGGGATCATGTAGAGTCCTTTAAAGCTGCACTGAAACTGCATTTTTAACCTTTAATCTGTTGAGCTCCATTAAAGTCCACTATATGGAGAAAAATCCTGTAATGTATTCCTCGAAAAACGTACTTTCTTAGCGACTGAAGAAAGAAAGACATGAACATCTTGAATGACATGGGGGTGAGTAAATTATCAGGAAATTTTTATTCTGAAAGTGGAGTAATCCTTTAAAGACATGCACTGACTGCTGTGACCTTTGGATTCATTCATTTTAGATTGATCCATATCCTAGCAAAAACGTCCAGAGCTTTTCATCATTACCCACATACATTTTATCTCCATATGATGGAGTATGGAGTGATTTGCTCTGGTCTCTGTTCTGTGTAAACATTCAGGTGAAGGAGCTGGAGTTGGAGCTGGACAGCGAGCAGAAGAGACACACTGAGACGGTGAAGAGCCTCCGTAAGAACGAGCGGCGTCTGAAGGAGCTACTCTTCCAGTCTGAGGAGGACCAGAAGAACCAGCACCGCATGCAGGAGCTGGTGGAGAGACTCCAGATGAAGATGAAAGCCTACAAGAGACAAGTGGAGGAGGCGGTAGGACACTGCTGCTGTTAACATAATCATGGGTTATGCTGTTTAGTGCTGGTATAAACACAGTCAAACCAGCATGGGGCCAAGCAAAGCCAGAATAGCCAGCTGCAAGCTAGCATGAATCAACATGAACCAGCCTAGTGCAGCATGACATTTTAGGATTTTTATAAGGATTGTAGCTCTGATAGATTAGATTTTTTTTTTTTTACATAGTTTTGACCCCTGTAAACTTTTGTTAATTTCTACATTTAGGCCTACTAATACACCTTTAGTGTATTAGAGTGTGTGCCTAGAACAGAACCATACCCCCAACCTAAAATGTATGCTAATTGTAAGTTATTTGATGATAGCGGTCCTGACAAAAATAGTCAATTATGACAAAACATTGAAATTGACATATAGGTTATGAAAGTTGTATGACAAAAGTAATAGTTATGAAATAAAGTCAAAATAATGACAGACAAAGTCATTTATATCACATAAATGTCATAATTATGATAAAAACATGTATATAATTAAAAGTCAGTTGTGACATAGTCATAATTACGACATAAAAAGTCAAAATTCACATTCTAAATTATAATTATGAGATAAAGTCTTATGACAAAAGTCAAAGTTATGAAATCTAAAGTCAGAATAATGACATACTGAGCTAAAAAGTTAGAATTATGACAAGACATTTATATTAAAAATTATAATTAAGTCGAAATCGACATAAAATCCTTACATATGACATACTGTAAAGTTACAGTTATGAAATAAAAACAAATGACACAAGAAACCATAATGACCAAACGTCACATACTAAGTCATAGTAATTATTATTAGATAAAAAGTCTTAATTATGAAAAAAGTTAGTTATGAAATAACTAATAATAATAACATTAAGTCAATAATGATTTAAAATTGACAGAAAGTTAAATTTATGAGTAGAAATTATACAAAAAGTCAAAAATATGACATATTAAGTGATTTATATGATGAAGTTATAAATTCCGATGATTTAGTCAAAATTATGATAGTAATATGAGATGAAAATTTGTTATAGTTATAGTTGACAAATTAAAAAAATGACATTAGTTTTTACTTATGAAATAAATTCAAAATTGAGTCAGTTATTAAAGTCATAATTATGACTTGCTTTTTATGTCATATGTGACCCTGGACCACAAAACCAGCCATAAGGGTAATTTTTTTCGAAACTGAGATGTATACATAATGTGAAAGCTGAATAAATAAGCTTTCCAATGATGTATGGTTTTGTTTAGCAGAGATACTATTTGAAAATCTGGAATCTGAGGGTGCAAAAAAAATAAATAAAAATAAATATATATATATATATATATATATATATATAGAGAGAGAGAGAGAGAGAGAGAGAGAGAGAGAGAGAGAGAGAGAGAGAGAAATTGTCTTTAAAGTTGTCCAAATGAAGTTCTTAGCAATGCATATTACTTTTCAAAAATTAAGTTTTGACATATTTACAGTAGGAAATTTACAAAATAACTTCATGGAACATGATCTTTACTTAATATCCTAATGATTTTTGGCATAAAAGAAAAATCAATAATTTGGACCCATACAATGTATTTTTGGCTATTGCTACAACTATACCCCAGTGACTTAAGACTGGGTTTGTGGTCCAGGGTCACATATAATGATAATCATTATGATTTGCCAAAGCATGATTTTGCTTCTTATGTGGCTAAATGAGCTTTCAAGCATTTCCACATTTCAAGTTAAATAATTTAATAGTTTATGTATAATGAATAAGCGATAGCATATTAAAAATGTATAAAATAGTAGTAAAATGTAGTGTAAGAAATGTAATTGTATATTGTATTTTCACGTTTTATGGCAAAATAAATGCAACCTGTAGAAAATGAATGCATTAATGAATGTCAAACTGAGATTTATTTTAAAGTGCAACTGTGAAACATTGAGTGAAACACACATACAGCGTGTCTAGCTCTGAACTGCGGTTGTTGATGCACAGGAGGAGCAGGCGAATGTGAATCTGGCCAAGTACAGGAAGACGGTTCACGAGCTGGACGACGCAGAAGAGCGGGCCGACATCGCCGAGTCTGCGCTCACCAAGATCAGAACCAAGAACAGAGGCAGCTTCGGCAAAGGCTACTCATCAGTGAGTGTCTGTCAGGACAAATGTTATGCCATCGGTGTCCAGCAGGTGTCAGTAACGTTTTGCTTGTGTGTGTGTTTGACACAGGGCTATAGCACTCCTTACCCCGGCCTGGTGAGGTCACCCAGCTCTGTGGGGTCAGAGGGCAGAGGTGAGAAGGTCACTGATGACGACGAGTCCATCAGCTCTCTCATTCCCACGTACTTGAATTCAATCAAGAAACTCATGATCGATTAGAATCAGAGAATTTTCATCGTTTTTGCCTTAAAAGATAATTGTAAACATATAAATCTTTTTATTACAACAAGTATTACATTTGGTATCATCAGCATGACTTTACTATCAAGAAACGATTTGTTCAGTATATTCATTATTATTTGCATTAGTTTTGTATTTATTGATGACAGCTACATAAATAGTGCAAACGATAAATCCTATTTAGTTAAACATTAAATTTAATGTCATTTATATTACAGAAAACATCATAAATGGATGATATTCAGCAGTTGTTCTTCATTTACATCCTTGTATAACAGGGAGAGACTGAATGATTTAAACATGTACATCAGTAATGCAGATGCGTTAAATGCATAAGCCGGTACCTTCAGAAAAAAACAAAACAGTGAAATCCAGTTTAAACATGTAGAAAAAGTGTTCATTGATTTGGTATAAAAATAAGCATTGTGCAGAATCATTTACATATATTATCTATAGCTCTCTCACTATCGAGTTGATAGCAAATAGTTTAGTGAAAGGATATTGGGCCCAAAAAATGACTGTTTGAGACTTCTGTATGTTTGAACAAACAGAAAATAAAACATTCTTGATGTGATCGTGTTCATTTGTTAAATGACTATGAAGTGATGTAAACCCTGAGTCTGTCACGGCAGTGTAAGACTATGAGCAGCTGTACTCATATCAAACTATATACTGTAATACCAGATCATTTTTGCCTTCCAAACATGGATATGTTTATGATTTCGCATTGACTTGTATAATATCTTGCATAAACTAAAATCAACACTGACCCTTTTTACTTCCTATTCCAAGTTTCTGGTCTTGCATGATTCGTAAATGTTTTTCCAAAAGACAGAAGTGTAATTTCATCAAAATGTAATGAGTTTCTCCACATGAATCAGCTTACCTTTCGACGTTCGTTCTGGTAAGTAACTTTTTATAATTCCTGACAGGTACATTTCTTTTCTCTCATTGAATATCCCGGTTTTACTCAGAAACAAAGTAGTTAAATGGGTTGATGTCGACATTAAAGGGATAGTATACCCAAAAATGTAAATTCTGTCATTTATTCATTTATCACCCTCAAATTATTCCAAACCTGTATTTCTTTCTTCTTCCTGAGTTTATTTCTTCTGGTAAACAGTACTACTATGGAAGTCAATAGCTACCATCAACTGTTTAGATCCATATTTTTTCTGTACTTTAAAAGTTAATGGCTACCGTCAACTGTTTAGTTCCAGATCCTTTTTTTTATATTATGTAAGTCGATGGCTACCGTCAACCTTTTGCTTCCAATTTTTTATGCTATGGAGTCAATGACTGCCATTAGCTGTGTGATTCCATATTCTTTTTCCATACTATGGAAGTCAATAGCTACCGTCAACTGTTTGGTTCCATTTTTTATACTATGGAAGTCGATGGCTACCGTCAACCTTTTGGTTCCATTTTTTATACTATGGAAGTCGATGGCTACCGTCAACTGTTTGGTTCCATTTTTTATACTATGGAAGTCGATGGCTACCGTCAACCTTTTGGTTCCATTTTTTATACTATGGAAGTCAATGACTACCGTCAACCTTTTGGTTCCATTTTTTATACTATGGAAGTCGATGGCTACCGTCAACTGTTTGGTTCCATTTTTTATACTATGGAAGTCAATGACTACCGTCAACCTTTTGGTTCCATTTTTTTATACTATGGAAGTCGATGGCTACCGTCAACCTTTTGGTTCCATTTTTTATACTATGGAAGTCGATGGCTACCGTCAACTGTTTGGTTCCATTTTTTTTATACTATGGAAGTCGATGGCTACCGTCAACCTTTTGGTTCCATTTTTTATACTATGGAAGTCGATGGCTACTGTCAACTATTTTTCTGCACTAAACAAGTGAATTTTGCCAAGATATTTTCAGAGATGATAGACAAGATGTTATAGAATAATAATTTAATGAAAACCTAATTTTGAAAAAAAAAATTGACATTCGAACTATTTTCCTGAAAACGTCCCAGCGCGAACACATCACATATATTCTGGAAGTCATTGGCTACTGTCAACTGATCGGTTCAGTTTTTTTCATGCTATGGAAGTCAATGGCTACCATCAACTCTGGTTCCATATTTTTTTCCATACTATGGAAGTCAATGGCTGCCGTCAACTGTTTAGTTCCATATTTTTTTTCCATACTGTAGAAGTCAATGGCTACCGTCAACTGTTCAGTTCCATTTTTTTCATGCTATGGATGACAATGGCTACCATCAACTGGTTATTTTTTGTATATTATGGAAGTCAATGGCTACCATCAACTGTTTGGTTCCTTTTTTTTTATACTGTGGAAGTCAGTGGCTACCGTCAACTGTTTGGTTCCATATAAATATATATATATTTTTTTCCATCTATACTATGGAAGTCAATGGCTACCATCAACTGTTTGGTTCCTTTTTTCATACTGTGGAAGTCTGGCTAACATTAACTGTTTGATTCCTTTTTTTTTCCCCATTCTATGGAAGTTAATAGCTACCGTCAGCCGTTACCAACACTCATGAAAATATCTTTCGTGCTCAACAGAAGAAACAAACTCATTCATGTTTGGAATGAAATTATGTAAATGATCATTTTTGTGTGTACTGTCCCTTTAAGGGAAGCGAGAGCTTTGATTAGTCACAGAACTGAAATCAGATGTAATAGTCGATGCAGCAGCAGCATTTACAGTATATATTAGTACTATTTCACACATATGAATTCAATTTGTCCAATTTTGAATCCTAATGGCATGATTGCATCAGTAGATACTGACAAACACGTCTGTTCTAGTGAGTGAAATCCTGCAGGTATTCACACAGTCTTTGCCTCTGTCGAGAGCACCTTTCAGCCAGATTTGTGGGAAAGTCATGGTACATAACCTCGGTTCTCTCTCAGCCTTTTGCTCGGTTTGAGTCATTATCGTTCTCCACTGGTTTTTGAAAGATCAAACCCACAGTAGGATGACACAGGGCGCTTTTTCTTCAGCCGGTGCTGTGTAACAGCGTCTCTAAAGCAGCTGGACGAGGGAATGAAAGCGAGTCTCAGATGTCCATGTTCACTGGTCTCACCTCGCCTGTCTTGTGTTCTTTGACCCACAGCTCTCTGTCTCTGTTGGGGTCGACACTCCGCAGCAGTTTGTCCACTGGCTCTATGGTCTGGAGATCAAACACAAGTCTGTTGTTACTCATGATCTGCATCAGGCCATACTGTATGAATGAGTGTGAATGGGGCTTTTGAACTCACGCTTTGGTTGAACATGTCGGTCTCGTGTCGTAGCGTGGTGTACTGACACAGATGCTGTCTGATGATCTCCACACGCTCCACCTCCAGATGCTCCAGCTCCTGTTAGAACCAAGACATATGGAGATTCTCTGTTTGCTTTTAGATGAAAATGCTTTGTTTTTCAACCAGAGGAGTGACCTTGATCTCTTTACTTTGAACATTCAGTAGTATTGAAACATTAGGTTTGCCACAATTTCTCTATTTTGTACTCTGTCCTGCATTGCACAACTTTTCCTTTATTATACAAATGCTAGCCATTTACAAAAAGGTCCCATTAGTTAACATGAGGTCATTCCATTTAAACATCAATATCAGAATTTTTACATTCATATTTCTGCATTTAGCAGGTGCTTTTATCCAAAGTGACTTAGAAAAAAGGAAAAAAGTATGTGTGTGTGCATTGGTTTAGGTGTGTTAAGTGGTGAAAGTGATTTATTTTATGATTTGTACACAATGATAGGAGAGTAGCTTTATAACATGTCATTACCAAACATCAAATCAAATTCTTTTTAAGTTTGTAAGTTCAAAGTTAATTGTCAGTAGCTAACTTGTGTTAGTACATTCAAGTTCACATCTCATAGTTTTGTTTAAAAAACTAAAACTCATTATTGCCATCTCTCATTTGACTATTTTAAGCAGTCAGAAGTGGCAGTATCTGAACAATCATCTTTATATGTGTACACCTAGAGCTGTTATTGGTGTTTGTGAAAGAGTGTTCATTCACTCACCAGACTGCTGGTCACCATCTCCTCAAACCACTTGGACTGGGACTGATTGTAGAGATCAACACATCGCATCAGATCATCCCCTGAAGATACAGAGTGTGAGTTACACATGCTGGACTTGTATACCATCATGGCTATATTTTGTCTTTTAATTTATCAGCATAGGCTGATAAGTTTCCCTGTTTGTCAAAAGCAGAAGCACAGACACCGCTCATGATGGTGGTAATTAAAGCAATAGTTCACCCAAAAATGAAAATTTCCCCATGATTTACTTACCCTTTGGAGCTTCAAAATATCAGCCACTATCCACCATCATTATAAAGCTTGGAAGAGCCAGGATAAAATTAAAACAACTCAGACTGTGTTCATCTGGAAGGAGAAAGTCATATACACCTAGGCTGGCTTAAGGGTAAGTAAATCATGGGGAAATTTTCATTTTTGGGTGAACTATTACTTTAAACATAAACTGTTATTATTATACATGCTAAGGCAAATGTAGGTTAATTTAAATACTAAATTTAAAGAATAATGCAGTAATGGACATGTCCTAAAATCAAAACAATTCCCGTTCTTATCTTAGGACAACTTTGATGAACTTTTTTGATCCACTTTTTTTTCAATCTAGAGTTTCCACACATTTTGTGTTGAACTGATGAATAAAGAATGAAGAGAAACAGGAGCTATTGAACAAATGAGCTTATGATTCTGTTTCTGATTTCATTTCATAGTTTTACTTGTCACATAAATGTTAGCCAGCATTGTCTTTAATAATAATAATCCATATTTGTAAATAAGAGTACTCCATTTATATCAGTACATTTATATTTATATTTCATACCACTGAAAAAGTGCTTAAATATATACACAACCAGTCAAAAGTTTCTGAACAGTAAGATTTTTAATGTTTTAAAAGAAGTCTCTTCTGCTCACCAAGCCTGCATTGATTTGATCCAAAGTACAGCAAAAACTGTAAAAGTTTGAAATATTTGTACCATTTAAAATAACTGTTTTCTATTGGAATATATTTTAAAATGTAATTTATTCTTGTGATTTCAAAGCTGAACTTTTAGCATCATTACTCCAGTCACATGATCCTTCAGAAATCATTCTAATATTCTGATTTGCTGATCAAAAACACATGTATTATTATTATTATTATTATTATTATTATTATGTTGAAAATAGCTGAGCAGAATTTTTTCTTTGTTTCTTTGATTAATAGAAAATTCAGATTAAAGGGGGGGTACAATGGTGTTTCGTGTATTCAGAGTTGTTAACAGTGTTAAAGAGTTGGATTCTCATGCTAAACATGGCCAAAGTTTAAAACAATTATTTGGACAAATGACAGAGAATTTCTTTGCCGAAAATCTTACTTCCGGGTTGGTACATGTTTCGGCTGACTGATTTCGATCGTGGCATTAATGGCGTAATGACGAACTCCTTAAATGAGCATTTCTCCCGGAAAAGCGCGTCCGCGGCGCCCGCGATCACGTCGGCCAGACCGTGAGAAAGAGCGCGCCATCAACGTGCTTCATTCGGATGCACTCTGCAAGGGATTCATTCGGGAAGAATGTCTCTAAAGAAGTGTGGTTATGGTTGTAAGGCAAATATAACGTTGCTCGGCTTCCTTAAGAACCCAGCGTTACGTGAACAGTGGATACAGTTCCTTTTTCCGGGGCAGCAATGGAGTTTAGCAAGTGTGTGTTTCATATAACGTTACGAGGACCAGTTTGACGCTGGATTTGCACATTGTTTAATACTGAAAGACGGAGCGGTTACAGCTATAAACTATCCCGGTAATGATTCACAACTGCAGGTGGTAAGTGAAACAGCATCAAATGTCTGTTTTATTTGCAATCCTAATCTGATGGTCGAATTTAGCTCCGCCCACGGCGCGCCTCCAGAAATTCGGCTTTTTCCGGAGAAAATCGGAAAGCTGTATTTTTCTTTCATAAATATAATAAAACTAAAGACTTTTTGGAGATATTAAGGATGCATTACTACTCTATAGGTACTCAGGATTAACGTGAGATTAGGTGAAACTGTGCATGTTATGTACCCTTTAACCTAATTTATCTTAAATAGAAATCTTTTGTAACATTTATATATATATTTATCATCACTATATTTATCATCACTATATTTTTACGTAAACCTAAATGTGACTTCCTAAAGACAGTTATTTGACTCTCCTGTCAGAAAGGATCTGATCTTAACAGTAAAGTCAGTAAGTGCAGATGAGTGTTGCTGCTATTGAACACGGGTCCAGTTTTCTAAAGAGTTTAAAATTTTAAGTGTAGTAAATGTATTTAGCAAACAAGAAAAACTTTGCATATGATGTTTGATAACAGAACTGCATCTTACTAGAATTTCACATCATGTCCCCCTAAATTATTATTTTCAAATTCCTCTTTAATAACCATAATGTAACACTAGATGTCAGCAAACTCAAACATTCAGGTTTGCTGTTTATTAAACTAATAGAAAGCATGTCTCTGTGTTTACAATAGAATACTTGCTACTTACTAAACACTGACTATTATTATTTTTAAATAGTATGTGAATCAGTAGCCATTATTCAAGGATAAACATTTTAAACTCTATTTTGCAACTGTATTATGACACTGCATTTATAAATGTGGCTCAGTATCTTGTCATATAGTGGTTTGACGAATTTAATTCATCTGTGGAGTATTTTTTAACATTGCAGGTGAGTTTTGGTCAGTTTCTAATCTGATAATCGCTCATGTTACTGAAGGATTGCTCTCAGGGATGTGTCACATTTAATTAGAAGGCTCTACTGAAATGAACGGTTCAAACGTTCGTTGAAGCTGCACTTACCGGCCTGTGTGGATTTCCTGCGCGCTTTCTTGATGTCCTCTTCGATCTTACTGCTCAGTTTGATCTCCAGCTGCTGGGTTTTTAACTCTAGATCCTTCTGCCGATCTGCAAGCGCTTTACGTGCCTGAGGAAGAACGTGAGAATATGGGAGATGAGCATGATGTGCTATATTCATATGTCATCTAGAGCTGGATCAGAAGCATCTGCTGTTGCATGTTGAGATCCAGATGGTCCTGAATAAATCAGAGCTCACATTGTACAGTGATGTGGATGATTAAGGAACTCTGAAGATATACATTTACTTTTTCATTTCTGATGATAAATGAAACTTTCAATAACCCTCATTTTGTGTTCAAGTCATTTTGACACAGAGAGGACTTTCTTTTTCCTGAAATTGCTAGTTATTGCTTTCACATTAGAATTACTGATTTTGCTCACACAGGGTATAACAAAGAAAAAAAAAAAGATAATTTTTGTACTTTTTTGGATGTTGGCCAGATTACAAAAAGTGCTTATAAATGTTTAAGATTATCACTAAATATTGGACTTCTATAATTTCGATAAGCACAGGTTTTGTAATTCTTTTTGAAACTGATTGATCAGCTTCATTGCATTTCAGTTTTTTAATGGAAAACATTGATTAATTATAGATTGTTTTGACAATGTTGACTGATCAATCTGATCCAAAAACAAATACAAAACCTGTGCTGACTGAAAGAAAATGAGCTGACAAAGAGACTGAATCCAAGATTTGTTGATAATATAGGATAATAAGAGACTTACAACTAGTGATGGGAAGTTCTGGTCTTTTGGCTCACCTCTTACGGGTCCCAAATGGCTCTTTGTTACACTCGGAGTAACACTCTGAGTCTTCTATTTTAGCAATTTTTACTGTTAATTAACATTTGAATAAAACTTTATTTGAACAATTGAACACAGAACCACAACAAACAAATACCAAATATCACTGAAATGCAGCAAATTGCTGCTGCTTTTTCGGTTTTCACTCATTTCTTCACTTTCTCCCAGTGTTACCAACTTATTTTCAGGAAAAAGTTGCTAAAGACAGGTTGTTTTGTTGCTAAACATTGCTAAATGACGTTGTGACATCATTAGATAGTGATGTCATTATGTAATAATGATGCATTGCGTAGAATACACAGTGAAAATACTCACATCTCAGCAAAGAATAACATTTGAAATATGTTCATTTAGGTTTGTTTTACAGAGAATTTATATTAAATGTTTATATTATTTTTGCAAAGTAATATAAACACATTTTTTATTACATATATTTATTTTATTTTATTTTTAAATAAAAACATTTTGAACAATTACATTTTATGTATTTTCTAAATAACTAGTCAAACTACACATTATTAACAATTATAGTTTTAAGCAGTGTATTGGTAGTAAGTTAAATGCCACACACTAAACAAAGTCCATAAAATTAGGGCACCGTGTATTGTTAATATGAAGGAATTTTCTGTATTAATTTTCACTAGCATTTTACTTGTATTTTAAATCACACATTGCATTTTGATAGCTAGATTTTGTAGTTTCTTCTTTTTGTGTGGTTAAGGGGAAAGATGCATGCCTTTTTATCATTTAAGTCACTTTTTTGAAAAGTATACATTTCAAATACATTTTTCAAATAGCTACATTTGTTGCAAGATGCTTTTTGAGAAAAAAAAAGTTGCTAGGGTAGTCTGAAAAATTGTTAAATCTAGCCTTCTAGGTTTGTAGCAAACCTTCTCGTTCGCTACAAAGAATCGGCTCTTAAAGCCGGTTCATTCACGAACGACACATCAACAATTTTTAAAGGGCCAGACATTTTTGACCAGGAACACCAAATTAGGTTTAGGTTCCTGGCTAAAAAAAGGGTTAAATATCCTCATAACAGTGGTATATTACAATGGTAAAGACAAGTGTAGTGTGAATGTGTAAAAAAAAAAAAAAAAAAGTGTGCTGTCCCTTTAAAAGTCAGCAAATTGTTTTGTTCCTGTTGGCCAGTAAAGAGGTGGTCTCTATGATAAGGTCATTGGTTTGAAGGGCGTGAGATTATATATAGAAGCCCAACGGGCTCCAGAGACGGAAACGGTCCACTTTTTCAGAAAAACATGCTGGACTTTTAATAATGCATGAGAAAAATCCCTGTAACTTTAGAAGGGGCTAAATATGAAAACTAAATATGGCCACGTATTCATGACATCAGGGATGAATCATTTCTTGCAGTCAGTACCTTCTCTGCGGCGGCGTATCGGCTGGCCAGCTGCTTTCTGAGATCCGCCATGTGATGGTCGAACTTCTTCATGTCCTTCTTGAAGTTTTCCCGAAATAACAGCAGAGGCTTTTCCACTTCACTCTGAAGCTGAATGATATCAGAGAGAGACACATCAATACAGACAGTCATTCAAAGTCAGTCATATTTTATTTTATGAAGCTGCAAGAAAGTAAACCCAAACTGCTGTCTTTTTGTTGCCCCACTATTAGTCTGTAACTCCCTTGTTAGTGCTACAGTGTAACTCTACCGTACTGACAGTGTAACATCTGCTCTCATATTCTTTAGAGAGCGAAACATCAGATTCAGCACAGAGCACATTCCTTCAGACCAGCTGTGCATTTAGCTAGTGTTCCAATGCAGTCCTGCATCTTTCTGTTGTCTCACCTTGGAGGAGAACTTGAGATGAACTTCTGCTTCATCTGCCAGGCTTTTCTTCAGCTGTGCCCAAGCTTCTCCAAGCGTGCTGAGAGAAGATGACAAGAGACAACATATTTAATAAAATATAGAATAACATGTATATATTAAATATGAAATTGTATAAATATTGATTAAATGTACTAAAAATGTTTTATGAAAAATTATAAATGAATATATATTATTTCTATATTTTCTTATACATTTAATAAATATATTTTAAATTAAATATAAAAAAAATAAAATGATGTTAAGTATAAAATGCTACAAAAACATATTATTATTATTATAATATATAACTCTTCTTGCACTTTTCTTTCTCGTTGCTCGTGTATGAATGCCGCAGTGATGAGTGTTGAATGTTGAGTGGATCAGCCTCGACCGCCTCATTCCTGAGATGTTTCGGATGTTTAGACTGAGCCGTTCTGAGGCCTTTCCTTTCGGACTGACGCACCGATTCAAAGGAGCACTTTCAATAAAAGACGTGGGTGGAATTTAACAATCTAAACTTTAGCTGAGTCAGGTCCACAAGACTGAATATCAATACTTTTCTTTTTCACTGTTGGTAGGGGAAGATAATTCTGTATGAATCCATACAAATACATCTGATGATTCATTTCTCCTCAGACATCAGATTCCAACCTGTTCACCTTTGATTTTTTTTTTTCATCCTGAACCTGCATCTCCTTACTGAGAGGCGGATAATACAGTTTTTATTCATAATTATACTGTATTTTTCAGTATTTTGACTTTTTCATTGAGCTTATATCTTTATATTTATCTATTTTTGATGTACCAGCAGAGCCATCATTTCAGTTGGAATAGCTAGAATTGCCATTCTAGTTTATATTTGTTTAAAAACTGGGCATGTTTTCAATTATTATTCACAGTGTGTGTGTGTGTGTGTGTGTGTGTGTGTGTGTATATATATATATATATATATATATGGGTCATTCTATAATTAGGGGTACATTTAGCATTTGACAATGTGAAGAAAACAGTTTACCATCTATGTTTGCTACTGTCCACCCTGTTACCTTTACTGGGTAACATAGTTCACAGCAACTTAGTTGACATTTTTAGGGCTCTGGGCCTATAACTCAGCATGGAAGCCTATAACTACTGAGCATATGGTATGTTTAGAAATATATTTTCATGAACAAATCATATGTTTTAGTTAAATTGTCTTGTTGAAATTTGCAGCAGTAAACTTCAGTAACACTGTTGACACTGAATTAATCTACTCTAGTTCTAGACGAAAATATCAGCACACTGTGCAAATTATGTGGGAATAGGACAAACCATTCCATTTTGATGGGGGTTTTTCGAGGGGGTAACACAGTTGACAATGGTTTTTCAGACACAAATAACACAAGTTATATCAAAATAAAAACTTATTATTTTTGAAGTGATTCTGAAGTCTTGATAACCTAATCTAACTGAAGACAAAACAAAACTATGAAAGTAATTTATATTTGAGGTAATTTTCATGCTTAAACGCAAAGTAGAATAAGCAACTTTATTAAATCGGACAGCTGAATACCTGTTCAGTTTACCATATCAGTTTTCCCTGATATGAACATCATTTTTTTGAACAAAAGATATGGCTTTTTCAACATATAGTAGTGTGATTGGGAAAAATATAATTGTGTACTAGAAAATTAAGCATCAGGGCTTTATATTGATGAAAATATACTTCATGGACATGAGATGTACCCACAATTAAAGATTATATATATATATACACACACACACACACACACATATATACACACCTACTATTTGAGAGTTTGGGGTCAGTAAGACTTTCCTGTTCACCAAGAGTGCATTTATTTGATCAAAATACAGTAAAAACAGTAAAAATTGTGAAATATTTTTGCAATTTAAAATAGCTATTTTCTATGTGAATGTATAGTAACGTAATATATTCCTGTGATCAAAGCTGAATTTTCAGCATCATTTCTCCAGTCTTCAGTGTCACATGATCCTTCAGAAATCATTCTAACATGCTGATTTGCAGCTTAATAAACATTTCCGATTCAATGTTGAAAACTGCAGGATATTTTTGTAGAAACGGTGACACATTTAATCTTTCAGGATTCTTTGAGGAATAGAAAGTTCAAAAGAACAGCTTTTAATTGAAATAGAAATCTTTTGTAACATTATAAATGTCTTTACTGTCACTTTCGATCAATTTAGTGCATCCTTGATGAATAAAATAATTGATTTATTTATAACAAAAAAGGAACCCCAAACTTTTAAACAGAAGTATACAGCATACAGCACTAATGGTACATGATCAGCTGCAGAGGCCAGTCATACGCTGTCAAAAATGCAAAGCCAAAAGGTCACGACCTGCAATTCTGCAACAATGATTTCTGCAGAGCAGCCACACAAGCGGTAAATTCAGGAATAAACAAGAGGTTGTGAGCGCAGACGTAGGAGCCGGACCCAAAAAACAATGGTCATTACAAGCGACGACACAGAGGGGGCTGAAAGCCAGAAGAATGACGGGATTGTGCTGTCCGTCTGTGGGACGGTGGGCGGCTCTCGATGACACGTTTTGCATTGTATAACAAACAATTAGCCTTCTCTACTGACTGACGCACTGCTGAAAAAAATCACTGCCATTTGTGCAGATACCAAACACTAAAAGAGTGAAGCAGCTGACGGTGATTTACAAAAAAAAACAAAACAAACTTGATAGTGAGGATGTGTTAAAGAGATATATCACCCAAAAATGAACACTTACTAAAAACGTGCTTACCCTCAGGCCACCCAAGATGTAGTTGAGTTTGTTTCTTCACCAGATTTGGAGAAATTTAGCATTCCATCACTTGCTCACCAATGCATCCTCTGCAGTGAATGGGTGCCGTCAGAATGAGAGTCCAAACAGCTGATCACAACAATCCACAAGTAATCACCACTCTAGTGCTTCAGTTAACATCTTGTGAAGCCAAAAGCTGAGTGTTTGTAAGAAACAAATCCATCAAGGCGTTTTTTTAACTAAAATACATGGTATACATAGAGTCCATAATCTATAATAACGCTTCCTCCAGTGTAAAAGTGGTCTGGTCTGAATCAGGAGAGAAATCTGCACTGTTTACAAGCCAAAGCGGTTAAAAACAGCTGTAAACAAATATGTGGGTGGATTTTGATGTAAGAGGCAACATGAGGAAGCATTATTATGGATCATGGACTCCTATTTTAGACATTAAAAATGTCTTAATGATAGATTTGTTTGTTACAAAGCACAGCTTTTGGCTTCTCAAGATGTTATCTGATGTACTGGAGTGGTGTGAATTACTTCTGGATTATTGTGATGTTTGTATCACCTGTTTAGACTATTATTCTGACGGCACCCATTCACTACAGAGGATCCGGTGAGCAAGTGATGGAATGCTACATTTCTCCAAATCTGATGAGGAAACAAACTCATCTGCATCTTGGGTGGCCTGAGGGTGAGCACATTTTCAGAAAATATTCATATTTGGGTGAACTATTCCTTTAAGAGCATTATAAAGCATTATGTTCATGAAAGTCGATGCATGAGATTCCTGAGTTTGTAAGGAGAAAAGAGGGTGTATTATTCGGCGTCTGCCATTGTTTTCTAGTTGACATACCCTTCCTCTTGGGCCGCCAGCGGGATCTGCGAGAGCTTCGACAGGTTCTTGGCATATTCCTCCTCAATCCTGATCCTGTCCACATAGAGAAATGAATTAAAGTTGTGCTGGAGTGATAGAGCACAGCACATGGATCAGTGACACATGTAGAGCATGTGAAGAGGCTGAGAGCAGATGTCTGTCCTGACTTTCACACACTAAGGTCATTTCCTTCCCAGACTCAAATGTTTCTCCTCAGGGACAGACACACTTCATGTGAACCCCAGATTGTAGCTCATTCTATCCAAAGCTCTCCGCAAACATAACCAAAGAAGAATTAAGAGCTGTAACATTAAGAACTAACATGTTGGATAGCAGAGCATTTGATTTCTGCTTTCTAAAAACTGGTAATGAAGTACAGGAAATAAGTAACAGGAAGTTGAGTGTGCTGCGTTGTTGTGTTAGTGTTAGTCAAGGCAACAGAAAATTACAGCTGCTATATCAAGATATTACACAATTCACCAAAATGTGTAGATAATGCAATGGTAACCATAACCATATTTGATGTAAGACCGTTGTAACCACAGATACAACTAACTGCTGTCATGGTTAGATCAGTGTAGCCTTTCTGGACAACAAACAACTATTGTGCTATTAAATATAGTAGCATATAGAAACTAGCTGTTTCCACATCAAACGAGAAAGATAATTATGAATTTATGTCTTGTAGTTAAGACTTTGTCATTCAGGATTGGGACATGTTACTTCAAATTTCACAATTACGATTTTGTAATTCACGACTGACTTTATATGTCACAATTGTGATGTTATTTCTGATTTTAAATTTTTCAGTAATTATTATTGTTATTATTATTTTTAATTATTATTATTTGTAGGGTGAAATTTGTTTCTATAAACTACAACTGCCATACTTGTAAACATAATCAATAATAATAATAATAATTAATTTAATTAATAAATGATTAAATAAACATAATACTACCACTGACCCAATACATATTTTTTGACAAAAATTATTTACAAATTTTTAACAAATTATCTAAAATTTTTGTCCACTTTTCCCAGATAATTAAATCTTTTACACCGCAAAAAAATAACGAAAAAAGAAACAAAGAAAATGAAATTATTACATTATTAAACTACAATTGCCGCACTTGCTAAATAAATAACTGAATGAATAAATAATAATATAATAAAAATGAAAACACTTAAAACTATAGGTACTATACTTACTATAGAAAAACCATGGTAAATGTTTGTAGGGTACCACTGACCCCATAAATAAATCATGAATGAATGACATTTTTTAATTATTTAATTATGGATTATTATCCACCATGTTTTCCACTTTTTCCTGAAAATTACATCTTTTACATTGGAAAAAATATTGGAAAGTATATTTCACAATTGTGATGATATTTCTTATTTTAAACTTTCAGTAATTATGTTTTTTATTTATTATTATTTGTAGTTGTAATTGTAAACTACAACTGCCATGCTTGTAATTATATATATATTATATATAATTAATGCCACTGATTATTTAATTAATTATGAATTATTATCAACAATTTTTTGTCTTTTTTCCCCATGAACATTATATATTTTACACTGAAAAAAAGAAAAAAGAAAATTAAATTTATAAACTAAATTTGTGACACTTGCAAAATAAATAAACAAATAATTTAAAACTATAGTTACTATAGTAAAACAATGGTAAATATTTGTAGGGTACCACTAACCCCATAAATAAATAAAGGATGAATAAATGAATTTCTTTTTTAAAGTATTGAATTATTATCCACTATTTTGTCTACTTTTTCCTGAATAAAAAAAAAGAAAGACAATGAAATGTTTTTTAATAAAACAGCGAATTAAGCTTTTAAGGAAATACTATCTCAGCTTTTTTACTTTAAAATTCATGCTTAATTCAATGCGTTACTTGTTGTTTGTTTGTAATTGTGAAATTTAGTATCAGCTTCTAAGTGATTTTTTTTTTTCTATGTTCTGCTCTCAGTCTGGATGCCCGTCTGCCGTTTACCTCTCCCGCACAAACTCAGCCATCTCTTTCTGCATCTGCCTTCCCTTCAGCTGTTTTTGCAGCAGCACCTCGAATCCTGAGATGGTGGCGCTTCCCTGCGGGTCCTTTCTGTCCGCCTGGATCCACAGACAAAACACAAGGTGGATTCATGTGCACAGAAGCGTGATAAAGTGTCAGAACAAGGATTTGGTAGGATCGTCTGCAATCAAAACTACAAGCCAAACCAGATTACCTGATGAATTTGATGAAATGCATGCTATTAAACAGTATGCAAAGCATTGCCTTTGCCTATTTGTGAGGTTTTTCTCAACTACGCAAGCAAATCTCTGTGGTTTGTCAGCGGTTGTAGATGTTCTTGCTTACCCAAAAATAATCGCAGTAGCTCCACTCATCTGGTTTGAGCAGCTGCTGTTCAGACATGTGCAGTGGAAGAGGAAACGTCACGCAGTTGATCTACAGAGGAAAAGAAATCATCCAGAGACATTGGATCACAGCAGGACGTGAAGAACAGAATGATAAACTGACAAACAATTCCAACCCTCAATACAAACTCCCAAAGCTGAAAAAGTGGACAGTAACTCATTAAACTTACTTATAACAGTCAGTGCTGCCAATCACAAAAGTTTTAATGATAAGCGTTAGTATTCTACTAAATGAGACAAATAAAGGTACAGTCAACAATTATAACCCATAAACATAAATAAACACAATCATCCATATGCAAATGTAAACAGTTAAAGTTAATTCAGAATAATTGCCAAAACGGCAAAAAGTGCCCAAATTTTTATCTGGATTCACCCTTGTTAAATTGTACTCTTTGAACTGAATCAATACATTTGCCTGTGTATGTTTCAGACAGACTTTTAGTTTGTGTGTTATTGGAGATTTACAGCCACTCTTTCTGCAGTTATCTTTCTGCAGTTTTCACAACAAAACCCACCCGATTGCTACTCAAAACTAGCCCAAACAAGTGTCCCAATTTTTACTTGGATTCACCCTTGTTTATTTGTACTCTTTGAACTGAATTACTACCAGTGTTGGGGAAAGTTACTTTTAAAAGTAATGCATTACAATATTGCGTTACTCCTAATTAACTAATTATGTTACTTAGTTACTTTTTAAATCTGGGCAGGGCTTGCTAGTTTGTTTACTTTTTTGAAAAGTAAATGAGTAAAAGAGTTTGTTTACTTGTTTGTAACTGGCGGTACTTTTTTGAAAAAGTAACTCAGATATTTTCTTGTAAATGAAAAAGTAATGCGTTACTTTGCTAGTTACTTGAAAAAAGTAATCTGATTACGTAACTCGCGTTACTTGTAATTGCTACTGTAATTGCCCAATTGCTACTCAAAACTAGTCCAAAACTAGCCCAAACAAGTGTCCTGTTACTTGTATTCACCCTCGTTCATTTGTACTCTTTGAACTGAACTTCTACCAGTGTTGGGGAAAGTTATTTTTAAAAGTAATGCATTACAATATTGCGTTACTCCCTAAAAAAGTAACTAATTACATTACTTAGTTACTTTTTATGGAAAGTAATGCGTAACATTACTTTTGCATTACTTTTTAAATCTGGACAGGGCTTGCTTGATTGTTTATTTATTTATTTTTTAAAGTAAACAAGTTAAAGAGTAAAAGAGTTTGTTTACTTGTTTGTAACTGGCGGTACTTTTTTGAAAAAGTAACTCAGATATTTTCTTGTAAATGGAAAAGTAATGCGTTACTTTACTAGTTACTGATTATGTAACTCGTGTTACTTGTAACGCGTTACCCCCAACACTGATTACTACATTTGCTTGTGTTTGTTTCAGACAGACTGTCAGCTTGTGTGTTATTGGAGATTTTACAGCGACTCTTTCTACAGTTACAGCAGGGTTGCCAGGTTTTCACAACTAAACCCGCCCACTTGCTACTCAAAACTAGTCCAAAAACTCACTTTTTGAGGGTGGTTCTCCATTAAAATTGCTTTCTGTTGGGTAAAATACATGTTTCCCTCGTAAAATTTGCATTCCAGGGGATAAATATCACATTAATGGGGTTGCATCAACCCAAGGACATGAAAAACAACTCGCGGCAACAGTGTTAAAGTAGCCCAATTTTGGCAACATTGAGTTATGGTGCTATGCCAATGGGTGGGGATAATTGAATCAGTGAATCAATACTGATTCATTCGACCTTTGTCAGTGAATCACTGATTTTAACTGATTTGTTCAAAACACTTATTTTATGAAACAGGTGAACGTATTTTAATGGATACGTTCTAAAGACTGATCCATTCGGGAACAAAACATTTGAGTGACTTTATAAGTGAGTCATGATTCATTCATTGAAATTGATTTGTTCAAAACACTGCTTCATTCAAGAACAAAACGAATGAGAGTGCCTTTATGGGTGAGTCTTTGAGTCATTTATTTAAATGGATTTGTAATACAACTGATTCATTCAGGAATGAAACAGGCAAGAGAGTGGCTTTTGGAGTGAGTCACTGAATCATTCATTTGAACTGATTTGTTAAGAATGATTCACATTTAACATAGGAGACACTCAACTGTTGATTCTGCAGAATTTTTTTTTAAATGTGCATATTGCGTCTGAAATGTAAGTTACTCAATACTAACTTGCTTATTTACATTTTGTATCAATTACCTCCTATTTTACATTTGTAATCATTGCAATCGTTGATTGCAGATATACATTTTTTGGTAAAAAAAATTATATTTTAATGTAAGAATACAAATATTACCAATAAATAGTTAACAACAACACCGCAAACATATGTGAAGAAAGTAAACAGTGAGAATAATTTTATGTAGTTATTTGTCGCTGGTTGTTATGTGACTGTGTGCTTTACACCTTCCATGAATGCATAGGTTAATGTAGAAATATTTTTGGGGGGGCATATTTGTCATGCTTTATTAATTTACTTTGGGTCAAAGGTCTGGTCACATGATGTCAACATGCTTCCTCTTTATAGAGAAAGAGCGGCACACATCATAATCAGAAAACCTGCCTCCTTGTCATTTCTGACTTGTCTAAAAACTATGTCTAAAAGCTGATATGTGACGAAGTGTACAGTAAACAAAAAAACAAAAAACAGAACTACATTTTTATAAGCTGTTGAGTGTTAAAGGACACAAAAAGTATAGCACAACGTGTCATATTACTTTAAGAATTGCTATCAAAGTGGATGAATACCAACTGGCCCAAACTACAGCTTGCTAACACACATAGTTAATACAAGCTTTCTAATAGCTAACTTGTCCCGTAATTGTGTGTCTATTTTTGAGGCCTAGATTATGTTCAACAATTTACATCAGTTTTCTGGATATCTTAGTCTTGTGAGATGTATTACAAACAAATACAACAGCGTCTACATATTAGACTAAAATATCCATTAAGGTTTCTATGACTCTGTTTGTCATTTGTCAATAAACATAAAATTAATAATGTGGTGATGTGTTACACGTTATTTTTTGTCTTCCAGGAAACAAACAAACAAAAAAATATTATAACGACAATAATTGTTGTTTTAGTTGCTGTGACAAGAATGTTTCTATTAGCAAAATAATACAATCAGCATTGCATGAACAAATTTACATTGGTTTGTAACGGGACTGGAGCATGACAACAGGGGTAAGATCCAAGTGCGAGCTTTGATCATAGTCAAGACAGGCAGGGTCGAACACCAGCAAACAACAATACCCAGGACAAGACAAAAGAGTAATCCAAAACACAGGTGAGGGTCAAGGCAGGCAGCAAAACAATCTTGTAACAGGGAAAGCAGTCCAAGGTCAGAATCCAAGAGAGCAGCCCAAAGTAACTAAATAAACAGGGCAATGAAACATGCCAAACACTATGGCAATGAAAATAGAAAATGACGATGACAATGATACAATGAAAAAGGCAAGGAAAAAACAAGGAAAATGCTCAGTAGAGTCCGCAACAGTAAAACAATACTTCGCGAAGGCCTGTTTGGCATGGCCCTCTTTATATGGCTGCCAAACAAGAAGTCACCTTAGAGAAAGCAGAGGGGAGTGGTAACAGTCAGTTCATGAGCAAGGGCTCCTTCTGCTGGCGAGGAATTACAGAATCCCCCCCCCCACTAGGAGTGACTCCTGGCGCTCAAATAACAACAATCCAGGAGGGTGGTGGGACCATGGTCAACCAAGGGGTGGGACGGAGGGCCAGGTCTGTGCAGAGGAAGTGGACCAGGATTGTGAAGCACTGGAGGACCTAGGCCGTGGAGAAGTGGCGGACTGTGGAAACGCAGAGCAGGGGACCACCAGGTCAGATCCATTGGAGCATGGAGCTATGGTGGAGCAGGCAGAGCAGGAAGCCATGGTGGGGCAGGCAGGGCAGGGAGCCATGGCGGAGCAGAGGAACGCAAAGCCAGTAGAGTAGACAGGAGCAAAAATCCACACAGTGGAATAGATGACCACCCCAGCCAAGCAGGGATCCACCAAGGTGGGTCAGGCAGGACAGAGAGTTCACTGTTGGTCTTCGTGACTGTTACAGGACAGGACAGCCGTGACAGGACAGACGGCCTGCTTGGCTAGGACAGGACCGGCAGAGGGTTCACAAACAGCCTCTGCGGCTGAGTGTGGACAAGACAAGAGTTCATAGGCTGGGGGTGTAATGCTGGGCGCTACCAAAGTGCATAAGCCACCACCTCTCGAGACTTGGCGGTGGTGTATGCAGCCCAGACACACCATAAAGTGATTCCCGTTATGGAAAGTGCTACAGATGGGGAAATCTGTTCAGGAGCAGAAGGGGTGAGATGAGTGGGTTTGGGGATACCGGTTGAACGTTCAGTTGCGATGTGACTTGACTCTAGACGAACAGCTGAGACGAGACTTGACTCTGGATGGTCAGCTGCAGTTTTACTTGGTCCAGGCAGAGCTGCTGTGACTTGACACAGGAAAGGCAGCTGTGACTTCACTTGACACAGGAAGGGCAGCGGTGACTTTACTTGACACAGGAAGGGCAGCGGTGACTTTACTTGACACAGGAAGGGCAGCGGTGACTTGACACAGGGAGATCAGTCGAGACAGGTGCAGACTCTGGAAGGGTGGCCATCCTTGGCCCGGGGCCTCAGGCGTGGCGGCCATTTTGGCCGGGGGCTCTGGCGTGGTGGCCATCTTGTCCAGGGGCTCAGGCATGGTGGCCATCTTGTGAGCAGGTCTTGGCTTGGCAGACATGATGAGTGCAGGTTCTGGCTTGACAGACATGATTTGAACAGATTCTGGCTTGACATACGTGACTAGAACAGGCTCTGGCTTGACTGACATGACGTGAAGAGGCTTTGGCATAGCAGACATGATATGAGCAGGCCTTGGCGTAGCAGACATAACGTGAGCAGGTCCTGGCTTGGCAGACGTAACGTGAGCTGGCTTTGGCTTGGCAGACATGACGTTAGCAGGCCCTGGCTTAGCAGATGTGACGTTAGCAGGCGCTGACTTGAGGCTTGGTAGGCGTGACGTTAGTAGGCGCTGGAGCACTTAACGTGAGCAGGCCCTGGAGTAGCAGACTTAATGTGAGCAGGTCTTGGAGCAGTAGGCTTAATGTGAGCAGGCCCTGGAGCAGCAGACTTAACGTGAGCAGGCCTTGGAGCAGCAGGCTTAACGTGAGCAGGCCCTATAGCAGCAGACTTAACGTGATCAGGCCCTGGAGCAGCAGGCTTGATGTGAGGGGGCTCTGGAGCAGCAGGCTTAATGTGAGCAGGCTTTGAAATGGCAGCCATCTTGTGCACAGACTGTGAGATGGCAGCAATCTTGCAATGGGGCTCTTGAGTGGCCGGCATAATGTGAACCACACCCGACATGACGGTCGGGATGTGGAAAAGTTTTGATGTGGCAGGTACTGTAGGATAGCAGCGTTCCTCATCAGCAACCCCCACAGTAAATGGTGAAACCACAAACTGGAGAGCAAAGTCAATATATTGCTCTGGTCACCAAGGGCTCCCGCTGCTGGCATGGCGTTACGTGGCAGAACTAAAAAAAGACTATTGTTGAGAGAACTCAAAAGTCTTACTGCATCAAGTTGCCTGTTTGTTACATTTTCTCAACTATTATTTTTTTACAGTGTAGATTGTTCTGTTTTTTTGTTATAAGCCAGAAATGACAAGAAGGCAGCTTTCTGCAATACATTTCATATGTGTGCATCATTACAAACTTTCAAAAGAACTATTCATTTATTTAGGAGTAAACCTATTCTTAAGTGTGAAGTTCTTTGTGCATGTTTAAGAGTTTATGCAGCTTGTAATGTTAATGCATGAGCTTGTGTGTGATGATCTGTCCTTTACTGTAAACACACTCGATAAGCAGCAGCTGTTGATCAATTACAGCTCAGTGTAGAGCTCCAGCAGCTGTTTATGCACTTTAAACAAAGAAAACAGGAGGACTGTAATTGCAACACAAATTTCTACTGACCATCTAATAATTGATGCATATGAAGGTCTACACCAGTTTATGGGCTTCAGATTATTTGTTTGTTTATTCAAAACGTCTTTGTGTAAATCACACAAACCATAGGTCTATAACTAAGAGTCACTACATTAAAAAATATTAAAAGAGATATTTATTTTATACATCTACAAGAAAGGGCTAAAAACACATATATTTATTCTTTATTTGACCCTCTCACTCTAGCACTCTCTATTCTAATTCTATTCTTTTAAAAAAAAAAAAAAAAAAACTATAGGGTTAGGGTTTTCCTTTGCCGGGATAATCCATCCACCTCACAGGTGTGGCATATCAAGATGCTGATTAGACAGCATGATTATTGCACAAGTGTGCCTTAGGCTGGCCACAATAAAAGACCACTCTAAAATCTGCAGTTTTATCACACAGCACAATGCCACAGATGTTGCAAGTTTTGAGGGAGCGTGCAATTGGCATGCTGACTGCAGGATTGTCCACCAGAGCTGTTGCCAGTGAATTGAATGTTCATTTCTCTACCACAAGCCTTCTCCAAAGGCGTTTCAGAAAATTTGGCAGTACATCCAACCGGCCTCATAACCGCAGACCACGTGTAACGACGCCAGCCCAGGACCTCCACATCCAGCATCTTCACTGCCAAGATCGTCTGAGACCAGACACCCAAACAGCTGCTGCAACAATTGGTTTGCAAACCAAAGAATCTCTGGACGAACTGTCAGAAACTGTCTCAGGGAAGCTCATCTGCATGCTCGTCGTCCTCATCGGGGGCTCAACCTGACTGCAGTTTGTCGTCGTAACCGACTTGAGTGGGAAAATGCTCACATTCGATGGCGTCTGGCACTTTGGAGAGGTGTTCTCTTCATGGATGAATCCCGGTTTTCACTGTACAGGGCAGATGGCAGACAGCATGTATGGTGTTGTGTGGGTGAGTGGTTTGCTGATATCAATGTTGTGGATCGAGTGGCCAATGGTGGCGGTGGGAGTTATGGTATGGGCAGGCGTATGTTATGAACAACGAACACAGGTGCATTTTATTGATGGCATGATAATGCACGGCCCCATGTTGCAGTGATCTGTACACAATTCCTGGAAGCTGAAAACATCCCAGTTCTTGCATACTCACCGGACATCTCACCCATAGAGCATGTTTGGGATGCTCTGGATTGGCGTATACGACAGAGTGTTCCAGTTCCTGCCAATATCCAGCAACTTCACACAGCCATTGAAGAGGAGTGGACCAACATTCCACAGGCCACAATCAACAACCGGATCAACTCAATGCGAAGGAGATGTGTTGCACTGCGTGAGGCAAATGGTGGTCACACCAGATACTGACTGTTTTTCAGACCTCTCTGGACCCCCCAATACAGTAAAACTGCACAATTTAGAGTGGCCTTTTATTGTAGCCAGCCTAAGGCACACCAGTCCAATAATAATGCTGTCTAATCAGCATCTTGATATGCCACACCTGTGAGGTGGATGGATTATCTTGGCAAAGGAGAAGTGCTCACTAACACAGATTTAGACAGATTTGTGAACAATATTTGAGAGAAATAGGCTTTTTGTGTATGAGTTCAGCTCATGAAAAATGCGGGCAAAAACAAAAGTGTTTATAATTTTGTTCAGTGTATAATTAACAACAACAAAAACTTGCTACATGTACTGTGTCAGGCTAACTGAGACTTGTCATAGCACTTCCATATCATTGCTCTTTTGTTGATTTTGATTGCTTCTATTGTCCCCATTTGTAAGTCACTTTGGATAAAAGCATCTGGTAAATGACTAAATGTAAATGCAATCTAATGTAAATATATGTGAGGGTTATTATGAACAAAAAAAACATTAAAAAACATTTCTATTACTTCAACTAAAAAAGCTTTTTAGTTTAATTTAGTTTAATTTGAAACCAAAGTGTACCAAAGAAAAAGTGAAGTAAAACCAAAACTTAAAAACAAATACACATTTCAAAATAACGAATAAAACAACAAAACTAAAAAGTTAAGTGCACTTGGAGCGGCATCCGCTGTGATACATACGATGATTTCAGCAGTCAGATGAACACTGCTCCTCCCTATTCCTCCTAAAGATACTGGCACTACTGTATAGATGTAGAATGACATGCATGGATGTTTCTGAGGTCTGACACTGCTGTCTGGGAAAGGAAAGTATGATGCTGACTCTGAGTTGGTGGCGAAGGAAATTCCCTTCGGTTTAAATGAGCTCATAACACTCCCCATGTTGCCTAATGTTTGAATCTGCATCACAACAAATGAGGAAATGGCACCGAACTGGCCTCATATTGCAACTGTTGTCTCACTTCTGGTTTGTCTGCAACTGGATTTTTCTGGATAAACAGAACAAACGTGTGCATTGACTGGTTGCACAACGATCATAAGTTCCTCAGAATCCACCACTGATCCTTTTGAGATTTGCAGAGGCTTATAATGCCCTTGTGCTGAAGCTGGATAATGTGAGGAGAAACAGAGGAGAACGAGCCTCCACATGTGTTTGCGCTGACTCTGATGAAGATAATCAAGTGTGGCACACTGGACTAATGAATCTCCACCGGTCAGAGTCTGCGTCATTGTCGGCATGATGGGAACTATCTGATCTCCATGTTAGCAAACATCCCAGTAATGTGAAAGGAAGAAGTCAGCTTTGTGAGTGCATGAAGATTTGGCTATTCTAAAAACTTCAGGGCTTTATAGTAATTCCTCTATCATTCCTCTTTCATTATTTACCTTACTGTCACAATGTGAAAATGACAGAAAGGGATCTGCTAGTTTCATCATGCCTTTCTAGCAACTACGTTCAAAACAACTGATTTGTGTTGCTTCTGTTTAGTTCATTATAATGAGTTAATGCAACAGTTGCGCCAAACATTTATAACTTCATTTCATTGCATGCAGTCAATTTAAAATGGTCTTTTTAGTACTCAACAACTACATTTACACACAGGTTTTCCTGTACTTTTATTGCATGCTATTAACAAAAATAAATATGAATAACCAGTTTATTTATAAAATGATGATCTGCCCCTTTCTCCAGTGCTATAGGTGAGGATGATGGAATGATGTGCCTTGCTGTTTAGTGACTGAAGGTGACAGTGAAGAGCCTAAAAATAAATGTATAAAAATATTCCTCTCTGCTTTCAGAAAATAAAAATCTGTTTGTGTGTGATGCTTCAGTTTCGTTAGCAGGCCTAAGTGAACTTTCGCTTGTATGAGCCCTAATGGTAGCAGTCTTTTGAGAATCTATAAATACTTGCACCTAAAAAAACTCTCATTCTGACAGTCATATGAAGGTGGAGTGTAACAAATTAGACAGATTCACAATTAACTTGTAAATCACGTACATTGCAGTAAGTCAAATTCATTTTCTGCATTTTTTTATTGTTTCGTTGTTAGGGCCCTATGATTTCCGCGATGCGAAAAATGCGGGCGGAATCGTGGAATCCATTCATAAAAAAGGATTCATTCAAAAAATGTGTCAAATTTGAAAGATTTAATCAAAATTATGCCATCAAATTAAATCAAATCACGATATGAACTGGTATATGCAAATATTAAGCCGCAAAAAGACCTGAATGTTAATATGAAAGCTGAATGTTCCGTCTCTGTGCTTATGAATGGCGCAGACACATGTTTTTGTTTTCTACACATGCTGACAAATGCGTGATGCTCGCGGTTGAGTAACATTTATTGTTAGCTTCCAGCCGCAGCTGTATCCCATCTTGCCACAACAAGCATCAGTTTCAGGTATTCACGGCAACCCGTCAAAATAAAAGTTT
Source organism: Cirrhinus molitorella (assembly GCA_033026305.1). NCBI lineage: Eukaryota > Metazoa > Chordata > Actinopteri > Cypriniformes > Cyprinidae > Cirrhinus > Cirrhinus molitorella. Next base: position 31,194,669 of record CM065136.1, on the reverse strand, counting down.
GGTTTAACTTAATGAAGACAGAAATATATATTTTAATATTTAGAATGTATGTACTACTACTACTGTTGAAAAATTAATAAAACAAAGAAGTAATGACACAATATTTCTTTCATGTTTTAATTTGAATAGTAAATCCACTTTACTTGCCAAAAATAATTTGTTTAATTTTCATTAAGTGAAAGACAAATTAAATTATTTTGTATGCCTTCTGTTAAAATAAATACACAACACAGAATTTCTGAGTGAATAAAAATTCACAAGCCTATTGTAAGAATAAATAAAAGCTGTTATGCATTCAAATAATTAGACATGCTAAAACCAGAATTTGGTAACAATAAAAAACAATATTTCATAGGACCCTAAACATGTCTTTTTTGTTAAACCTTTAATAAACTGATGTCAAATTGTATAAGTTTCATGATTTTAATTAATTAGAAATGCTTTTTTGATCAATAAGGTTTTATTTAACCATTAAAAAGGAGTCCAGAACATTTTCAACAGAAAAAAACTGAATTTGGGAAAAGAATTTGGGCCCTACGTTGTTAAAGTTGAAAGTCCTGATAATACTTATGAACAGCTCTTTGTGTCTCTGATAACGTTTCAGACAGTGACTCATGTCTGACAGTCAGGATAATACTAGTCTAGCCTGCAATACTAAATCTCCTACAGTTTGTTCATTGAAGAACGAGTCAGTAAGTTCACCACCAAGGTTATTATAGTTTTGCATTTTTAAATTAGTTTTTATTATAATTTCGTTTTCAAATTTGCAATAAATTTGTTTAGTTTTAGTTTAGTTTTTATTTTGTGAAAACATTTCTATTTCGTTTTTATATATTTAGTTTCAGTTTTAGTAATTATAGTTTAGTATAGTTAACAGAACACTTTCAGAGCACACACACAAAAAAATATAGTTCAGCAACATTTATTGTTTGCACAGTTGGCATTTAACTCTGTGCTTAACTCTGAATAATAAAAATAACATAAGGGTTTGAGATACAAATAAGGCTGTGACGGTTGCAATGACAATGATAATGACAAATGTAGTCGGCTGCCACCGGCGGCAATGTACGTGACGTCACACAATTTATAACAAGCATAAAGTATAGTGATTCTGCAACATTCATTCTACCGTGGTGGCGTTAAGTGCCTGCTGGAAGAGATCTGCGTTCAAACACACGCAATAGACTAAAACTGGCAAAGTTCCAGGAAAAGTAGTTACTATGAATGCGTCGGAGGGAAATAAGGAGATACTTAAACGAATTGTTAATAAACTAGTGTTTTCTGAGCCAGTGTGGCAAAGATGAAGTTGATGATCCTGACTCACCACTTGCTCACTGGACGAGCCTTTGGAGAGAAATGTATCTCTACCATTTTAAAATGAAAATATTATATTATAAAACAAAAAGTTTTGATTTGAGATATTTTATAAAAGCCGTAAAGTAATATTTTCAAGCTTTTTTTATCCTGACTGTAAGTTAAGTATTTTATTTGTTTTCTTTATTTTTACAAAAGCACCAGATTTGTTTTTATATTGTGAGTGCACGGAAATAAAATTAGACCCTTTACAGTTCCGGATGATATGCTATGCTAACCTTTTATGAGCAAAGATTACGGCGTTTTTATTTTATTTATTTTAATTTGTTTGCAAGTGATCGCGCTGGCGACTCCATGTCCTGCAACGTGCATTTAGCTTCCACTCTCTAACAAACGACTGTATGCGCATAATAGCACTCATTTAATATAATCACATGTAAGTTTAACGTTTAAAATAACATTTTGATGTGCTTGAAGATTTTATTTTAGGCAAAGTCGTTATGATTTGAACTGGCAAAACTGATCAAACAGGCTGTAATCAACTCACTGCCTACCGCTGACCGCTTGGTTGTTACTTTAAATAACAAAAGCTTTAATTTAACAAACAAAAAATGTTCCAAACACATTTCTAAATTAACTTTCTGAAGAACCGAAACGAAAAATAACCATGTTTCTACTAAAAACAAAACTGAGCAATTGTAATGGATGCAACAGTGTAATGAGGCAGAGAGAGAAAAGACACGGACTCCAGTCGGACTCGGTCGGTAATTTTGATGAGCAGTCGGACAGGGGCTGGGCGAAGTTGTTACGAATGTTTGTTTAATATTTACCATTCTTATTTTGGCTACTTTCTTATAGGCTATAATTTCTTTGACCATTATTTTAGTGTTTTGTAGGCTGCTTGTTCACTGACTGAATTAAAACAAACATGCACCTTTGTTAATTTTATAATTAAATAATTAAATATTAATATTTGCGATGGCTGGTTTGGAGACGTACTTTAAGGTTTGTGGGGTTTTCCCCTTAATTTCAACACCACAGTGTGTGTTATTGAGCATAACAATACATTTACTTTTCCCGCTTCTGTTTCAGAATTAAATTCGAAATAGTCCCAAAGAGGGCTCTGTCATTTCCTGCCAGCAGTCATCATTTATGTCCGTCTTCTTGATCACTTAACTGATGTTTGTTTTGCGCTGTCAGTCTCAGCTGCATCATCATTTGCCAAATACAGGTGATGCACGATTAAACACCCACGTCAAATTTTCCGCAGTTGGTTGAATGCTTGTTAATTACTACGAAAACGATCATTTATTTATGCCAGTTATTATTTTATTTTAGTTCGTTTTTCAATAGTTGTTGATAGTTTCGTTTAGTTTTAGTTTTTCATTTATTATGAATTTCTTATTTTATTTCAGTTTACGAAAATGTTTTTAACCAATCGTTTTCGTCTTAGTTTCAGTTTTCGTTTACGATAATAACCTTGTTCACCACATTTAGACTTCTGCAACAATGTAATGCTGCATCTTATGGTCATTCTATGCAAACTGATTACTTAAAGAAGTCCACTAATAGTTACATCAAATGAGGTTCAAATCTGTAGCCTTGTAGTTTAATGTGATTAAACTTTACACCTATTTTCGGTTACACGAAAACACATATTTGTCATATTTAATGTTTAAAAGTCTTAGTATTAATAACCAGTATTTATGCTTGTGCGAAAACGATCCTTGTCTACACTGGCGTTTCAGAAACAATCTCTGTCCAAGCTACACAACCGAAAATGCATGTCACATGAGCATTGATAATGAGCATGATGTTATTGTTTACAAGGATACACAGAGCAAATGTGGGCAGCCAAGCCATCATTTTCAAAAGTCTTAGTTTTGGACCGTTTACACTAAAACGCAACCCCAGTTTTCAAACTAAAATGGGGTCTGCAGTGTTTTCAAAAGTCTCAGTGTTACTTTTAAAAGTTATGCATTTCAATTTTGCGTTACTCCATAAAATTTTTTTAACTAATTGCGTTACTTACTGTTTATGTAAAATAATGCATTACATAACTTTTGCATAACTTTTTGTCACCTGGGCTGGGCTTGTTTATTTATTTATTTATTTATTATTTTTTATAACAAAAAAAAAAACTGCATTTATATTTCTGGCAACTGTAAAGGCCTGTTCACACAAAAAGTGAGAATAATAAGTCTCATGCTGAAGGAAGTGTGTCTGCACCTCGCAAATTTCTCTCAACACAGAGATAGTAGAGCTGTCAGTGATTAAATAGGAAAACAAAGTCACCTCCATTACTTATTTAAAAAAGACATGCAGATATTTTGTTGTAAATTTAAAAGTAATGCATTACTTTACCAGTTACTTAAAAAAAGCAATGTGATTACATAACTTGCATTACTTGTAACGCATTACCCCCAAAACTGGGCTTCACTATAATATGCTAAATATATTCAATATAGTCAAACAGTACATTTAATGAAAAAAAATGGGAATTATAAATCGATTGGATCATTAAAAGCAGGTGCTACACAAATTGCAGAGGTGTAAAGTATTAGAGTAACAGTACTATTATTATTTTGGACAATCTGTTCTTTTGATGCATGTTAAACTCCAACATTTGTACTTTAACTCTGTTGCATTTACAAGGTGAAAATATTAAGTAAAAGTCCAATGTCCAAGTGTCATATTTTATCATGACTTATTTTAACAAACGATTTTAAAATAAAAAATAGTTATATATATTAGGGCTGTCAGTTTAACGCATTAACTTAATTAAATTAGTTATGAAAAAATAACCCAATTAAAATATTTTAATGCAGTTAATGCACTAGTCCCACTCCCAGACAGTGGACTGTTGACAAATATGATGCAGGGCAAGGCAACAACTCTATAAATGCAGTTATGCCCTAAAATTCAAGATATTGGTGCAAAAAAAAATGCCCCTGTATGTGTTTTGTCTCATATTTAGATCATGCGATATCACACAGGCAGCAAGAAGAATATGACAGTGCTGATTTTGTCACGAGCTATAAAGTGATTTTATACAACAGTTTAGTAAATAAGAAGTTTATATTGTGTTATATTTTTAACATTATATTATGTGTTTTTGCTCAATTTTGCAGAAAACATTACCTTTGAAGCCATAGTAGAATTTACCTATCGGTAAGCGCAGATGAGCGCAGATGGGCCAATGGCAGTTGAGTATCAACTGCATGGAGACTGAACCTCGGACATCTGTAGTTTTCAGCGCCATAGAAAAACATTGGCAGATCCAAAGCTTTCGATGTTTTGATGGTGTTTATGCTACAAAAATAATAAAATGATGTGCCTGAGGTACTTGTAACACTGATTCCAGGTATCCTGAAAGGATTGGCAATTGGCATTTAAGCCCTACTTGGATTGCTCCTCGATGAGAGGTGGTCCTTCTGTGATCAAAATTTATCAAAAACATCTTCGGACAAGGTTTTCACACTGACAGCTGTCATTGTAAGACAGTGGGCAACTCCGTTTGTTTGTCCAAGGCAGCAAAAGTAACTAAGGGGGCGGGGCTTAGCGATAGGTCAATTGTTGTGCGTCTCCGAGCAACACAGCGTTGTTTAGCTTCTGAATGAATCTGCGTTTTGAACGAATCGTGTGAATGTTCATTTTATGTTCTTTTGTGGAAAAATAAAGTTTTGAAGACTGTTGGTAACAAAGCTGTTTTGGTTACCATAACTTTCATTATATGAGCAAAAAATACTGAGATGTTTCTCAAATGATCTTCTTTTATGTTCCATATTTAATGTGTAATAAATGTTTACGCTGATTCAAATTTCTTTCTAAAGCTACAATTTCTAATGTGTACTTGCTACTTTCTCATTTAACGCAAACATATATTTAAATACATTTTTGTCAGTATTTTCACAGGCAAAATTATTTCTAGATTAATATGCAATTAATTTGATTATTTGATCGACACATCATGTAATTAATCAGATTAAAAATTTTAATTGACTGAACGCCCTAATAAATTTAAATACTCATAAGAGTTCATTACTATATTAATGTGTTTTTATAAAAGACATTGCTGTAGACTGATGAACTTCAGTCAAGTGTGCACGCAGTTGATAATCAGTCTTGATTATTAGTTTATTAGGTGATCCCAAATTTATTGCATCAAAAATGCTAAAATTATAACTTTTAAAAGTCAATTTAGAAAGGTGTTTACCCTTTCAGTGCAATACTTAAGTTAATATGAACACATTTTTACTTCAATATTTATTTATTTATTTGGCTAAGACTTTTAGCTTTTATAGCTTTTTTTTTATTTAGCTGTGATTTATTATAGTTTTCTCACAGTATGTATACGTTTTTGGGCATTATTTGTATATTAAAATGTGTAGCCACCTGTATATTATAGGAAATGGGTTATTTGCAAGGGAATTGTCATATTTATGGGTCCTTGGCATTGAATAGTTTGAAAAATCCCTGTTGGTTAACATGATCCAATGGTCTATGTGATATCAGAAGACAAGGAAACTCATTGCAGAGCAGAGCAAGTTACAACAAATTGCTTCAAGATAACATTTTGTTTTCATTACAGAAGCATGCACTGACGATTGGTTCACAATAAAACCAGAAACATCCTTTAGGAAAGTAAGCATTGTCCATTTGGGTTTCCTGTTTTCTTGAATGTGTTTTGTTTTGTCATGCAGTTTAAGCATCTGAGATCAGTGTGTGTGCGTGTGTGTCAGTCTTCAAGCTTGTGTTTATTTAGCTATCATACTCACAGTTACTGTGGATTCACACTCCTGCTTCCTGCTGGGTGAAGTCGAGCCGGGACTCTGGCAGAAGACACAAAACTGAGCGTCAGACATCATAGTGATGCTGCGATGTGTTTATTTGTGTGATGTGAGTTGTCATCTCCACCCTGAGCTCATCAGGAGCGAGGGAGGATGAACAAAAAGAGAAGAGGCAGAGAGAAAAGAAAAGTCCCTTGGCTTTCATAGATAGCACCTGCCGCACCTTCAGTAAAAGCTCACTGAAGGTGTTATTGTGTCACTGCAACACGTTTTTCAGAACACTTCCATTGGTTGGATTGACAAAGTCCCGCCCCCAAACTCACGCTATTGGTTGAGCTGATGTTGCTGTGTCGGGATGCAATGTTTTGGGAGCAGCACACAGGCGTTTTCAGGAGAATCAGCCTTCGAATGGCTTTCTAATAGTCAGTCTTGTAAAGCCAGACCTTTGATTAACAGCATAAGCAAATTACAGATGATTCTGGCCAAAAATCGCCCACTTAAACAGGAAGAAAACGCCTGACCAACTCATAGAGCACCCAACCTCAGCAATGAAAGATTGATGTGGGGAAAATATTGATATATAACACTGTACTAGTAATAAGGGCTGATTATTTCACAGGCAAACATTTGGAATAATTTGCAATGTTTTTGAGTCTCTTCTGCTCACCAAGGCAGCATTTATTTGATTGAAAATACAGTAAAATTGTGAAATATTATTACGATTTAAAATAACTGTTTTCTACGTGAATATATGTTAAAATGTAATTTATTCCTATGATCAAACCTGAATTTTCAGCATCGTTACTCCAGTTTTTAGTGTCACATGAACCTTCAGAAAGGAGCAGATTGCACTGATGTTTCAAAGAACTTATACTGGATAAATCAAGTTCAGGTTCTTCCTGAAAAGCAGTAATTTTATCATTCTGGTATGACTCATTTCCTGGTGGAATGATAAAAAGCACCTGTGTGTCAGATTATATAAGATTTGGCAGATTGAGAAAGTGCTTTATAATCCCTCCAAAAAAATAATATCAATCTTACATTGAATCATCAGTAAATCAAACATGCAATAAATTTAACTAGCTCATAAAGTCTCAGCATGTCTCTGTTGTTTTAATGCCAGTGATGCAGATGGAGAGGCATAAAAAATTAGTTTTGGAAGCTACTGAATTAAAGCAGAGGAATCTGCTAAATGAATAAATGAGGACTAGTCAATATGTGAGAGATCAGCCGTACCTGTTGATCTGTGCTGGTCTTCCGCATCAGTACATGCGATGGTTCAGTCTGATGCAATGGGCTGCCGTTACCATGAAATCCATTCACTGGAGAGGAAGAAAACACTGAGATGAGTTTGATTTAGAGCCAGGAGAGATCAACATCTTTTCCTCTCGCAAGGTCATGTAACAAAGACACAAACCATGTGTAATTAACAGAATGCTCTTCTATTGTGTACAGAATCAATGCAAGTCTCCATTTGTGAATTGAATTCATACATTGTTTGTCACAAAACACACTGCACCATGGCGGCTTTCCAGATGACACTGCCTTAAAAGAATAATTCAATCATATAGTTCATTCATACACTAAAAAGAGCTAACTCATTCAGTCATGTGATCAGGAATCGGATCACACTAGCTGTGTATGTTTTTGAATCACTAAAAAGAATCGGCTCGTAAGTGTCATGAGTTCAGGAATCGGACTCAGAATCAGTTCAAAAGCTTCATTTTTTAAGGAATTTGTCTACACTGGTTGTCTGTGTTATTGAATCACTAAGAAAAATTGGCTCATTAGAGTTAATCATTCAGGAACCAAACTGCATGGTTGTGTATGTTTTTGATTCACTAAAAGAACTGAATGAGTTCAGGAATGGGAATACGCTGCTTGTGTTTGCTTTTGAATCACTAAGACGAATCAATTCAGAAGAGTTATTCATACAAGTATCGGTCTACACTGCTTGTGCGTGCTTTTGAATCACTTAAAGAATTTGTTCATAAGAGTCATTCATACAGGTATCGGACTGCACTGCTTGTGTGTGCTACGAACCACTAAAAAGAATGAGTTCATAAGAGTCATTCTTTAAGGAATTCGACTACATGTGTTGTCTACGTTTTTGAATCACTAGGAAGAATCGGCTCATAAGAGTCAATCGTTCAGGAACCAAACTGCATGGTTGTGTATGTTTTGGATTCACTAAAAAGAATCGGCTCATAAGAGTCATTCTTTAAGGAAGACGACTACACTGGTTGTCTATGTTTTTGAATCACTAGGAAAAAACGGCTCATAAAAGTCAATTGTTCATGAACCAGACTGCATGGGTGTGTATGTTTTTGATTCACTACAAAGAATCTAATGAGTTCATGAATCGGGCTACGCTGCTTGTGTTTGCTTTTGAATCACTAAAACGAATCAGTTCAGAAGAGTCATTCATCCAGGTATCGGACTACACTTTTGAACCACTAAAAAGAATCAGTTCAGAAGAGTCATTCATACAGAAATCGGACTACACTACTTGTGTATGGGTTTGAATAACTAAGAAGACCTGGTTCATTAGAGTTAATCATTCAGGATTAAACAAATTGCATGATTGTGCATGTTTTTGATTCACTAAAAAGAATCGGCTCATGAGAGTCATGAGTTCAGGAATTGGATTAGACTGCTTGTGTGTGGTTTTGAATCAATAAAAAGAAGCTGTTCATAACAACCATGCTTTCAGGAATTGGACTACACTGGGTTGCATTTCCCAAAAGCCATGTTAGCTAACTATGGTTGAAAGTTCCAAGGAACTCTATTCTTAACTACAGAACTTGCGACCATAGTTGCTTTTGGGAAGTGAACCCTGGGTTAACCATGTTTTTGAATCACTTAAAAGAACTGGCTCATAAGAGTCAATTGTTCAGAAACCAGACTGCATGGTTGTGTATGTTTTTGAAATCACATAAGAGTCATTTGAAAAGGTATCGGACTACACTGCTTGTGTATGGTTGTGAATCACTAAAAAGAATCAGTTCATAAGAATCATTGTTTCAGGAATTGAACTACACTGGGGTGCGTTTCCCAAAAGCTATGTTAGCTAACTATGGTTGCAAGTTCCAATGAACTCTATTGGTAACCACAAAAGTTGCTTTTGGGAAGTGCACCCTTGGTTAACTATGTTTTTTTTTATTCACTAAAAAGAATTGGCTCATAAAAATCATTCGAATGGGTATCGGACTACACTGCTTGTGTATATTTTTGATTCTCCAAAAAGAATCAGCTTCTAAGAGTCAGTTGAACAGGTATTGGATTACACTGCTTGTGTATGGTTTTGAATCACTAAAAAGATTGTGTTCATAAGAGTCATGAGTTTAGGAATCGGACTACACTGCTTGTGTATGTTTTTGAATGGCTAAAAAGAATCAGTTCATAAGAGTCATTCTTTGAGGAATTCAACTACATTAGTTGTCTACATTTTTGAATCAATAGGAAGAGCTGGCTCAAAAGAGTCAGTCTTTCAGGAACCAGACTGCATAGTTCTGTATGTTTTTGATTCACTAAAAAGAATTGGCTCATGAACGTCACAAGTTCAGGAATTGGATATATACTAGTATATGGTTTTGAATCACTAAAAAGAATCAGTTCATAAGAGTCATTCTACAAGTCACCTACATTGGCTGTCTACGTTTTTGAATCACTTGGAAGAATCGGCTTATAAGAGTCAATCGTTCAGTAATCAAAATGCATGTTTGTGTATGTTTTTGAATCACTAAAAAGATTGTGTTCATAAGAGTCATGAGTTTAGGAATCGGACTACACTGCTTGTGTATGTTTTTGAATGGCTAAAAAGAATCAGTTTATAAGAGTCATTCTTTGAGGAATTCAACTACATTAGTTGTCTACATTTTTTAATCAATAGGAAGAGCTGGCTCAAAAGAGTCAGTCTTTCAGGAACCAGACTGCATAGTTCTGTATGTTTTTGATTCACTAAAAAGAATTGGCTCATGAAAGTCACAAGTTCAGGAATTGGATATATACTTGTATATGGTTTTGAATCACTAAAAAGAATCAGTTCATAAGAGTCATTCTACAAGTCAACTACATTGGCTGTCTACGTTTTTGAATCACTTGGAAGAATCGGCTTATAAGAGTCAATCGTTCAGTAATCAAAATGCATGTTTGTTTATGTGTTTGAATCACTAAAAAGAATCTGCTCATAAGAGTCATGAGTTTAGGAATTCGACTACACTGCTTGTGTATGGTTTTCAATCACTAAAAAAGATCAGTTCAAAAGTCATTCTTTAAGGAATTCGACTACACTAGTTGTCTACTCACTAGAATGAATCTGTCATTCAGACCACACTGGTGGAATCAGCAGTAATTATGCGGTGCAATGTAATAAGTTCAACTTTCACTTTAACTTCACTTTTTGTGTCAACTATCCCTCTAATAGCGCCAGTCAGCAGGCCAAGGAAACAGTAGTCCGAGAACAAGCACCTGAAGAAGAAAGTGATTTCTTTATCATTGAGACACAAAATCTCCAGCCTTCCAGACGTGTTATTGCACCTCCTGCACTCGGTCTAATTATAAACAGCCTGACTGTATTTGTGGAACAAAAGAGTCTGTTCTGATGCTGATGGTCTGTGTGCGATAACAAGCTGTTCTATTCTACTTTATTAAGGGAGGGTCATTTCAAATGTCACAGCAAAAAAACCTCGCACAAACTTATAAAGAACAATGGTAGTTATCAACAATTAGTTTAAATAAGTCTGAGAGACACTTTAAAGCAAGTTTACCCAACAATAAATGTCTGAAAATGCCCTCACCCTCAGGACATCCAAGATGTAAATGAGTTTGTTTCTTCATCAGATTTAGAGAAATATAGCATTCCATCACTTGCACACCAATGGACCCTTTACAGCGAATAAGTGCCATCAGAATGAGTCTAAACAGCTGATAAAAACATCATAATAATCCACAAGTAATTCACACCACTCCTGTCCATCAGTTAACAACTTATGAAGGTGACGGCACCCATTCACTACAGAGGATCCATTGGTGAGCAAGTGATGGAATGCTGCATTTTTCCAAATCTGATGAAGAAACACATTTTTTTTATAAAATGTTATTCAAACTGTTGATTTAATCTTTAATTGTGTGATTGTATTACACACATCAATCATAGGAAGTAAACAACACTCCTGGTTTTCCATGAACCAGGCTCTGTATGGAACAGCACAAAGTCTCAGTTGGTCACTTGTTCAGGAAGCACAGAGCAGGATCCTTCTGAGTGATGAGACAGGCTTTCCGCCGAGATGTGCTCATCCTGAACATGTCTACTGTTTCCTCCCTCAGTCCGTGTGCAATGACACTCATTTTTTTTTTTCAGCTGGCTTATAATGTCATTTGCTCTATGGTGTGCCGTCCACATGCTGGATCTCTGGTGGACACCATTATCCTGTCCATCTGTCATTACGATGTGCTGCTAGACATTGTAAAATGCTGATAGCCGGTGCAAATCAAATCAAGAGTACTAAACGGAGATCAGGACGGAGGTGGGACAGTAGATTCTCCATTAGTTGATTTGTGGATGGATGGAGGAGGAAAAGCTTTTGGACAAGCATTGAACTACAGTGATCTACAGTGGGGTCCAAAAGTCTGCACAATGACAGTTTGAGATGAACTTAGACCTGAGTTTTTTAAGGTGAAACTGTTCAAAATTATCCTGGAGAATGAAAAAAAAAGAGACAAACTACAACTACTAAAAACTTTCGATTGTTCATTTTCCTTTTTAGTTCAACTTCTCACTCAAATTATCCAGTCAATAACATTTTAAAAAGTTACCTCATTAAATAAAATGCAATAAATCATTTTACTTTATATGATATTATATTATTATTATTTTTGTGATTTTAAGCCAAGTTGTACCACAAACATTTATTTAAATTTATAGACTGAAAAAATTGGTTAAATAGGATAGTTTTTCTATGGACGTTACTTTATATGGCATTTTCTCAATGTTTATTTAATTAATTTGTTCATTTTATTTTATTCTATTTAGTTAGTTACAGTATCTCACAGAAGTTAGTACACCCCTCACATTTTTGTAAATATTTTATTATATCTTTTTTAATGTGACAACACTGAAGAAATGACACTTTGCTACAATGTAAAGTAGTGAGTGTACAGCTTGTATAACAGTGTAAATTTGCTGTCCCCTCAAAATAACTCAACACACAGCCATTAATGTCTAAACCGGTCCAAATTGGTCCCAAAGTATCAATATTTTGTGGGGCCACCATTATTTTCCAGCACTGCCTTAACCCTCTTGGGAGCTGGTGGATGTTAGAGACCTTGCGCTCCTTCACCTTCCATTTGAGGATGCCCCACAGATGCTCAGTAGGGTTTAGGTCTGGAGACATGCTTGGCTAGTCCATCACCTTTACCCTCAGATTCTTTAGCAAGGCAGTGGTCGTCTTGGAGGTTTGTTTGGGGTCGTTATCATGTTGGAATACTGCCCTGCGGCCCAGTCTGCAGCCAGTACATGTTGGCATTCATGGTTCCCCCAATGAACTGCAGCTCCCCAGTGCCGGCAGCACTCATATAACCCCAGACCATGACACTCCCACCACCATGCTTGACTGTAGGCAAGACTCACTTGTCTTTGTACTCCTCACCTGGTTGCCGCCACACGCTTGACACCATCTGAACCAAATAAGTTTTATCTTAGTCTGCTTGTCTTCAGCAAACTGTTTGCGGGCTTTTTTGTGCATCATCTTTAGAAGAGGCTTCCTTCTGGGAAGACAGCCATGCAGACCAATTTGATGCAGTGTGTGGCGTATGGTCTGAGCACTGACAGGCTGACCCCCCACCCCTTCAACCTCTGCAGCAATGCTGGCAGCACTCATACGTCGATTTCCCAAACACAACCTCTGGATATGAAGCTGAGCATGTGCACTCAGCTTCTTTGGTCGACCATGGCGAGGCCCGTTCTGAGTGGAACCTGTCCTGTTTACCCACTGTATGGTCTTGGCCTCCGTGCAGCAGCTCAGTTTCAGGGTCCTGGCAATCTTCTTATAGCCGACGCTATCTTTATGTAGAGCAACAATTATTTTTTTTATCAGAGAGTTCTTTGCCATGAGGTGCCATGTTGAACCAGTATGAGAGAGTGAGAGCGATAACACCAAATTTAACACACCTGCTCCCCATTCACAACTGAGACCTTGTAACACTAATGAGTCACATGACACCAGGGAGAGAAAATGGCTAATTGGCCAAATTTGGACATTTTCACTTTTCCGGCCAGTGGTTTAGACATTATTGGCTGTGTGTTGAGTTATTTTGAGGGGACAGCAAATTTACACTGTTATACAAGCTGTACACTCACTACTTTACATTGCTGCAAAGTGTCATTTCTTCAGTGTAGTCACATGAAAAGATATAATAAAATATTTACAAAAATGTGAGGGGTGTACTCACTTTTGTGGGATACTGTATGTCAAACTTCAATCTCAGAGGCTACAACAGGACTATAGTGGGCTTGTGCGATGTTTGCAGATTCGATTTTGGACTAGTCAGTGATCAACGATAGCTGCAAAAATTCTAGACTGATGAGCTTTTTTTCTTATAGATCTTTCCACAGTGAAGCAGTTGACCTAGAAAGGCTGTTTCTAGATAGGCAAATCTAACTCTAAGTTTGATTGGCTAATGCTGAGAGCATATCTGTATGCTGAGGTGAATCATTAACTTCAACTGTTCAACCGATTTCACACAGCAAAGTTGTGAATCTTAGACGAGTTTGTATCTCGCACTGCTTTCTGTTGAAGCTTTACTAACATTTATTAAGGAGGCAGACGCTTTGATACTGAACAAGCACTACTTTATAGTCAATCTCTGGTTCTCTCTTGGTTTCCTAACATTTTCAGGCTGGACTGATTTGGAGATATATAGCATTCTGTACTTGCTCACCAATGGACCCTCTGTAGTAAATGGGTGCCGTCAGAATGAGAGTCCAAACAGCTGATAAAAACATCACAATAATCCACAAACAATCCACACCACTCCAGTCCACCAATTAACATCTTGTGAAGTCAAAAGCTGCGTGTTTGTAAGAAACAGATCAGATCTTTTTTTAACTGAAATACGACTCCATAATTTATAATAACACATCTTCCAGTGATAAAGCCCAACTCCTGTGTCTCTCACATCAAAATCCTCCGACATATTTGTTTAGAGCTGTTTTGGACTGTTTTGGCTTGTTAACTTTTCTTGATCTGTGCAGATTTCTCTCCTGAGACCAGACCACTTTTTCACTGGAGGAAGCGCTATTATGAATTATGGACTATTTGTGACCCTAGACCACAAAACCAGTCATAAGTCACTAGGATATATTTGTAGCAATAACTAAATATACATTGTATGGGTCAAAATTATTGTTTTTTTTTTTCCTTTATGCCAAAAACATTAGGATATTAAGTAAAGATCATGTTCCATGAAGATATTTTGTAAATTTTCTACCATAAATATATATAAACATGATTTTTGATAAGTAATATTCATTGCTAAGAACTTCATTTGGACAACCTTTGGACAAAAATTTGGACAAAAGGCGATTTTCTCTCTCTCTCTCTATATATATATATATATTTTGCACCCTCAGATTCCAGATTTTCAAATAGTATTTCGGTCAAATATTGTCCTATCATAATCATACATCAATGGAAAGCTTATTTATTCAGTTTCGAAAAATAACCCTTATGACTGGTTTTGTGGTCCGGGGTCACATTTTAGTTAAAAACATCTTAATGATGATTTGTTTCTTCCAAACACGCAGCTTTTGGCTTCTCAAGTCAAGTGGATTACTTGTGGAATATTGTGATGTTTTCATCAGCTGTTTGGACTCATTCTGACGGCACCCATTCACTACAGAGGACCCATTGGCGAGCAATTGACATAATGCTACGTTTGTCCAAACTGGATGAAGAAACAAACTCTACATCTTGGACAACCTGAGGGTAAACTCATTTTCAGCAGAAAGTTTCTTTTTTAGGTGAACTATTCCTTTAATATAACCTGAGCGATCAAAACTATAAATATACATGGCGTTGTTGTTGTTGATATCCGCTTCTATAGATTCCCACAGAATGTGAATGTGAGTATCCAGTGTTCCAAACACAGATAAAACTGAAACACAGGAAATCTGTAATCAGAGGCTGCTGTGGTTTTACTGTCGTCCAGATAAAACGCCTCTGGCCAAAAGCTCCGACAGTCAATGCTCTCCGTTCAGTTTGGACGCATCATGCACGTCTTTTAATTTCCACTCTTTATGATGGTTATCAAAAAACAGCAGTTTTAAACTGCACATGAATTAGGCACTGTAGAAGGTCATGCTTTTTTCTGTGGGCACTGTTTGCAACCTATTTGAATTTAAGCATTATACATGTAAACCTCTATGCATGCTAAAAGGTGTATTTTCTACCTGTCGGGATGGAGTTCTTGTGTTTCACTGGTGTTTTCGGGGTGCCAGGCATGCTAGATGGCCGCTCCCATGTTGTCTCTGAAAAACAAGAGCAAAATCAAGCCATTTCCTGTTAATTACATCATCTGTTTTCTACTGTTCGGAGGTAATGCTCAATAAACTTAATGCACAATCCTCTCACAGTGGCCATATTAGATACTCACAGACAGATTCAAATCAATCCTCCCAAAAAAAACTGTTTTTAGTAACGATTGACTACTAAAACCTGTTTTGATTAGGTACAAATGTCCTTTTTTGGTAATACAGTGAATCAAATCATACGTCATTTGTTGTAATAGTCACTGTATTTCTTCTTTAAAAGTTACTTAACAGTTCTAGGTAAACCGTGTACATAACTAGCCTGAACTTTAAGATCTAATCTATGTTTAGTTCTCACTTATTTTAGAATTCTTGCAATTATGAATTTATGTTTTGCAATTCTGCCTCCTTTTTTCACAATTCTACATGTATGTCTCGTGATTCTGAGTTTACCACTAAAGACAGTTCAACTCAAATGAGATTGAGAACAGATGAAATGCAGAAGCATGAAGGAAGAAGTGATAAAAATAATCTACATTAGACAAGCATATACAGTTTCATGAATAAAGCATTGCTCAGAATGTTTTCTCAATAAAGTGCAATGCATGCATCTGATAAGATTCATTGTCTTCACTGATACAGAACTGCATTTTAATCCTGCTTGAATAATCACAACATATGTCTTCTGTGCATGTGCAATCGTGAAGTAAGCTTGGAAACAGCCTGACGAACATCTGATTGAGCTACGACTATGACACAGAGAAACCGGTTACTAAGCAACAAGCATATGAGAAGCTGATTAGTCTAATTATTTACTTCAAACGAGCCGTGAGCGCTTGAACAAGACAGGACTGGGCTCGACATCTACTGTATTGTTGTAGTTTGTGCTCAGCAGCGGCCAATCTTTTGGCCAGAACGGGACTGTGTCACGCTCCTCCAATCTGTGACGAATGTTGTGTTTCGGCTCTATGGGTGATGAATAATGGCCTAGTTTTGTGTTCTCTAGTTCATCTTTAATTTACCACCATCTGTACTGGCTCTCTTGTTCCTCCAGCTACTGCACGAGTCATGAGTGTTGAATCAAACAATTAGGAAACAGATTTCATCTTAGGACATGGCAGCACATACAAACTCACAGTTGGACTACTGGCATTGAATTCAGTCTAAGTACTCAAACAGATCTGCACTTTTTACCTGAAACTTTTAAAGTCAAGGGCAGGACTTCTTGGATTCTAGAGAGGGTTTGATTTGACAGAAAGTTTGATGAGAAGCTGATGTGGATAGTGATGTCATCAAAATCGTTGATCCATATTGGCAGAGGTTAGAGACTGTAAGCTTTGAATGCTTATATCTTCTAAATGCGAATTTTGTCAATGTTTTGGAGCACACTAGCTTATAGATAACCTTAAGGCTAACATATTCATACTAAAAGCCAAAAAACTTTTGATTTCATGGGGACTTTAATGGTATACATTTCTGTCAGTGTTCAAATATATCAGATTTATACAATCCATTATTAGACTGATTTTCCTGAAAAGTGTAAATATTGTGGTTCTGTGGTGATTTTAAAGAGTTTGAGCATCTCAATCTGCCTGGCAACAGCAACACTGGCTCAACCAATGGTGTGAGTTTGGGGCGGGGCTATCGGTTGTCTTGGCCAATGACAGTGTTCAGGAAAACTGTTTGATAACATTTATTACTTTTTTTTTTTTTTGCTAAATTCTGTGAAACTAATCTATGGAAGTTTTTTTCTGCCACTAAATAGTTCTTGCAGTTCTTGGTTAATATCTCATAATTCAGTTTTTTTCAATTATGGCTTTTTTCACATCTCTGCATTTATGTCTCACAATTCTGAGTTTATTTCTCTCAATTTCTTTTCTTTTTTTTTTTTGTTCTTTCAGCAATGGAATAAAAGATAATTGTGACTTTTTATTACAATTAATGCTTTATTTTTTCGCTATTGCAAGTTTATGTCTTATGAATATCGTGCAATTCATATTTTTTAATCACAATTCTACATTTATATCTCACAATTCTGACCTTTTTGCAATTCTAAGTTTACATCATGTGATTCTATTTTCTTTTGTTTGCATCATCGAATAAAAAAAGGTAATTGTGAGTTTTTATCTAACAATTCTGACTTAATTTTTTCCCCAATTACGAGTTTGTATCTCACAATTCAGACTTTTTATTGCAGTTCTGCATTTCTTAGTTCATATCTTGGAATCCTTTGTTTATATTTCACAATTTTTAGTTTATACCTCACAATTCAGACTTTTTATCACAATTCTGCATTTGTTAGACCATATCTTGGAATTCTTTGTTTATATTTCACAATTTTGAGTTTATATCTTGCAATTCTAATTTTTATTTATTTATTTATTTTTTTTGCAAATTCTAAGTTTTCCTCTTGCAGTTCTGTTTTCTTTTGTTTCCACCATCGAATAAAAAAAAAGGTAACTGTGACTTTTTATCTAACAATTACGACTTATTTTTTTCCCCAATTGCAAGTTTATATCTTACAATTCAGAATTTATATTGCAATTCTGCATTTCTTACTTGGTATTCTTAGTTTATATTTCACAATTTTGAGTTTATATCTTGCAGTTAAAAACTGTGAGATGTAAATGCTGAATTGTGAGAGAATCATAAGATACAAAGTTGCAATTAAATTTTTTATGTTGTATCCCATGGTGGAAACAAACTTCCATAAATGCAACAAAAATACAAATGTAAACCAAAATGTTTCTACATCCTTTTCATGTAGAGATTACTTTTAGATCTCAGAGGGTTTCCGGAACTCTCCACCTGCAGGTTAGTGATCTGAAACAAGTGGTTTATTTATTCATTTATTCATATTCATGTGTGTCCCCCAGCAGAAAATACATTCACCAAACCACAGCCGAGAAGAGGAAGGAAACCACAGACACATGCACACACAAACAAACACAAACGCACACACGTTACCATGGCGATCACACAACACAACAGCCCTCATCCACGTGAACATCAACACAAACTACAAATCAAGCAAAAACCAGGGAGCTTAAAAGACTCTCGGGGCGTTTGTGCGAGACAGACTGTGTGTGAATGAGTAACGAACCCAGAGAAGTTAATAACGTTCTAATAATCATTAATCAGACAGGACTGGATCTGGACGGCGTGACAAAACGCTCGGTGGATTCCAGTTTCTCTTACTCACAGACTTTGTAGGATTATTGTAATTGGCTAGTTAGAAGATTAATTTGTTTTCTTGCCTTCACAACTCACGCCTTCTCTCCGTTTCACAACTTAGCTCGAGTAATAACGAGGAGTGAATGTTGCCTTTACTGCCCACTTTATTGGTGGAGTTTTTGAGTGTCACTGGCAACCATGGAAATGCAAGTGATGTAATGGAAACCATAAGTTAGAAATGTATTATGTGGAAGATGGATGTGTTCATTATTAAATGTCAAGTACCTAAATGTGAATCTTCAAGTCTATAAATCAGTATAGAAGTAACTTTTCTTTCACTCAGTTTGATAATAAAATAAACACACACACACAAAACTGGTGCAGGGTTTACTTTAAAGGAATTTTCACAGAAACTGCTGATAAATGACAAATAATTAGGAAGAAAAATTAAATTAAACTAATTTTAAAGTAGAAATACAAAGTAATTTCTCAATTTTACAGCTTCAGAGTATTGTTTTTTTTTCCAATACATAAAAAGATAAATAAATGCCTTTCATTATTTAAAAATAATTTACAATTAAAAAAGATATATATATATATATATATATATATATATATATATATTTTTTTTTTTTTTTTTTTTTTAATATGTTAAAATATCTCAATGACTTAGATCTCCCCCCCACCCTACATTATCATTTACTCCAATAAAAATATATATATACCCAATTAAAACATACTGTACACTGACTTCTGTGATAAGCATTTTTAATATAATTTATTGTGATATTTTTGGGAGGCATAAAGTCATGATAAAATCATAATATTTAAAAATGAATAAATCATGATATTTGTAAAACAAACAAAAAAAGTTTTTAGTGTGAAAAATACTTTTAAATCCTTTTTTGGTGATAATTAAGATATGCTCACATACATTCAAAGTAAAAACCATGTAAAAATGTGAAGACTACTTGCAATTCTGAGTTTATGTCTTGCGATTTTTTTTGTTTCCATCATGGAATAAAAGAAAAATAAGATAATTCTGACTTTTTATATTAAAATTCATACTTAATTTTTTCGCACTTGAAATTGAAAAGTTTATGTCTCACAATTCTAAGTTTATGTCCTCACTGTAAAAAAAAAAAAAACAATCTGTTGAGTTAACTTAAAATATTTTTTTTACCCAGCTGCCTTAAAATGTTAAGTTCAGTTAATTCAAAGAAGTTTAGTCAACTTGAAATGTTAAGTTGTACTAAGTGACAACTTAGATACTTGAGTTGATTCAACTGAAAATTTTACAGCAGTCGGGTAACAAATTATTTTAAGTTTAAGTTTTATTTTTTACAGTGTTGCAGTTCATATTTTTTAATCACAATTTGACATTCATATCTCGCAATTCTGACTTTTTTGCAATTATAAGTTTACATCTTGCAGTTTCCACCATTGAATAAAAAAATATATATTAATATATATATATATATATATATATATTATTATTATTATTTTTTTTTTTTTAAGTAATATGTCAATGACATAGATTTTTCCGCCTACATTGTTTATTGAAAAATATAACTAATTAAAACATAATGTACACTGACTTCCATGATAAGCATTTTAATATCATTTATTTTGATATATTTGGGAGACATAAAGTCATCATAAAATCATGATATTTATAAATTAATAATTCAGGATGTTTGTAAAAAAACTGTGTAAAACACTGTGTAATACAGAGTATAAATGTGTTGAGACAAATGCAAGCTGCTAAGTCTTGAGCAGCAGAAGTGATGATGCTTGTTTTTAGCAACACATTTGTATGAATGCTGGTGTGAATTTTGCAGATCGTGGGCATGAAAACTTCATAGACGCAATTAAAATGTGAGAAAATTGCCCAGAGAAGTTATAGCAGGTAACTAAGGTGAGAAGAGCGATTTTTGAAAGCTTCTCCACAAAATGCTGTGTGTCTGTAAACATGGCATTGTTTGCTGACTAATGTCTCTGATCAGGACAATGCTGATTGTTTGGACACAATAAGAAGTGGAGATATCAGTATCGTTGCTCTGATCCGATCAGACCAGCCTGTACCAGACGTGCTCGACTGTCTGCAGACATTCACAGCTATTGTTAAGTGTGTCTCAGAGTCTTGCACATGACAACAACATCATCTGCAAACAAAGAGAAAACGCTGCACGAGTGTAGGTCTAGTACAAATGCCTGTGATCAACTTTTATTTGGCCATTTGGAAAAAAAAAAATAGCAAAAAATGAACAAAAATTTTTGTTTTAACTCTTTGTTTCATTTTTGCATTAAAATGTACGATAAATAAATAAATAAATAAAAATAACTTAGTTATTAGTGGTGTCAAATTTTTTCAGTTTAACGCATTAAAAATATTTAACGCAATTAATGCAAGGGCAGTGCTTGGTTTGGCCACCCCACCCACAACTGCTAAAGAAATGCATTTATTTAGATGCAAAGCGTCTTCACAAGTATACATCAAAAGGGGAGCCTTTTTAGACACGGTCCAACTTCGCTTCAGTGCCAAGCGCTCAGAAACGAGCACAGAAATGGTACTGGTGACAAGGAGCTTCAACAGAATCAGTGCACTGTGATCAGATGATATGTTGTCAGGCAGTATGTCAGTAAAAACGAATCTTCCTGTCCTGTCATCCGTTATACTGTGCTGTATCATATTCAAACCAGTTCAAACCCAAATGAAACTACGAGAGAATGCGATGGGGTTGCTATGGGGCTCCTTCGTGACCTGTGCCTGAAGCAAAACCAGTCATAAGGGTCCATTTTTCGAAATTGAGATTCATACATCATCTGAAAGCTTAATAAATAGGCTTTCCATTGATGCATGGTTTGTTATGATAGGACAATATATGGCCGAGATACAATTATTTGAACATCTGGAATCTGAGGATGCAAAAAAAATAAATATTGAGAAAATCGTCTTTAAAGTTTTCCAAGTACGTTTTGATATATTTACGGTAGGAAATTTACAAAATATCTTCATGGAACATGATCTTTATTTAATATCCTAATGATTTTTGGCATAAAAGAAAAATCTGTAATTTTGACCCATACAATGTATTTTTGGCTATTGCTACAAATATACCCCAGTGACTTATGACTGGTTTTGTGGTCAAGGGTCACATATTAGGAAAACAAATCATAGAGGCATCAGTTGGTATCAGTGATACTTGCCTTTAGTCATTAAAAAAATATGGCATTAAACAAATATTAAAAATATACTTTCTTTATGTTTTTTCTACATTCATTAGATTGAATGTGAAATTATTGCTATATAAAAGTGTAATTAAAAACTTTAATGTTAGGTGGGATAAATTATGATTAATTTCAGAAAAAAAATTTGAATAATTAGTTAATTTTTTTTAATTGATTGACAGCACTAATCAGTCAATCGGGTTAGATTTTTGGCCCTTTGAGTTAAAAGTTTGTGCAGCTCTGATTTAGCAGCGTTGTCGCCTGATTGCGCTGTGGTTGGAGGTTCTTACCGTTGCTGACGGTGTTGACGTAGTATCTGCGTCCCTGCGGTGACATGTAGCACTTCCAGTCTCTGGGCAGCGGTTCGTCCAGAGGAGACATTGAGGACAGTTTCTGCAACACAAGGGGAATAAATGTTGTCAGTACTTTAGAAGAGGCTTCACTGGGAAAAATATGTTCAGTGCTAAAATACATAGTCGGCCCGTTTCCACTGACACACTTTCACTGACAGTGACCTGAAAAAGACTTTGGACAGCTACACTTAAAAATCAAGGTTCTTTATTGGAATTGATGGTTCTGTTCCATCCTTGGAACCACTAAGGGTTCTTTTTAGTGGAAAAAAGACTCTTTAGATTATGAAAATGTTCTACAGAAATGGTTCTTTATGTCATTGCAATGACATCGTTTTAAAAAAAAATGCATAAGGAACAGAACTTTGCAAATGCTTTAACACCCTCAAAACACACTTTTTATTCATTTATTTATTTATTTATTTATTTTAATTGAGGATTTTTACTATTTTTTAATAGAGATATAATCATTAATGAAATAAAAATGTTACACGTTTTTTGTTTGGGTCATTTTGACCTGGGTATGTATGGAGTACCATTAGTGTCAAAAATACTTTTTGTAAAATTGTCTATGAAGTTATATTAGTGTCAAAAACATTCGTAAAACTTGGGTGTTTTCCCCATATCACACACATTTTTGGGATTGAATCTTGTTGATAAACATGAATATATACACTACCAGTCAAAGTTTGGACACACCCTCTTAATGTTTTTTAAAGAAGTTTCTGATGCTTATCAAGGCTGTTTTCACTTGATCAAACATTCAGAAATAAAATAATATTGTGAAATATTCATTAAAATTTAATTTATATCTGTAATTAAAGTTGAATTTCCAGAATCATTACTCCAGTCTTCAACGTCACTTGATCCTTCAAAAATCATTCTAATTTTCTGATTTATTATCAGTGCTGGAAACAGTTGCACTGCTTAATGTTTTTTTTTTTTTAACCTGTGATACTTTTTTCCGGATTTTTTGATCAATAAAAGGTTAAAAAGAACAGCATTTATTTAAAATAGAAAGGTTTTCTAACAATATACACTACTGTTCAAAAGTTTGGGGTCAGTAAATTTTTATTCTTTCTTTCTTTGAAAGAAATTAATACTTTTATTCACCAAGGATGTGTTAAATTAATAAAATGAATAAAATAAATTAATAAAAAGTGATAGCATAGATTTACATGGTTAGAAAAGATTTATATTTTGAATAAATGCTGGTCTTTTTAACGTGTTATTCATCAAAGAATCCTGTAAAAGGAATCACAAGTTGCAGAAAAAATATTTGGTAGCACAACTGTTTCCAACATTGATAATTCTAATAATAAATCAGCATATTAGAATGATTTCTGAAGGATCATGTCATGACACTTAAGACTGGAGTAACAGCTGATGAAAATTCAGCTTTGCATCACAGGAATAAATTCTATTGTAAAGTATATTAAAATAAAAAGCATTATTTTATATTGTAATAACATTTTGCAATATTACTGTTTTTTTCTGTATTTTTGATCAAATAAATGCAACCTTAATGAGCATAAGAGACTTCCTTAAAAAACATTAAGTGAGAGGGTGTGTCCAAACGTTTGACTGGTAGTGTTTGTCTGTTGAAAAATTTATCACTTTTTCATCTGAAAGTGAAAGTTCTCTGAATAATATTTATGTAGGTTTGATAGAAATAAATATGTAGGTTTCATACATTTGGATGGTATGAGCATGATTTCGTGAGTTAAAAAAATTTAGGAAATTTAATTAAATTCTATTTGAAGTTAATAATGGTAACTCTCAAATTATATGTTTAATGTTCTAAGTTTGATACAATCATATATTCAAATAAAATTATCACGTCAATATAGATTTTTTGCATCAGATTTTGTTTTTGGAACTTGAAATATCAAATAATTTTTTTAATTGATTAAAAGGGGGTAAATGTAGTTACAACAGGTACAGTTAAGTTTTTAATTTCACCGTATTCACTCATGATTGAGAAGCTGCAGATCAGTTATAATATGAGTGTAGTTGAAATTGATAGCGTTGAGATTTTGAATGGATTATGATTGTATAGGATGAAAAATGTATACATTTCAGTGCAGCAAATGATGTTTGGAGTTGTTTCTGTGCTTCTGTCACTCTGAGCATGAGTGACACAGGGTGTGTTGTTGGCTGTTGTGTTTTTGTGAATCTCTGCTGTGCTGAAGCCGCTGGCAGTGTTTCTCCAGCGTTTAGATCATGGAGGTTTTCCCACTCGTAATTTCATCCAGTTGAGAATGCTGGAAATGTGTGGGAAGGATTCGGTGCCAGATGTCAACGTGCTCTCCATCTTATGATGCTAAATCAAACATGGTATGTAGAAGCAGACCGTCCCAGAGCCGGCTTTGACATCTTAAAGGGGACATCTTAAACTTTTACATGGTGTTTTTCCATATTAATGTGTCTTAGCAGTTTGTGGACACAACCAACCTACAATGATAAAAATCCATTCACTCCTTTTTTTAATCCCCAAACAACCTAAACAGTCTCAATTATCAAGCTGTTTTGATGTTATGAGCAGTATGATGTCATATTGCTCAAGCCCAGAGCCACTCAGAGCCACTGTGGACACAGTGGATTAGTTTTGTTTTTGATGGTAATGCACCAGCAAATACACAAAATATGAAAGAGAGGGACGGGGTGAGCAGCTCATTATCATTTAAAGAGACATGAACCGAAAGGGGTCGTTGTAAACAAAGCTGTTTTTGACAAGGTAAAAAGGGTGTTTTTTTTACATGACTAATAAAGAATTTTAACCGAAGTATGTTGCAGACATTTTATTGAGACCCTAAAGCAGTGGTTTTCAATCCTGGTCCTGGGGACCCACTGCTCTGCACATTTTGTGTGTCTCCCTTATTTAACACACCTGATTCAGATCATCAGCTCGTTAGGAGAGAGATCCATGAACTGAACTGAGTGTGTCAGATAAGGGAGACATACAAAATGTGCAGAGCAGTGGGTCCCCAGGACCAGGATTGAAAACCACTGCCCTAAAGAATCATACCAACTTGTGGAATATGGGCATCCGATGTCCCCTTTTAAAAGACAGGTCAGCCAAATCACTCCATCAATATTTTCTGTCCTCATCAGAACACAGTTTTCATTCCTGGTCTTTTTAGAATAATCATATCTTTGTGTTCCACAGAAGAAAGTAAATCATATGAGTGCAGAGTAAATGATGACAGAATGTTATTTGAGGGTGAACTGTCCCTTTAATAACCTTTTCACTCATCATGTACATAATACACAGGACAAAATTACTGTACTGGATTTACTTTGGATACAAAAATAACCACAGGAGATTTAATAACCATTTCTAAATTTATTTTTGAGAAATAATGGAACATTTTACTAATTTACTAATGTAAAACAAATCTGTACTGCAATTTTGTCAGACCAAGTAATAAGCAAGATAATAAGAAAAGTGGATTGTGGCGTAATTAATATTAAAAAAAAAAAAAAAAAACTTTGCATTTTAAGCAATGATCAGTAGAAGTCTCTTGTGGTTAGAGAGATGTTCGCTCACTTAGGAATGGGAAACGTTTCACTGAAATCATGACTGAAACGACTGAGGTCAGAAATACAAACTGAACCTGGTTTTCCTTTGGGATGAAAACGAACATTTCTTATTATGTTCACACATAGTTTGATGGATCTCTGTTATAAATGATTATTGCTGCTTGTGGGATGCAGCTGTGTTAAATTAAATTAAATGAAGTGTTTGCTTCCTGTAAAGCAGATGAGCAACTGCTCTCATTCATTTTCTGAGGCTCTATTGAGTTCATATGTCAGTCAGACTGTATGTTACAGACAAATATGACCACAATAAAATTACATAAGTAACAAGTAAATTTTCAAAAAAGAAACAGCTTTAGGTCAGTGTTATTTTAGCATTATTAACATACAATTACTAGAGGTGGAGGGAAAAATCGATTCACACATGAATCATGATTCAGTCTTCTAGCGATTCGCATCGTTTAA
The DNA here is from genome assembly GCA_033026305.1 of Cirrhinus molitorella. NCBI lineage: Eukaryota > Metazoa > Chordata > Actinopteri > Cypriniformes > Cyprinidae > Cirrhinus > Cirrhinus molitorella. The sequence continues at coordinate 31,168,276 of CM065136.1, read as the reverse complement.
AAAATCGATTTTGTAGTTAATATAATAATAATAGCATGATGTTGTCGGAACACAACAGCAACAACAAAGGAAGAGGAAAAACACATCCTGCTCCATTTTTAGCGATGGTTTGGAAAAATATTATATTAATTGTTGATCTTTTGTTATTATGGGAAGTATTCGGAAAAGGAAGGGAAAACAAACAGTGCGTTCTACGGAACCACTAAAGGGACTTGGTTAGCCTTTTGCTAGCGGTATTAGCCTGTTGCATTAGAGTACATAATATATACAGTATTTTACGTACCACATAAACAAAGTAAAAGATGATGATTGATAGGATGATGGCGAATGATTTGCAGATCCTGAGCACCACTAACAAACATCTAATTTTATAAAATATGTGGGAAGTAGGCCTATTGCCGCACCATGTGATCTCGAATCTCGAGAGTGAAAGTAAAACGCAAGCGCACATTCAAAAACAGTTTTAATGCCCCGCATATTAATAACGCTCCCTGATGCCTGCAATTTATATGCAGTATAGTTACCCAATTATATAATTACAAGAGAAAGCATTGAAATATCTTTTTACTTTTTTTCCTCCCATCTGGTATTTAGGGGTTTCCTTGTACATATCATTTCCCTTCTAAACACAGTATGATCGGATTCGGCCACATCCCTAATGGGAAGTCTAAAATATTTTTTATTTATTAGGAAGTTAATAATTAATAGGAAACACTGATTTCTTGAGTCAGGTCTACCATGGTGTTTTTGTATTCAAATACTGTTGTGTTTGATTACCAGCATGCACAAAAATTTGCTGAAAAATTGTGAATCGTGACCCCAAGAATTGATTTGAATTGAATCGTGAGGTACCAAAAGATTCCCACCCCTAATGATTACAGCTTTAAATTTTGAAGATTTCAACTTGAATTTGATTTTATTTTTTGAATTTTCTGTTTTAATTTTAATTTTAGTTAAAGTTTTAGTAAGTTTGTTCTGTTTTTTGACATTTTTATTGTTTTAATGTGTATTTTTTAAAATGATGTCTATATATGTGTAAATGTTTATTCATTTTAAAGGGATAGTTCACCCAAAAATGGAAATTCTGTCGTTAATTAATCACCCTCATGACGCTCCAAACTCGTAAGATATTTTTGATGAAATCCGAGAGCTTTCTGACCCTGCATAGACAGCAATGCAACAGACACGTTCAAGGCCTAGAAAGGTAGTAAGGACATCATTAAAATAATCTATGTGAAATCAGTGGTTCAAACTTAATTTTATGAAACTACAAGAATGCTTTGTTTTTTGTGTGCAAAGAAAACAAAAACAACTGCTTTATTCAACAATTTCTCCTCCTGCGTGTCAGTCTTTGATGCACGTTCACAAGAGTAGTATGACGCACTCTTTGAGAAAGAATTCTTACAGGTCTTACGGGTTTTGGAACATTATTTATCAGGCAACTACCTGAAATAAGTTTATTTTAAATTTAAAATATTTTATTTGCACTTTTCAGTTAATGCTTATTTTAAGTATTTTGGTTCCACAAAGAACCATCTCTTTCTTAGCTTTTTATAATCTGAAGAACCTTCTTTCGCCACAAAGACCCTTTTGTGAAACAGATAGGTTCTTCAGATGTTAAAGGTTCTTTATGAAACCATTTAGACAAAAAAGGTTCTTCTATGGCCTCATGATGCACCTTTATTTTTAAGAGTGTAGTTAACTATAATGCTGTAAGATGCTCAAACTCCTCAATGCTTTGGTTACTGTTCTGATCTGGGTTGATGTGCCGGCTTGTCCTGACATATGTATGATTAAATAATGCATGTTTCAGATGGTTGACCTTCTAAACCCTGAGGACGTCTATCATCAGATGCCAAATGTGCCTGTGGACACAAACAGACGGCCTGCATTTCCAGAACCTCATCAACCCTGATCAATAATGGTAAATATGGACCCCTGTTATGCTCTCAACATACATGCTTTCAATCCCTATGGAATATGATAGCGGTATGAAACCAGAGGCCTCTGGTCTTTCTCTGTAAGTGTATGCAGAAGTCGTGCTGTGCTGTTTTTGTGTCTGTTTGAGGAGACACACCGTTCCCACAGCCACGCTTCTTCACGCCTCATTCCGACTCTGGCGTCCTGCTCGGAAAATCAGGGATGATCCGTCAAACACTTCAGGAAAGAATGCTTTGAATACTCAATCCTGTGGATTTGAGCTGTCATGACCTTCATTGGGCCAATCTCTCTTCATCGGACACATTTAGTCTGCTCATACTGTATATATGTGTGTGTTAATCATCAGATTTGTATTATAATGACTGGCTACAGTCTGTACTTATTAATACAGAAACTTATGCAGTAGCATTTTTTAAGATTATTTTAGGGCCTTATGATTTTCGCGATGCGAATAAGGTGGACGGAATTGCGGAATCCAGTCATAAAAACGGAATTTACCATTTAACGTGGAATGTCACGGAATTTGTGAAAGTTTGGAAGAATTAATCAAAAAGTATGTAATCAAATCCTGATACAATTATTAAGCCGCAAAAAGACTATTTAAATATGACTGGATATTCTGTGTGTCTCTGTGTTTATGAATAGCGCAGAAGTGCAGTTTTGTTTACTACACATACTGACGCATGCGTGATGCTCGCGGTGATTTCAGCATCTGGTGTCTCAGTAAATGAGGACATAAATACATGAACAACTTCTCCAGAACTGCTCTGAGAGTCACTTCATTCGAATTTGACTGTTTCATTTGAGTAAAATTTATTGTTAGCTTCCAGCCGCAGCAGTATCCAATCTAGCAACAAGTTTCAGGTATTCACGGCAACCCATCAAAATATTTTTAATATTTAGAGTGTAAGTAATACTACAAAATTAATAAAACTTTATTTTTTTAAATAAATAATTACACAATATTTCTTTCATGTTTTAATTTTAATAGTAAATCCCCTTTACTTGCCAAAAATAAAAATGCGTTTAATTTTTATTAATTAAAAGATAAATGAATGCCTAAAAATACACAACACATAATTTCTGAGGGAATATAAATTCACAAAGCTATTGTAAGAATAGATCAAAGTTGTTATGCATTCAAATAATTAGACATGCTAAAACCAGAATTTGGTAACAATAAAATACAATATTTCATAAGGACCTAAACATGTCATTTTTGTTAAACCTTTAATAAATTGATGTTAAATTGTATAAGTTTGATGATTTTAATTAATTAGACATGCTTTTTTGATGAAAAAGATTTTATTTAACCATTAAAAAGTAGTCCAGAAAAATTAAAACGGAAACAACAGGTTTTAGAAAAAAGGGGCCCCATTATTTCATAACTTTATCGCTGAATATTAAGATATTTCTAGTGTTGTTGAGAAAGAGCGCAGTCAGATGTGATTGTGAGTCAGTGTGACTCCATCAGTCCAGATCCGCAAGTGTGATTTCATGTTTAGAAATTCACAGTCGTCATGAATGAGCTCTGTGTGAGTCAGGCTTTCCTGACCCTCATGAAATTCACCAGTCCATGTGGATCCACCCAACATATGTGTGTGAGTGTGTGACAGCACTGGATAAACACAGAGCACTCTAGGGTCTGATGGGTGTTACTGAGATGCTGCTGAATGAATTTAGAACTTCCCTTAAAGGGACCTTGGTTCTTCTTCTTACAAAAATTCAAAAGTGCCCTTGTTACACGTTACATGTACTTATTATTATACAGTATACCAATAAATTATGCATAATTACATTCAAGTAACCCCAAACCAAACCCTAATCCTAACCCTAAGTACATGTAGTTGATTAATATTACTCAGTAAAGTATAATTGAAGAGTTCAGATGCAAAAGCCTCTAAATCCATCTGACATCTTTCTTTAAAAAATGCATTTTTATCAGGCTCCGATGTATAGGTTTCTATGTAAGTACTGGTACTTCTGATTGGGCTGAAGGTGGGATTTTAGAATGTTTGAAGTAAAAGTGTTTGATGGATGTATAATATGTGTCGAGAGCATTCATTCAGTATCATTATGTAATTTTTGACCGAGATGGCTTTTAGCTGGTTTTGCATCTGAACTCTTCAATTACACTGTAACAAGGACACCTTAAAATAAAGTGTAACCAAGGATTCTTACTCTGATAACAAAAAACATTAATTATTATTAACCATAATTAAAAAAATAACACATGTAATAATAACTATAAAATGATTAAAAATAATAATAAAAAATCTAGACTCATAATTTATTTAAAGGCAAGATCTTTCTTGTTTTCTCATTATTATTTCTTATGAATAAAGTATTCTTGTTTTTATAATAAAATTATTATTGTTTTTATTATTACTATTATTAACAAAAATAATAATAAATGAACTTAATAATACTGATATTATTTAGTGAAAATGAAGTTATAACAGTAAAATTATTTAAAAAATCTAGACTTCTAATTTAATTTCGAAGCAAGATCTTTCTTGTTTTCTCATTCATCTTTCTTATTAATAAAATATTCTTATTTTATCACACAATTGTTTATTTTTTTTTATTGTTAATAAAAAGAATAATATATGAACTTAACAATACAATACGGTTCATTAGTTAGCTACTTTATTTAACATTAACTAATAATGAACAATACTTTATTAAAATATTAAAATCTCAAGTTGTGCTTGTTGACATTAGTTAATGTTATTAACATGACCTAACAATCAATTACTGTATTTTCATTAACTAACATTAACAAAGATTAATAAATACTGCACTAAATGTATTGTTCATTGTTTGTTCATGTTAGTAACTAACTGTTAACTAATGAAACCTTATTACAGTCTTACCTATATTATTTATTAAAAATGAAAATATAGAAAAATCTTTCAATTTAAAGTCCAATTTAATTGAAATGCAAGATCTTTCTTGTTTTCTTTTTTAATGAAAAAAGTGTATATGTATCATTGTTATAATATAATATTATGAATTATTATCATTACTGATGTTTATCATTATTACAAATTATTTATTGAAAACACAAATATAGTTGTAGTGATCAATGATTTATTCATAATAATTAAAATAAAAAAGTGACTAATAATCCTAATCCTTTTTATTAATAAAAAATGCTATCCTTATAGTAAGAAATATATGATACTTATTAATAAATGATAATTAAGTGATAATTAAATAACAGTAGTAAAAACAATAACAACAACAAATTAATACTAATATTAGTTTTTGAAAGACATGAAATAATGAAGTAATAAAAACACAATAATTTATTTGTAAAGATAAAATATCTATACTGGTATAATTAAAAGCCAAGCTCTTTCTTCTTTCTGAGTTTCTCCAAAATTGTGCAAAAATAGTTGCTTTAGAAAGCAAACTTATACAATTTGTTTTTTTCCCCTCTATTTTATGCTGTCAGCAGTTTCAGGCCATCAGGGCAAATAAAGGAAGTGCCTGTTTCCTATTATTCACTTATCCATTATCTCACTTTCACACTTATTAACAGCGTTCAGTGATGGAGCGCTGCTTTAACTCTGGAATCATATATTCTCTCAGATTCTGTGGCCTAACCAACCTGCAGAACTTAAGTTATGCTCATCTTTTGAGAAAATATGCTTGTTTATTTAAGGTAAAATAGGACCTTGAAGAGGATCATGATCAGTTGGTCAGAGGTCTGTGAGAAAACACTGTGTATGAAGTGCAATTTCTCAGACGAGCTCGCAAACTAATTTCCGAGAGCACCGTGAGTAGAGGTTAAGGCACTGAAGAGGGTGAGATGTCCCTTCCAGACCCAAACAGAGCAGCCAGAGACTGAAAACATGTAAACCAACATGTTCCTGCACGACTGAACGGCTCTCTGGACTTTATTTTGATTCTCCAGATGTAAAACAGTTGATCTCAGAAGAGAAGCACGAAACTCCCACAAACTCAGATGGCAAACAATAGTTATCAGTGTGACTCTGGCCCGCGACTGCACATATAACAAGGCCTGCTTTGTACAGTTTCTCTCTGTATTTCACCTCATGTTCAACTCGCTTGTGCCTTTCTCTCTGAGCTCTACCAGTGAACGAATGTCTGACCAAATTCATTCTGGTTAGCAGAACATTTCCCTTGATAATTACAGCCTGTCAGTCATTCTGTAATCTTTCCAGAGCAATGCTGTTACTCACTAAGCATTCACTCAGATTCATTCAGTGTTTGTCATCATCAATCACTGACACTAATGCTTTATTAATTAGTCTGTTATAGCAGGTGAGCAACTTTATTATTAACATAAAGCTATTTAGAACATAAGCAGTCTATTCACAAATTGAATGATATATTTTCTTAAAGTCTGTTTACTTTGAGAAATAAATATGTGTGTTAGATGTTAAAATTAATAAAGTGAAGCTTTAACAGAAAAATGAAGATTAGCTGAAAATGCCCTCATCCTCAGGCCATCGAAGATGTAGATGAGTTTGTTTCTTTATCAGATTTGGAGAAATGTAGCATTCCATCACTTGCCCACCAATGGATGTGAATGGGTGCCATCAGAATGAGAGTCCGAACAACTGCTAAAAACATCACAATAGTCCGCAAGTAATCCACACCACTCCAGACCATCAGTTAATGTGAAACCAAAAACTGTTTCTGTGTTTGTAACAAAAAATCCATCATTAAGACATTTTTAACTAAAATACAAGTTGCGTCCTCCAGTGAAAAAGACCATCTCCTGTTGTCTCTCACATCAAAATCCATTTGTTTAGAGCTGTTTTAGACAGTTTGGGCTTGTAAACAGTGCTTGATCTGCACAGTTTCCCTCCTGAATTAGAAAAGATGGCTTTTATACTGTTGGAAGCGTTATTATGAATCTGATTTTAGTAAAAAGCATCTTAATAATGGATTAGTTACTTACAAACATGCAGCTTTTAGCTTCACAAGATGTTAAATGATGTACTGGAGTGGTGAGATTATTTGTGGATTATTGTGATGTTTTTATCAGCTGTTATTCTGACGGCACCCATTCACATCCATTGATGAGCCAAGTGATGGAATGCTACATTTCTCCCAATCTGATGATGAAACAAACTCATCTACATCTTGGATTGGCTGAAGATGAGCACATTTTCAGCATGTTTTTATTTTTGGCTAAACTATTCTTTCAGTGCACTACAATATAAAATAACATTGTTGTTCATGTGGCGTTGATGCGTTCTGCTGTGAAATTTCTCACTGTCTTGTATGTGATACTGTATGTGAATCTGCTGTCACACATCCATCCAGTGGTTGATGTTTGTTCACATTAGTTAAAATCATGCATGATTTGCTAAATAAAGGTTAGTGGAGAGCAGGGTTAGTTGTCATATTGTTTACTGTAGCGAATATTTGTCAGGGTAGCATTATTTTATAGAGATTCTATACATATCACAGCATTTGCACATTTGTTTTGTCACTAAAACACAGAAAGTGAGAAAGTGAGGTGATGCATCTATCAAACAACCTCTGCCTCTCAGCCAATTTCATTGGTCAGTTCAATCACATGGTCACAAAAAATGCATAATTTGTGAAAAAAAAAATCAGTGGATTTGGCTCAGGTTAGGAGTTAGTATTTGTTTAAGCATTTTGTAGACAATCAACACTGTGACTGACATGACCAGTAAAATATTTTAAAAGGTTTTGCTCTGAACTGTTCTAATAGTTCTAATACTATTAAGTTAACATAAAAATCAGAATGACAAATCTTGGCTGAAAATCTTTAATAGTTTTAATAAGAATTTGTGTTTATTTAATTCTTACAGTGAATATGATGCAGCATTTACATTTGATTAATTTTTATAGTATTTCTTACTTGAATGCTACTTATAAACCTACTGTATCTGAAAAACATAAAGCACTGTTTATTTCATTTGTATCCTATATTGTATTTGTCTTATTGTTTGATATTTGCATCTTTGTTCTTATTTTTAATAAAAAAAAATCTATAATGTGATATTTATAGTTATTTTGAAATAATATTTCTTATATTGTGAATAAGATATGTTTCATTGTTTCAGTCATATCTTCCACTGCTGCAGTTTATGTGTTTACACATACTGCTGAGTAACTTGAAAAATCGACATGTTGTTATGTAATGTAATACTTGTTTGACAACAACTGGAATTGATTAAAGACTTAATCATTACCTTCTGAATCATAATTGAATCTAATTGTGACGTGACTGAAGACTCAGTTATCACTCTGGAATGTGGTAAATGCACTTATATTTATGTTTTTTGTAAGGCGTTTTGAGTAGCTACTGACTGTAGGGGCCATGTACACTCTTAAAAATAAAGGTTTTTTATTGACATTGATGGTTCCATGAAGAACCTTAAACATCCATGGAACCTTTCAAATGCAGAAATGGTTCTTTATAGTTGAAAAAGTTTTTTTTTTTTTTTTAGATTTTTAAAAACAGTTCTTTTAAGAAACAGTTCTTTGGGGAACCAAATATTCTTGCATGGCATCACTGCAAAAACACCCTTCTGGAACCTTTAACACGTTGTTGTTGTTTTGTAACTTATTCAACAGCATAAGACTGGTCATGTGATGTCATGGATTCTCCAGGTAGAATAAAATTCTGCAAAACTGACATGTTATTGTACATTTAATAATATTTCTCAATAATGCTGTTGGTTTCTCACACAAAACACTAACATGTGAAAAGACCGCCTGAAAAACGAGGAAGTCTCAAGCAGATCATGCAGTATCGCTTCAACAGAGATAAGAGACAGATATCCCATCGTGAGAGAAACTACGCTCCTGTCTTACATAAACGCGAACATTCAGAACCGGTTTGAACGTTTCGATGGGCGAGTAAAAGTTCGCACGAGTTTCACATGCAGCCGTACTGAAAAAAAAAAAAAACCAGATTTCACACTGAACACCCTAAATTACTCAACATTTTTCGCAGGATGACTAAAGAACTGCCCAGCTATTTATGAACGCTTTCCTAATGTTAAGAGAAACCGCTCTTTAAAAGAACATTCTCCGAATGTTCTAAACAAGTTCATTTTTAGCCTACCCGAACGTTCTAAAAAAAACGTTTTTGCAACCTTTAAACAACGTTCTAACCACAAGTGGACAGTTCAACACTTTAAAACAATGTTCCCCCAACGTTTTTATAACCAACATGTGTCACCTGTAAGGTAGCTGATATAGTTCAAGTGTTTTAGACAGAGCAGATGATAAACACACGCACATCTGTAATGATGATCTTACCTCCACCTGCACGTACGTTGAGGGAAACCATCCCTTGACTCCGTCCTTCTCTCCCTCCCACCAGCCTCCGTCCGGAGCTTGCGTTATTCTGATCAGTTCTCCAGCCTCAAACTTTAGTCCCTGCAGATGCTGATCCCCGCTATAGGCGTATAAGCTTCGACAAAACGAGCCTGACATCGTAAACTCCTCAGGTGGCGAATCAAATCTCCAAAAGGTCTCCAAATTATAATCCGAATGACTCCAAACTCGTCCGAGAGCTTAAACCGTGTTTGTCATTCTCATGGTCGGTGTGGACTGTAATGTGAATGCTGTCAGGATCGCAGCGCATGGCACTGGAGTGAACACACCCACTCACACATCATCATCGGAGACAGCAGAACTCATTCACTGCATTGCCTCATTCCGAAATGCCTGATCTGTGTCACTAAACATCTGTATTATCTAATACAGGAGATCACTAAGAACTGCGACACTTCAGACACTTCTCCAGATGAAATATGGGGATGCCCTTATGTGAGCTGCTCATCACTGACGGGTTACTCAGAATTAGGGTAACTTTTATTAATGAAAAAAATACATAACGTTTTGCATAAAAACATCAGCATATATGTAGTCCATATTTACATCAAACATAGTAAGTAAAGTAACTTTGGATTAGACTGCACTGATACTTGAGTACGGAAAACAAACATTTATTAAATATTGTATTAGCTATAAACAATCTAAATATTGGCAAATTTAACATTTACTTCAATATAAATCAATTGAAAATGATTCAAACTGATTTTCAGGCTCCATTTAACTAATTAAAACGATTTAGACAATTTTAGTGTTGACAAATGTAGCTGCCATATTTTGCACATTACAGTAGCCATTTGGTTTTCTCGTAGTGTTGGCTATTAATAGACTATGGATTACTTTAAATGAAAGATACTTTCTAAAAAGTTTCTGTGATGTGGGTGATGGATTTTCATGGTTTTTGTGTGTCATAGAGAAGCAAAAGGTACTTTCCTGTTCATTCAGTTATCTGTTGGAAAACGCTAAATGTGGTAACTCACACTTAGTGGAGCTACAGCAGTGAAACCGAATGGAAATATATGAATCACTTGGTCTCGGTTGTTTCTTGTCTCCCTCTCGTGGTCAGATAATTGTAGTGTGCTTATGAAATACACAACGAGCTCTGAACGTCCTAAAGCAGACTATGCACCATATTTTCTCCTGTAAGCGTGGGCACGGCCATTTGTAAATGTTATGTGCGAGGCTTCCGGTCTCATCGGCTTCCAGCTATTTTTAGCTGAACAAAACAGTTCATTTTGCTACTTGATATATATTAGAAACTGGTCTGTCTTATTATTTGAATGTATTTTCTTAATTATGAACACAGTTTGCAGTGCAAACAGTTGTACACTGTTCTTCTCACTTCTCGCACATTTACAGAGAACGACACTTCTGCATTGAAGTAGGTGGATAAATGCGTAAAGAAATCGGGATTTGTATCGTACGGAAGGTCGTTTCCCCCACTTATTTAAAATTTCACTTTTTTTTTTCTTAGTCTCAACAGAATAAACAAATATTCTAAGTTTAAACGGTGTTGGGGGTAATGCATTAAAAAATGTAACATAATCAGATTACTTTGTTTCAAGTAGCTAGTAAAGTAACACATTACTTTTTAATTTACAAGAAAATATCTGAGTTACATTTTCAAAAAATGCCAATGGTTTTGCCACTAAGTGAAAGACAAGTCTCCTGTCCTCATGATGAAAGAAATCAGGAGTAAATACAGAGGTGTGCACTGAGTAAAAATGATGTTACTGTAGATCTAGATTAAATGTGAGCACACATTAATTTATCTCACTCGCGAAAAACAAGTGCAGTATTACTCAAAATGAATAAAAACAGTGAAATGCAAACTCAGAATATGACACAAACCTGCAATAATTTAAATAACACAAATATCCTTTATGTATTTAATCCCATTTAATTTACCAATGTCTTTGCTGTTGACCTTCGATGTTCCAATTCAACCATACTAATAAGCAAAAATTACTTTAGATGAGCTAACATTTACACTTTATTATTATTATTATTATTTTTTATTGCTGAAGAGTGTTTAACTTTCTTCTCCTGTTTTCTAATATACAGAAGTGAATTTACTTTTCCTTCAGCCTGAAGCTTATTTATTTCACTGTTGGTGTGAAAGGGCTTTTACATTTGCCAGAACTTTTTATATTAAAAACAAACAAGCAAGCAGTGGCCAGATTTATAAAGTAACACAAGAGTATTAACGCATTAATTCCCATAAAAAGTAACTAAGTAGCTAAGTGCATTTTAGGGAGTAATGCTATATTGTAATGCATTACTTTTATTGTTATGCCTCGCAATTCAGAATTTTCCCCTTAGAATTCAGAGTTTACATCTCGCAATTGTTTTGCACCACAGAATAAAAAACTGAAATGTAATTGTGACTTTTTACCTTACAATTCTGACTTTTTTCCCCCTCAAAACTGCAAAACAGTCTAAATTCTGAGATAGAACATTTCAATTATTTATTTTTGGTTTCTTGGGCTTCTATAGTTGGGTTACAGTAGGGGTGTTTAGAATATGCCGGGGACGTGTCCCCCACTTTTAATATCATGCAAATTCGTCCCCCGCACTATTCTGGGCTAGTGTGTTCGTATAGAGGCTTTCAATGGACGGTGTGAATAAATATAGATTTAAATTCAAGGAGACAGGATAGTCTGTGCATGACCTGTTGTTTTATTCATACCCAGAAAGTCGTACAAGGAAATCCCTAATATGGTCAAAGGGTCCAGCTATTGCTGTATGAAAACAGTTGTTTTCACAGAAAAACAGAAACGTTTGGAAACATGAAGACATTAAAAACACAATTGCGACGATATATGGTTTATTTGTGTTTTTCAATCTTGTGTGTTTTGTCATCTTCAAGTAATAAATAAAGTACATAAACAATGCAGTGCTAAGTGACATAGCATTTATTACAATATAGAAAATATTCTACCTTATTATGTGATAAAAATGATTTCTTAGCCAATTAAAAGCTAGAAATAAAAGAAAAAATTAAGTTGCCTATCTACCAGGCAAAAGTTTTTGAACAGTAAGATTTTTTTTTTTTTTTTTTTTTTTAATAAAAGTATCAAAAACTATAGAAATACTTTAAATCCTTGAAAGGGACTTTGGTATCTTCTGCTCACTAAGCCAGCATTTATGTGATCCAAAATACAGCAAAAGCAGTAATATTGTGAAATGTATTTACTATCTACCATAGCGTTTTCTATTTGAATATCCTATTTCAAAATGTAATTTATTCCTGTGATTTCAAAGCTAAATTTTTAGCATCATTACTCCAGTTTTGAGTGTAGAAATCATTCTAATATTCTGATTGCTCAAAAAAAAAAAAAAAAAAAAAAAAAACATCTATTATTATTAGGTGACTGGAATAGAAAGTTCGGAAGAACAGCATTTAAGTCCTTTTGTAACATTACGAATGTATTTGTCGTCACTTCTGATCAATTTAAAACATCCTTGCTAAATAAAAGCATTACTTTCTATAAATTTGATGTATTTTGGGTCAAATAAATGCAGGCTTGGTGAGCAGCAGAGAATTCTTTAAAAAACTTTTGACTTACAGAAATGTTATAAACAGAAATATATATATAAAACATAATTTAATTTCTGTCCCCCACACTTCTGAAATGATGGTTACAACCCTGGTATGGATTACAGTATTTGTTTTAAACCCCCCCACAAACACGTGATGGTACGATCCAGGAGCTGTCAAAGGACACCAAGCTTTCGCTATTAGTTATTAGCTATTAGTTTCGCTCTAGTTATGATTACATGATCAACTCTAACTGTGTCGACTGCGTTTAAACTTTATGCTTAGGATTTCTAGGAAATTATTGATCTATTTATCCAGCGGAACTGCGCACAAACCGGTCAGGAGAGCAGCGATGGAGGATGGCGCGCAGCCGGTGTTCTCGTTTGGGATCATAGCGGACATACAGTACGCAGATATAGAGGATGGTTTAAACTTTCTGAGAACGCGGAAACGCTTCTACAGGAACAGCATTCAGCTGCTGCGCAACGCGACGCGCCGCTGGGAAGAGCAGCGCGTCAGGTGCGTCCTTCAGCTGGGAGACATTATTGATGGGTTTAATAAGAGCCACGACACTTCAGAACAGGCTCTAGACACAGTTATCGGGGAGTTTGAGAAGAGTTTCGCGGATGTGCATCACGTATGGGGGAATCACGAGTTTTACAACTTCTGCAGGGAAACTCTACTCGCTTCCCCTCTCAACAGTGCGGCGAAAGCCGGAAACGGTAGTGACCTCATAGCTGATGACATTTACGCGTACGAGTTCAGCCCGGCCCCAGGGTTTCGGTTCGTTCTGCTGGACGCGTATGACGTCAGCTTGATCGGGAGAGAGGAGAACAGCGAGAAATACAAACGATCAGTGAAACTCCTGCAGGAACACAACAACAACCCTGATCTCAACCACCCGCCAGGTGCTGCAGCCAATTTGTGATTATGAAAGACAGTGAAACTAGAAAGTTAAAGAACAAACAAACAAAAAGGAAAGAAAGAAAAATTCAAAAATGTAATTATATTTGTATAAATTGCATATAAATCCTGCAATCCTGCTCTGAAAGGATTTTGGGAAGCATATATATGTAATTATTATTATTATTATTATTATTATTATTATTATTATTTAGGTTTATATATATATATATATATATATATATAAACCTATAAATAAATAAATAAATAACTGCAACATATAAATGAAAAGGTAGGATTTATTACATAAGTCAAAATTTCTGTCTTGGAGATTGTTACCCAAATAGACAATTCTTTTAAACTGGGGTTATTTTAATAATTATTTCACATAATATATAACTGTAATAAGTTACCACAAATAGCTTTCCATCATTTGCTCACCAATGGATCCTCTGCAGTAAATGGGTGCCATCATAATGAGAGAATATTATGCATTAGAGGAAGCATTATTTTGAATTATGGACTATGTATTTTATCTAAAAGTGATTGATTTGTTACTTAACAACACAGATTTTGGCTTCACAAGATGTTAACTGATGTACTGGAGTGGTGTGGATTATTGTAATGGTTTTTATCAGCTGTCTGGACTCTCATTCTGACGGCACCCATTCGTTGCAGAGGATGTGGATGTCCTCTGATTCCATCTTTGGATAGAAATGCCGGATATGGATCCTGGAAAAAAAAAGAAAATTAATAATATATATATATATATATATATATATATATTTTTTTTTTTACCATGTTTACTTTATATAATAGTCATGGTGAAACATTTCAACAAAAACAAAGAACTATTGTTGTTGGGGTGAATTAAAGCCAGTTAAACACTAAAAACTGAGTGCAGCTTGTTTATGTGCTTTCTTACAGTGTTTCATGGCATGGAACAAAGGTTTGTGAAATTTAATGGCGGATTCAGCAAAGAGCAGCTGCTGTGGATCGATGAAGTCTTAACTCTTGCTGACCAGAAACAGGAAAGAGTAACCGTATTTAGTAAGTATATACGCTTTTAAAATCTTCTCAGGTCTTTACAGTAGCTAGAAACTTTACTAGTCAAAGTTTGCAAAACATCATGATTTTTTAATGTTTTTAATGAAGTCTTTTCTGGATACCAATTCTGCTTTCATTAATAGAAAGTAAAAAAATTGAAATATAGCCATTTTAAAAGGTGTTAATTATCAGAAATGCAGAAATCACCACATTAGTAAATTAAAATTCAGCTTTGATCACAGCAATAAATCACATATTACAATATAGTCACATAGAAAACTGTTATTTTAAATTGCAATAATATTTCATAATTTGATTGTATTTTTGCTCAAATAAATGCAGCCTTGGTGACTTCATTTAAAAACATTTAAAGCTCTTGTTTCCAAACTTAGTACTGTATATTGTATATTTGTGCAGGTCATCTTCCTGTTCACCCGAATGCCACAGACCCAATCTGTCTGGCCTGGAACTACGAGGCCATGCTGTCTGTGCTGCGCTTTCATAAGAGTGTGGTTTGCTTCATGGCCGGACACGATCATGATGGAGGATATTATATTGATGAGTCTGGCATTCACCACATCACGCTGGAGGGGGTGATTGAAACACGTCCAGACAGTAATGCCTTCGGGACGGTTTATGTCTATGAGGACCAGATGGTTCTGAAGGGCAACGGAAGGATATCAGACAAGGTTCTCAAGTATCCATGAGTGGAAAACATTTATGAACTGACAGGGGAGAAGATTAGTGTCAATAAAGAATGGAATGGAAAATAATAAACAAACACCTCATGCTCATCTCAGTTTCTGCTTCCATTTAGTTGTAAATCCGATTTTTGTAAACCTAATCAGATGTGTTCATGTATAAGTAACACTGCTACCAACAAAAGTTAGTAACACACAAATACTGAGAAATCAAATGAACAGCAACAAACCCTTAATGGAGTATTTCACCGCTGGAAGATAGGACTTTAATAAAAAAAGTGGTCCATCTATGCAGTAAAAACGTAAAACATGGCCATAGCGGAAAAAAAAGTAAGAAAACTACAGCACCCATAATGCATTGGGCTCGAACAGACGATCTGTGAGCAGGATTAAAAAATGCGGAAGTACGATCTGTAGTTTTCACAAAAGTCCTGGAGCTGTCAAACTGACGCGTTTTACGTCATCCAGCAGACGTTCGCTGACAAATAAACGGTAATATCTTAAAAATAAATAAATAAATAAATAAACAGGACTATATTGATGCAGGTGACACGGAAAAATAATACATATTGTTCATTTACTTATACTGACATTGTAACAATGCAAAGCTGTAAGAAAACCGGCGAATTTACACTTTAATATTAGAAACTAGATTAGAAAAGTATATAATTTTATGAAGAGAAAACAAATAGAAAATAAAAAATTGTAATTAATGAAATAAAGATCTCTTCAACGATAATGTAAATATACAACTAAATGTGTATGTAGCTAATTTTAGTACATAAGTATAAATAAATCTGAATTAATAATTAAATACATACTGTATGTATATAATGAAATAAAATGAAATTTAAACTATGTATAATATTTCTTTAGAAACATTTTATATTTTCAGAGCAACAGAAAACAAAACAACAGAAAATTGGGAAATAATAATAGCAATGTTCAATAATAAAATATGAAATAAATAAAAATATGCATATAAAGAGAAAATCAATATTTTTCATTTAATTATATCAACATTTCATCAGTAAGAATATACATGCAAAACAAAAGTAAATGCAATTTTATTGTATAAATATAAATACATATAAAATTTAGTTATATACATACTGAAATGTACACACACGCTGCGTGTTTATAATGATTTTTAAATATTTATTTTATAACTATAAACTCATTTAAAAATATAACATTACATTTAGATTTTTTTATTTATGTACTGTAGCAACAGAAAACAAACCAACAAAGGAAATAAGGTAAAAATAGTACTATAATTTTTACACTGTATATGAACTTATATACAAGTATACTTTTTTTAATTTAATATTTTATTATTTCATTATTTCATACAAATGTACATTTTATTTAGTGCTTCTTGGATGACCCTTGATTCACGAATCCTCCTTGAGCGGGGAGTTGTCATGCACCTGGCAACCCGAAAGCCAGCGCTGGCGCTCAGCAGCGAAAGACTGAGGTGCCGTTACTGCTAACTGAAGCTGGCTGTCCTGTCCCGCCTTACGACCGTTTAACCCCCTCGCTTCTAAACTTAACCGAATGGGGTGCGGAAAGCCTGTCGGTTCGCTGCAGTAGTCGCGTGTGTTGAGTGTCCAGCGTGAATCCAGTGTCCGAAGGGTCAATCCGCCTCACTGCAGTGCAGCCGCTAGAGCCGCTGCTGGAATCAGACAGATCCACAATGGCGACTCACAGTCCCAGCACCAATTCACCAACTAGCGCTGCGGGATCCGCCTTACATACGCAACACTTAACGACAATGAGCAACATGCAGGGTAAGAGACACAAATACAGCGTGAAGTGGCTAATGAGCCGTTATTCACTGATGCGGCGAGAAGGCAGCGGAACGCGTTTAGGCCGCGCGCTCCCGCGCCGATGCTTCAGTGTTTACAGTGTCACATGAACGCGAAGCTCCATGATAATGTCTCTTATAAGCGTCTGTATGAGTTTGTACTGCTGGTGTTTGAGCTGGTTTGTTGTGCTGAGGCTGTAGGCCTGTGTGCAGTAGCTCATGCAGCCTTTCTAGGCATCATATCCATGCTAAGTGTGCAGCTCTGGTGGCCAAAACTGATGTCTATGTAGACAGCTCATTAGGCTTCTATGCATGTTTAATAGATTAATGATTATTCTGATTGATGTTCGTTTAGAATTTGTAATCTAAGCTGTGGTCATTCTGTTGTAGGCTAAGTGTTGAAAAAAGTATTTCACTGCACTCCATTCACTGCTATTTTAGTATCACTGGGATACTATTACTGTTTTTGTTTTGAATTAGATTTTATTTTCATTTCATTTTAGTTAAAGTTGTAGTAATTTTGTGTGTGTTTTTGGTTTTGCTTATTTTTAAATGTCTTTTTTTAATTATTATTTTTTTTCTATTTTGGTTTTAGTTATTTTAGTACATTAAGTTAAACTAAATGAAAATGAGAATTGTTGACTTAGCAACTAGCTAAAATAAAATACGTTCGTTTTTTTTATATTTATTTGATTTCAGTTAAAATTTATTTCAATTAACATTTTTTTTAAAATAGCTTAAGTTAACTAATCAATAGGTTTTGATCATATTTTATTTTGTGTAAATACAGATATTTAAAATCTATTTCATATTTAGTTATTTCAGGACATCAGGTCAACTAAATAAAAATAATAAATGTTGCATTGGCAACTAGTTGAAATAAAATAAGTAGTTTTAAAAAAAGTATTTTATTTCGGTTAACATTTATTTTACTACAACCAACTAATTTTTTAAAATGTGTTTTTTTTTTTTAAATACATTTTTATGTTTGGCAACCATTTTAGTTTTAGTGAACTATAAAAGATAATAGTTTTTTGTTAATATTTTGGATTAGATTTACATTTTATTCTATGTGTTAATATTAGCTACATTTTTAGTATTTTTGTTGTGTTTTTGTAATTTTTTATAATTAGTTTTTGTTATTTTAGATATGTCTATAATTTTTATTTCAGTTTTATGTTTTAGGGCATTTAAGTTAACAACAACAACAACAACAAAAAAAATCTAGCTGAAATAAAACAAAGTTTATTTCAGTTAACATTGATTTTATTTCAAGTAGCATATTTTTATGGTTTTAGTTTCAGTTAACTGTAATAACCCTGGTACCATGTATGGCTGTGAAAAAGTGTTATTTTGATAGAAATAATAACAATAATAATAATTAAAATATATATATATATATATTTTACTTAGAATAAACAGTTTTTGACACTTATGTACATACTAATGTACAGGAGCCTGAAGATTGTTAAGTGGCTGTTTGTCATGCATTTGCATTTAGATGATCATAACAGGTCAGTCTCGTACTGTGTGAGTGCTGTTTGTGGTCTGATGGTTTGTGTTATTAGTAAATGAATGATTTCTCATCCTCATTTAGATTCCAACACATGCTGGAGGTGTCAGAATGAAACGGGTAAAGCAGCTCACAAACACATTACACACTTATTTACACCATCATCTGTTCAGTTTATATGAAAGCTTGCTTCCACCACAAAATAAAAAAGGTCATTGCGGCTTTTTATCTTTCAATTCTGAGTAGTCTTCGATAAGGAGTTATTTTTTTTGCGTTTATATCTTACAATTTATACTTTTTTCCACATTGCAAGATTGTTTTGCCTGAGTTTATACAGTATCTCACAATTGTCTGAACTGGGAGATGCAATATGAGAATTATGAGATAAAAAGTCACAATCATCTTTTAATTTTTTTTAAATTTAATTTAATTTAATTTTGATTTGTCATTTTATTACATGACGCATCCATAAGTTTCTCATCATTTGCATGGATTATCAGCATTTTTCCCCCCTTTTCTTTAGGATTTCAGATCAATCTGTCTGGAGTAACCCAAAGTAAGCTAGTTTTCTGTGCTGTTATAAAAGTTTGCTTCACTGTCTTCTCTCCAGAAAATACAGTGTCATTTCTGCTATAGAGGCAGTTTAAGACCAAACGGCCCACATACAAATTAAATATCCTAAATAATTTAGTCATTGTCTGAAGAAATCATGAATTGGGCTTGTCCTTGCAGAAGATAAACAAACTTCTCTTTAAAAAGCCACACTGTTTGAGCTGTTTTCTGAAATCATCGTATATTTTGATTCTTAGTTATATTCATATTCATTTCTTTTTGCATGCTTTCTGTTAAATTAGTTTTTAAATACAAAACATAAAAAGGTCTCCATTACCGTTCGCAAAGAATCTGAAGTTAAAAATTTTCTCTTTTACAGGCAAACGCAAAGCACTTAAGTTAAACTTTGCGAATCCGCCAGTCAAACCGACTGCACGACTCCCTATTACGACGGCTAACCCTCCGTTCCAGAATCCACACATGTGAGTGTGTTGCATTTGAGTTTTCATTCACTGCTAATGTTGTTTTAAAGGTCACATGTGTCGTTTTTATGTTAAATATGCATAGAAAACAGTACGTTATTTGTACAAACGGGCTGAAATACGGCTGTTTGTTGCTTGACACTTCAGCACTGTCTCAGCCAATGGTGTGAGTTTGGGGGCGGGACTATCTGTTTGACCGACCAATGACAGATGGGCAGAGTTTGGGAAACTTGTTTGGCAACAGTCATTGTTTTGGCAGTTCAATTTGTGCTGTGTTTCTGTGTAAAAGTGTGTTGTGTGTTTCAGAGAGCGGCTGCGGACACACAGCATCGAGTCCTCAGGGAAGCTGAAGATTTCTCCAGAACAGCATTGTGACTTCACAGCCGAGGACCTCAAGGACCTGGGGGAGATCGGGAGAGGAGCGTACGGATCCGTCAACAACATGGTGCACAAACCCAGTGGACAGATCATGGCCGTCAAGGTTTAAATTATATGTGCTTTATAATCAATTCTCATAATATCAGAATTATCCAGGAGGAATGATGAGTCACGTTGGAAAATGGAATATAATTATTTATACACCTCTGGGCACCTCTGGTTTTATTATAATTTTTTTTAAAAGAAAAATTCTACACCTGTACAACAGTCAGTACCGAAAACAGAAGCTCCATTCATTTTCTTTAGTTTTCTGCACGGAAACTACTTTTTAGCAGTAACTGCTAAAAACTTTTAAAGGCAGATTGTTTTGTGAGTTTCAAGATTGTTAATCAATTTTATATTCTTTTGTTGAAAATCAATTTCTGTTTTAAATAATTGTTTAATAGCAGAATTCGTATTCATGGTGAAAAAAATACATTACCCATAAATGAAAATTCCACCAATCACTGGCTACGTTTACATGCACCCAAATAATCCGTTTGTAATCGGATTGAAGGCTCAATCGGATTGAAAAACGTTCATGTAAACACCTTAATCGATCCGATTAAGCTCGATCGGAATGAAATTTCGATCGGATTGAAAGGGGTGGTTTATTCCTTTTCTAATCCGATCCAACAGCAAAAAATGACCATGTAAACACTTGAATCCGACTACTTTCTCAATCGTATCCGGAAGTCTCTGGGGCACATGCGCAGTGCAATGTTGACATGCATTACGCCAGTGGTTCTCAAACTTTTTTGGTCGCGCCCCCCTTTAAATTTATAAAAAAATCGGGCGCCCCCCTCCTTCCCGAATTTCCATCCCACCTGAGACTAACAAATAATTTTATTACCATTACAAAAAAATTAATGCTTTTTTAATTGTAAAAATCTAAAAGGGAAAAACATCTGCAACACTTGAAACTTAAAATAGCACTGAGAGAATAACTGTATTATGTTTATTTTTTGCTGTTTTATGCTGTCCCCAAGGCATAGGGCACACACATACACACACACACACACACACACACACACACACACACACACACACACAGGCCTTTCCTCCTCACCTACGCAATTAACACCGTTTCTACAACAGACGCGAGCGGCAAAATAAAGTAGCACCTATTTTAATCAGTAGCCTACCCATTATAAACTTAAGTCACCGTGTCTAAACCGGACGCTACAGTTGTCGCGTCGCGTCACAGCGCAACAGCTCTTCACTGGACGCAACAAAGCGAACGTTGCAAATCATTTTAACTTTGTGTCAGTACGTCATAAACAGAAAAAGGCATCAGATTAATGTCGGGGATTTATCGCGCTCCACATTCAGTATAGACAGCATGTTTGCAACGGTAGTTTTGTTGCGTCCCGTGTAGAGCTGTTGCGACGCGAAAACTGTAGCGTCCGGTGTAGACGCAGAGAAGCTGTGTTGAAGATACGTCTCCTCATATTTTCTGCATTTAGTTTTGAATGACTAGCACCAGCCTGTGTCTGTGCGACTTCATTTATGGCTTTCACATACCGATCCGTCTCCCATTCTAAGTTACGTCCTTTGACTTTTTTTTTTATTTCTTTCATTTTTCTGCTGATGGACCGCGCCCCCCTTGCAATACTCGTGCGCGCCCCACACTTTGAGAACCACTGCATTACGCAGTGCGCAAGTTCACGTTCACGTCTTCTTTAGTTCTAATCGGAATGTATATAAAACACATATAAACTGATATTTGAATCAGATTACAATGTTAAGAGTACATGTAAATAGATCTGCAATCCGATTCAATTCATTCGGATTGACAAATATTGGTGCATGTAAACGTAGCCACTGTAAGCAAAGTGATCTAAAAGAGGTATTTAGCTCCGCCCCCACTCCCATGAAGCACCATAAATGATGTAATTGAGTCGGTGTGCTTTATGCTTTTATTTTATTTATTTTTTTTGAGAAGAAAATTAAATAAGATAAAATATAGAAAAGAGTGAGGGAAAAAAACAAACAAATTGACAAAACACATTGAGAAACCAAAACAAAGGACAAAAATATGAATAAACATAATATATATAATGCAAATATGATCTGAAGCCATTAAGCTTATATTATTAAGTTCCGAAAATAGTTAATGCATATTTGGGAAAACTTAATTTTTTTTTTTGTTTTTTTTTTTTTACATACAATCGACAATTTCAAAGGATTACTCCATTTCCAAAATAAAAATTTCCTGATAATTTACTCACCCCCATGTCATCCAAGATATTCATGTCTTTCTTTCTTCAGTTTTTTGAAGAATACATTACAGGACTTTTCTTCACATAGTGGACTTCAATGGTGCTCAAAGGATTGAAGGTTAAAAATTTAATTTCAGTGCAGCTTCAAAGGGCTCTACACGATCCTAGCTGAGGAATAAGGATCTTATCTAGCAAAACAACCTGTTATTTTCTACAAAAGATTACAATTTATATACTTTATATACTACATCACTGCAGAAGTACCGACCCAGTGTTTACAAAGTTAACATGCAAGGAGGGTCAAACACCCTTTACAAAAAAAGGTAAGAAAAAAAGCCATGTAGGGCGATTTTGAAGTTGGAGAAAAAAATGAGATGGAAGTTTTTTGACATACCCTAACTGTCTTGAACCAGGGTGCACAGAGTAAGCATGTGCATCATAGAGCTAGACAAGACTAGTGTTGCTTTCGTCAACGAAAATTATGACTAAACATCGTCGTCAACGAACCTTTATCACGTGACGAAAACGAGACAAGACGCAAGGTAAATGCTAGTCATGTGACGATGACTATAATAAAATGTCTAATGCAATATCGTTGACGAATAAAAACGAGACTAAATGTGGTTTACAAAATAAAAACTATGCTAAAATGTCTCTTCATTTTCGTTGACCAAAACGAGACAAAACGAATATTATAACGTTATTTCGTCGTGTTTTTATTATTTTGCATTATTTCTGTTTCCTGTGTCTCAGTTCAGGGGTTTTGTCAGGTCGCACTGCACAGACGCAGGCGACATCACTTCCTCAAGCCCCACTCGTGGCGTTATTTAAAAGATGACAATAAACAAAGGCTGCATCCGAAATCGCCCCCTATAACGTTACCATCATTCATTATTCCCTACATTAGTCCACTCACAAAGTTCACTTAAAGGAGTGAATGAAAACGAGTGAGTGAGTGAAACGACAGTTCCAGTAGTAAGATTAAATTATCTATCTTGAACTCTTTTACTGAAAAGATGTAAAAACCCTAGTTAAACGATTTAATAATTTGTACCTGTGTTGTATTACGCTGTATGAAGCCGTGGACGCGCGCGTTGTAAAATAAATGGATGATTAAGCTGCGGGCGCCATCTTTTGGCGAGACGCGAGAATTCATTCAGCACGCGACTCTCAGTGTGCATAGGATTTTGTCTATACTTCTAGGTAGTTATACCATATTGACTGGGTTAAATAGAATTGCATTACTAAAAAGAGACTAAAATACAATTTTCATTGACTAAAACTAGACTAAATGTAATCAGTTTTCGTCAACTAAAACTAGACATGGATCATTCTGACTAAAATAAGGATAATATTAACTAAAATGCTCAGACTTTTAGTTGACTAAAACTTGATTAGACGTCCAAAGTCCACTATATGAAGAGAATTGCTGGAATGTTTTCCTCAAAAAACGTAATTTCTTTGCAACTGAAGAAAGAAAGACATGAATATCTTGGATGACATGAGGGTGAGTAAACTATCAGGAAATTTTGATTCTGTAAGTGGAGTAATCCTTTAAATGTATATATTTTTCTAGAATCATTAATTTGATGATGTCGTTTGCTATGTTTCATGGGATTGTAGTTCTTTTCCTTGCAAAGGATTGGTTCACTTTCAGAACAAAAATTAACAGATAATGTACTCATCCCCTTGTCATCCAAGATGTTCATGTCTTTCTTTCTTCAGTCTTAAAGAAATTATCTTTTTTGAGGAAAACATTTCAGGATTTCTCTCCATATAATGGACTTTTATGGTGCCCCCAAGTTTGAACTTTAAACAGTTTAAATCCAGCTTCAAAGGGCTCTAAACGATCCCAGGCGATGATGAAGGGTCTTATCTAGCGAAACAATTGGTTATTTTTTTAAGATGGGAGTTTTTCGACATGCCGTAACTGTATTGACCCAGATCACACAGACTACGCATGTGCATCACAGAGACGAGACAAGATGAGCATTTGAGGTTAAAAAGTATATACATTTTCAATTTGTTTCAAAAAGAGCTGATCGTTTCACTAGATAAGACCCTTCTTCATCAGCTGGGATCCTTTAAAGCCCTTTGAAGCTGGATTTAAACAGCATTTTGGAAGTCCAAACTTGGGGGCACCATAGAAGTCCATTATATGGAGAGAAATCCTGAAATGTTTTTCTCAAAAAACATAATTTTTAACTGAATTAACTGAAGAAAGAAAGACATGGGTATCTTGGATGACAAGGGGGTGAGTACATTATCTGTAAATTTTTGTTCTGAAAGTGAACTAATCCTTTAAGCTCACAGTCTTGTATCTTTGTATTTTTGTCCTGATTTTCAAATACTTTTTTGCTTTGAATCAGAATCTGTAATACCGTGATCCTCCTCATAGCTGGTTGGTTTGGTTCATGGCTTTTAATGCTTTAACAAAGAGGTTTTTTTTTTTTAAATCCCTATTGGAAAAAGGAATAGGAAAAATACTTCAGGAAACCAGTATTGCTGAAAAGTGGACAAAACTAATGCACTGTATAAAAAAACCTATGACCAATAGGGTTTAACCTTTCAGTTCTAAAAAAAAAAAAAATAAACAATTCAAAATCAGCACAATTTGAATCTGGGTTTCATCAATAGTTTGATCATTTTCTGTGTGGATCAGACATGACGCCAGTTGTGTTTGATGTTCCACATGTTAAATCTGTCGGCAGCTTTGTGTGGTGAATCTGACATCAGTCTTCTTGTCTTCTCTGCAGCGGATTCGCTCCACTGTGGATGAGAAGGAGCAGAAACAACTTCTGATGGATTTAGATGTAGTGATGAGGAGCAGCGACTGCCCGTATATCGTCCAGTTCTACGGAGCCCTGTTTAGAGAGGTGACGCAAACACACTGCTTTTCTCTCATCATCACTGTTTTTGTGTTTGCTATATGCTAACAGGACTGTATTTGTGTCTGTCTTTAGGGCGATTGCTGGATATGTATGGAACTAATGTCTACCTCCCTCGACAAATTCTACAAATATGTATATTGTGCATTAGATGATGTCATTCCAGAGGAAATATTAGGCAAAATTACATTAGCAGTAAGTCACTGATCTCATGTATTAACAAAAGATTATGTATTGTAGTAATAATAATAATAATAATAATAATAATAATTTTGTTATAAAAAAAGTGTAAAACATAATACATACATGCACATGCATATTATTACTATTACTATTGTCGTTGTTGCACTTTTTCTTTTCTTTTTGTTAAACCAGAACAAATACTATTATTACTAGTAATAATAATAGTATGCAAAATGACAACAGTACTTTGTTAATAAAATTGATAAATACAAGTTTACATTATTAATATTGTTGTTTTAAATAATGATAATTATTTATAGTAAAATTAAATATTCTGTAGTAATAATAATATTATCTTTAATACTGTTTATAATTATAAAAAAAATATATTTTGTTATAATAACATTTATTACCTCATTATTATTATTATTATTATTATTAGTAGTAGTAGTAGTAGTAGTTTTAAATAATTAATAAAACATAATATTATAATAATAATAATAATAATAATAATAAGTCATGATAATAAAAATAATAATTTTGTAATAAACATATTTAATACCTTTTATTAATAATATCAACAATAACAACAACAACAACAACAACAACAACAGTGATGGTAATAATAAAAATCATTATTATTATTATAATTAATGATTATAATATTTTGTTACATTTAAATTTCTCAAATATAATACATGGTGTTATTATTAATATAATTAATTTTAACAATGAATACATGGTTAAAATAATATTGTTAGAACAAGTGTATGTCTTTTTATAAAACGTAATACATGCATATGATTGTTATTTTTATTAATGTTTATATTAGCATTTTAAATAGTTTATAATATTTTATGATAACATTTAAATATACATATTATTACTATTATTATTATAAACAATTTTAGTCATTCTTGTTGTAATTCATTAAATGTATATTATTGTATTAATATTATGATTATTATTATTGTTATTATTATAAATAATACATGATAATAATTATTTTATAATAACCATATATAATATATTTTTATTTATAATTTCTACAACAACAACAATGATTCTGATAATAATAATAATTATTATTATAAGTAATGATTACAATAAATGATTATAATATTTTGTTATGTGAGACCCTGGACCACAAAAATAAGGGTCAATTTATACATCATCTGAAAGCTGATTAAATAATCTTTCCATTGATTTATGGTTATGATAGGACAATATTTGGCTGAGATACAACTACTTGAAAATCTGGAATCTAAGGGTGCAAAAAAAAAAAAGAAAAAAAAGTTGTCCAAAAAACTTTAAAGTTGTCCAAATGAAGTTCTTAGCAATGCATATTACTAATCAAAAATTAAGTTTTGATACATTTGTGGTATGAAATTAACAAAATATCTTCATGGAACATGATCTTTACTTAATATACTAATGATTTTTGGCATAAAAGAAAAATCAATAATTTTGACCCATACAATGTATTTTTGGCTATTGCTATAAATATACCCCAGCGACTTATGACTGGTTTTGGTCCAGGGTCACACATTTCATTTTTATTACATATAATACTGTAATATTGTTATTATTATCATTATTGTTGTTGTTGTAGTCACATTCAGCTGACCTTTTTCTTTCTTTCTTTCTTTTTTTTTGTAGACTGTGAAAGCACTGAATCACTTGAAAGAAAACTTGAAAATAATCCACAGAGGTGAGTCGCCAAGCATCAACACATTTACAGCTGGCTGAAGAAATTACACCATTAAATCAATTTTAGCATTTTGAGTACAGATTTTGCAGTGAGCTTTCAGTGGCTCAGTGGCAGTATCTGAAGTGAATGCTTGAATTGTTCTTTTACCATGTTTTTCAGACATCAAACCCTCCAACATTCTCCTGGATAGAAACGGCAACATTAAGCTGTGTGATTTTGGCATCAGCGGGCAGCTGGTCGACTCCATCGCCAAGACCAGAGACGCCGGCTGTAGACCATACATGGCTGTAAGCGTCATATTCTGCTCCTCTAATAGACATTATGTGCACTTACAGCATATGATGAGGTTATTGTGTTTTTATAGCCTGAACGGATCGACCCCAGCGCCTCCAGACAGGGCTATGACGTTCGCTCCGATGTGTGGAGTTTGGGAATCACACTGGTTCGTCTTGAGTCAATCTCTCTTCTACTCACTCACATACATATACAATTTAATAATTTGGACTGTCAAGTGTTTAATTTTTTATCTAATTAGTGAAATGAATGAATCTAACTCAGAGGTGGGCAAACTACGGCCTGCGTTACAATAAAATGGCTAATTTGATGCGATATCAGTAAAATCCAATAGATGGCGCTGTAGCATGTAGTGTGGTATATAACAGCTTATGTTTTTTTCTGCTTCGCTAAATGCTAAAATGCTTTGCTCTTTTTAAAAATGTGAAAGTGTAAAAAAATTACATTTATAAACTATATTCAACTTTTTTTTTAAATTAAATATTTCAAAATGATACTGTTTTTTTTATGTACTTTGGGTCAAATTAATACAGGCTTGGTGAGCAGAAGTTTGACTGGTAGTGTATGTTTTCGTTCCTTTTTTTGTTCTGAACACTGCTAAATTTACATGATTTTTTTTGTAGAATGAGGGGAATATAAATACATGTTTGTAATTGTTTCATTCATTTCTGAATGAAATGATAAATTGGTTCTTACATCAGTCAACATATACACAATGCAACTTATCTGTCTAGAGATAGTACAAGAATAGAACTGCCATGTATGTAAAAGTTTACATACAGTACAGCAGTAAGTGTCAATTTAGAATAAAAATTTTTTTTGACATACACACTTGACATTCACTTGATGTGAAAAACCTGATGTGACCCTCGAGTCAAAAATTTGACCCCACAAAAGATTGTTTAAAATCATTATTGTGTTAAATGAGAAAAGCATTTAATAGACATTACAAAAAGCAGCTTTAGAATATAAAATTGATTCAACATAAGTGATGATTTAATAAATATAGTTTTTGTAATGATTCTTAAAATTGTAATTTAAAAAATAAAATAAAATCATACTTATAAACTCAATCTAAAGCACCAGTAAGTGGCAGTGAGTCACTGTCTTAATGAGTGAGTCATTGAATCATTTACTCAGCCGATTAATTTAAACGTGTTTGTGTTACAGTATGAGCTGGCGACGGGACGCTTTCCGTACCCCAAGTGGAACAGCGTGTTTGATCAGCTGACGCAGGTGGTGAAGGGAGACCCGCCACAGCTCAGCAACTCTGAGGAGAGGCAGTTTTCACCCAAATTCATCCAGTTTGTCAATCTATGGTGCGTTCACATGTGGCTGAGCTGTTTTCCTGTGCTTTTAAGGTTATGAGTGTTAAAAAAGCATGCTTTTCTTTGCTAAGCGGTCGTGTGATGTGTCTTTGTTTGATCATGTGTCTTCCAGCCTTACAAAGGATGAGTCAAAAAGGCCAAAGTACAGAGAACTGCTGGTACGTAAAACAAGTTTGTTTGAACTACAGCCTTTAAACTTACTGATTTTACTTGAAAAGATTTTAATTGAAAATGCACATCTGACTTAATTTTTAGGGATGCGATATTGGACCAGTATCTGGTTATTGGTCATTTACTTAGCAGTTTTTGTAACAATAAAACTATACAATAAACCTATACTATTTATTTTTGTTATAATAGAACTATATAATAAACATATAATACTACTATTACTACTACTACTACTACTACTAATAATAATAATAAATAATAGTTATTGTTATTTACTTATTATATTTATTAATTATAAATAGTATTATTTAATAATAATAATTAAAATATTAGCAGATAATATTTTTGTTATAATAAAATGTATAAAACACAGTATATACAGGTCCTTCTCAAAAAATTAGCATATTGTGATAAAGTTCATTATTTTCTGTAATGTACTGATAAACATTAGACTTTCATATATTTTAGATTCATTACACACAACTGAAGCAGTTCAAGCCTTTTTTTTGTTTTAATATTGATGATTTTGGCATACAGCTCATGAAAACCCCAAATTCCTATCTCAAAAAATTAGCATATCATGAAAAGGTTCTCTAAACGAGCTATTAACCTAATCATCTGAATCAACTAATTAACTCTAAATACCTGCAAAAGATTCCTGAGGCTTTTAAAAACTCCCAGCCTGGTTCATTACTCAAAACCGCAATCATGGGTAAGACTGCCAACCTGACTGCTGTCCAGAAGGCCATCATTGACACCCTCAAGCAAGAGGGTAAGACACAGAAAGAAATTTCTGAACGAATAGGCTGTTCCCAGAGTGCTGTATCAAGGCACCTCAGTGGGAAGTCTGTGGGAAGGAAAAAGTGTGGCAGAAAACGCTGCACAACGAGAGGGGGACCTGCGGAAGCAGTGGACTGAGTCTGGAGTAGAAACATCCAGAGCCACCGTGTACAGGCGTGTGCAGGAAATGGGCTACAGGTGCCGCATTCCCCAGGTCAAGCCACTTTTGAACCAGAAACAGCGGCAGAAGCGCCTGACCTGGGCTACAGAGAAGCAGCACTGGACTGTTGCTCAGTGGTCCAAAGTACTTTTTTCGGATGAAAGCAAATTTTGCATGTCATTCGGAAATCAAGGTGCCAGAGTCTGGAGGAAGACTGGGGAGAGGGAAATGCCAAAATGCCTGAAGTCCAGTGTCAAGTACCCACAGTCAGTGATGGTCTGGGGTGCCATGTCAGCTGCTGGTGTTGGTCCACTGTGTTTTATCAAGGGCAGGGTCAATGCAGCTAGCTATCAGGAGATTTTGGAACACTTCATGCTTCCATCTGCTGAAAAGCTTTATGGAGATGAAGATTTCATTTTTCAGCACGACCTGGCACCTGCTCACAGTGCCAAAACCACTGGTAAATGGTTTACTGACCATGGTATTACTGTGCTCAATTGGCCTGCCAACTCTCCTGACCTGAACCCCATAGAGAATCTGTGGGATATTGTGAAGAGAAAGTTGAGAGACGCAAGACCCAACACTCTGGATGAGCTTAAGGCCGCTATCGAAGCATCCTGGGCCTCCATAACACCTCAGCAGTGCCACAGGCTGATTGCCTCCATGCCACGCCGCATTGAAGCAGTCATTTCTGCAAAAGGATTCCCGACCAAGTATTGAGTGCATAACTGAACATAATTATTTGAAGGTTGACTTTTTTTGTATTAAAAACACTTTTCTTTTATTGGTCGGATGAAATATGCTAATTTTTTGAGATAGGAATTTTGGGTTTTCATGAGCTGTATGCCAAAATCATCAATATTAAAACAAAAAAAAAAGGCTTGAACTGCTTCAGTTGTGTGTAATGAATCTAAAATATATGAAAGTCTAATGTTTATCAGTACATTACAGAAAATAATGAACTTTATCACAATATGCTAATTTTTTGAGAAGGACCTGTACATACATGCTTATGATTATTAATGGGTTTGCTTGCACTACAGCTTTTAAAGTTTTTAATTGAAAATTATCTGACTTTTGATATTTTTAGATGTTTATTAGCCTTAATTTTGTAAGGATACAATATTGGAGCAGTACCATATTAGTTACTGGTCAGTATTTATTTATGTATTTTATTTTATTTTTACTTAATGATATGTGTGGTTGACTTTAGCTGTTCACATAAAATTTATCTTCGTAAAAAATAAATAAATAAATAACTGATTATTTAACACAAATAACATAAAAGCTAATCTGAAAATTAATGTTATTTTTTTTAACTGTACATAATGTTGTAATGCCTAAATTCACTAGTAACATTTAAAATTCTATTCATTTTCAAAATACTTTGAATTGAATCAACATTAAACTGAATTGGTGCGAACAATAATAATAATAATAATAATAATAATATTTTATTCTGTAGAGCTGCTTTACAGCTGAATTGAAAACAAAAAATAATATATATAATATATATTAATATTTTTATTGTTATTCATTATGAATGCATAATAATACATGAACTTTATTATTGTTGTTATTCACGTTTAAATGATTATAATAAAAAATACTAGTAATGTTATAATAAAATAAAAAATATGTTGTATTAATAATATTAATAGAAATTGCTATTACGATGATTGATATTGCATTAACACTGATATCAGTGATCAGTGTTGAACTTCCTTTTCCTACAGGTCTACTGTACAGACGTGAAGTTACTTTTCCCTTCAGCCTTAGGCTTATTCATTTCACTTTTTGGTGTGAAAGGGCTTTTACATTTGCTAAAAATCGAACTTTTTAAATTAAAAACAATCAAGCAAGCCCTGCCCAGATTTAAAAAGTAACGCAAAAGTACTGTAATGCATTACTTTCCATTAAAAAGAACTAAGTAACGTAATTACTTTTTCTTTTAGGGAGTAACGCAATATTGTAATGCATTACTTTACTTTTAAAAGTAACTTTCCCCAACACTGATTGTCTAGAAGTGTAATATTGATTCATTCCCTAAGCACGTGTTTGTGTTGCTGTTTTTCCTGCAGAAGCATCCGTTCATCCTGATGTACGAGGAGCGAGTCGTGGACGTGGCCAGTTACGTCTGCAGGATTCTAGATGAAATGCCGGTGTCTCCCGGTTCGCCCATGTATGTGGACTGATGGTGAGCGGTCTGTTGGGAACACGAGACGGTCCGGCCACCATTTGGTGTACATACAGAGCCTCACATGAAACACACAGCCCTTCACCAGCTCTCATTTCACCACATTTTACAGCAGCACATCCTGCTCTCAACATTTGACCCTTTTAGGTTTGAGTTCGAAGCACTGAAACTCTATTTCAAAGTGCCACATTAAAACGCTCGTGCCACTTTTTGTGCTGTAACGTGGCTTTGCTTCTGTACGCAAAATCTGAGTCGGAGAACAAACGTTGGGTGTAGGATTTGTTCTGGTTTGTGAAATGAGAGTCCTGGTTAAGGGTCTTGAGTATTTCTGCTATACACACCGGAATTGTACTTTCACTTAAGTGATTGTGTTTAAAGAGAAATACTTCCCCAAAAACATCTTGTGCAATAAGAATCGGCTCTCATTTAAAAGCCATTCACATTATGGTGTGTAAACAAGCTTCAGATTTAGCAAAACAGCCTTCTGAGTTCATTGCATCATGCTACGTTTGTGTGTGTGCGCGTGTCTGTGTGTGTGGAATCATTTCAAAATATTAATAAGCAAAACTTGAATTTGCTCATTTAAAACAAAGACCATCAGATAAAGTTGATGTGCTTACCAAAATGAATCATAAGAGGAAAGCATACTGGTGTTTTTCTTCATATGTGTACAGACACATCACGTCACTCTCTTTATTTAATGAATCGGTATGCAAAGGTGTTGTTCTGCACCAATGACGTGTGTTAAAGTAGCTTTACTCGCTCAATATGCAATATAATGTCACGATGATCCAAATGGTTTTCACTTTATCAAAGAGAATCCAGTCTGGTGTCTGAACGCAGGCACTGCTCATCACTGTAAATGTGTATTTATACAAACCTTTCATTTCCACGTCGCCACAATAGAGGATTCACAGATTTCCCACAAGCTCGCTTTCAGCATGTTATCAAAAGGATCTGGCATGAGTTTGTGTGTGATATGGCCGATAATTCATTCACAGGTCACTTATGTACAACGTTTATCAAACATTGGTCTGATCGTATAATAATACGGCGCCGGATAGTGTTCGGAGAGTTTTATGTTTTGATGGAGGCTGATGTCATTTCCTCGTCAATAGTCTTTGATATTCCGGTTTCACAGTAGAAAATCCTCTCATATGCAGTTGAAGAAATAATAGTGTGCACGTGGGCAAATCACGAATGTGGGGTCAAATAATTTTAAGGGCGATGTGTATTATTATATTGTATGGAGAGTGGAAACTATGTACAGAAAAAAAAAAATCACTGTGAAAATATTTTACATGTACGGTGAGAAGAGTAATCTGTAAAAATTGTAAAAGGAAATGTGCAGGGATACAGCGTACTATACGTTCAGGTTTGGATATATATTATAACCTCTGACAGCTTTTTGTCTTATACACGTCACGGTTAACGAGGACATCAGCTGGCGTTATGAATATGATGAGCGTGTTTGCCTGCAGGTCAGCAGTTTATTGTCATTCTGCTCTGTTAGATCTGAACACTCGATGGGCTCAATGCTAGAATAAAACCAATACTCAGCCATTCACCGTCTCGCATTTATTCAACACAACTGTGCGTAAATTACAAGGAAATGTTGAATTAAATGTGAAATGTTGAAGTCGTAAGACTGATATTGAATTTTCTTGTAAAACTTACTCTGATAATCTTATAAATAATAATCATTAAAAAGCTCAAAAGGAAGAGTTTTTTTGTTAGTCATCAAAACCAATAGAGTTTGTTTTATGTTTGTTTGTTTATTGAACTCTGGTACAGTAATACAGCGGTGGAGACAAAAAACTGGGACAGTTTATATTGTAACGTTGTTCAGTGGCCAAGCAATACAAAAGCTTTCTGTCATATGTATATATTTTCCCCAGGAGAAACAGGAAATAAGACAAAACCTCCGTTTTCCACAGAGGTGAAGAGTAATAGTGAGCATTTGTACAGCATAAGGATCAGAGGAACCGCAGCTTACATTCGATAAAAAAAAACCAAAAGTCTATAAAGGGGAAAAAAAATACAAGGCCGC
Source organism: Cirrhinus molitorella (assembly GCA_033026305.1). NCBI lineage: Eukaryota > Metazoa > Chordata > Actinopteri > Cypriniformes > Cyprinidae > Cirrhinus > Cirrhinus molitorella. The sequence goes on along the minus strand of CM065136.1, from coordinate 31,134,032 downwards.
AAAGTCACTTCTACTGGGCTGCTCCGTTCATTGGCCGATATCAAACATAGAAAAATAAAATCTACAGGAGTATGTGACATTCTTTACACGACATAAAACTTTACACACAATTCATCTTGATTATAGACCTAATATCTTAGCTGGTTGTATTAAAAGTACTGTTTGAAACTACCTTCATGTGTAAAAATAGAGTCTTTTATACTGTGTCTTGAATATAAAACAGCTTGTTCTTGGTCTATAATGCCCATAATGCTTATTCAGTGAACTAAAACCCAGGGTTTATTACTTACAAAAGTGTATTTATATAAAAATGGATTGTCTGAATTATGCATTGAGTTCATTTGTATTGTAAGGCCTCACGGCTCTAGAAAAAAGGCACGGTAAGGAGATAATAAAGGTCTGTACAAAAGCATTCAGTGGTGCAAAATATGATTAAAAAACAGAAAATAAAACATTTCATGGAAAAAAAAAATCTATTCACAGTTTGAGCTTTTGGTGAGCTAAATATTATTTATAACAAACTGCTCTGCTAAACAGTGATCGGTATTACAATCTAAAACTAAAGGTTTTATTAAAAAAAGATCTATAAAAGTCAGGTCCCAAATTTGCCACAGTACAGTTTCACAGTTATATATTAGTTTTCATTCTTCACAAGTGCTGGTACAAATGGGCATCACAGTTAGTGACGTATTGCTTCTGCTTCAGGACATTTGGATTGTCATTTAAGATTCATACAATGTGACTTATTGAATTCAGTGAGGTTTCAATGAGAAACAGGGACGATAAGTCAACAAATCAATCAGACAGTATTAAAAACGTACTGTTTGTGTGGCAGAAAATGTCACCAGTGCATGTCATTTGAAAAATATCGACAAGGGAGGATGATTTTACACAATTAAATGATGAATCTGAATGCTATAGTAAACATGATTTGTTTTCACACTGGTGTCCTCATTGTTTTAATCGCTCTTTTATTTGTGAGCACGTTTACTCTAACTTTTGTTTTTTACTGAAAAGGAATGTCTCATAAATATGTATAAATATGCCAATGAAAAGAAAAGGTTGAAATAAATACATCAGCGGAATAAGATCCAAAAATAAAAAAACAACTAATAAAAAAGAGCTAATGAATGGTCAAAATAACAGAAGTGGCAGTAATAATAATAATAATAATAATATAGAATGCAAAACAGACTTTGGGAAAAGAAATGAGCAAAATATGAAAGGAAAAAAAAAAAATAAGTACTTCATCTGCTTTTATCGTTTGACCAGAGATTAAAAGGCTTCATTGTAATAAAATACAGTTCAATTCCTCAGTGACTTGAAGAGCTGAGATTTTGTGGTTTTCCATTTCACATGAAGTGTCGAGAATCACATTATGGAAGCTTGTTTCTCCAATGAAATAAAAAAAGGATAATTGCAACTTTAACATTTTGGATTTTTTTTTTTCCTAAGAACTGCAAGATAGAAAATCGGAACCTGCAAGATATAAACTCTGAATTACGAGACAGAATGTCGGATTTACAAAACAAACTCGTAATTATGACTTTCTCAAAATTCCGAGATAGAAAGGCCGAATTGCGAGATACCAAATGAGATGGACAGTTGGAATTGCAAAATATAAAATCGTATTCTGTGACAAACTCGTAATTTTGAGATAGAAACTCAGAATTATCAGACAGTGTCAGAATTGCAAGATATAAACTCGAAGTTATAAACTTGGAATTACAAGAATGTTGGAATTTGCGAGATATAAACTCGGAATTGTTTATATATAAACTCGCAATTACGAGACAAACTTGGAATTTTGAGAGAGTCAAAATTATAAGATGCAAACATAGAATTGCAAGATATAAACTCGGAATTACGAAACAATGTCAGAACTGCAAGATACAAACCCGGAATTATGAGACATAAACTTGGCATTACGAGACAATGTCGGAATTGCAAAATATGAACTCGGAATTGTGAGATAGAAAATTTGAATTACGAGAAAGAACGTTGGAATTGCAAGGCAATAACTCAAAATTGTGAGAGAGAAAGTCAGAATTGTGAGGTATAAGTGATAGTAAATTGGAATTGAGAGATATAAACTTGTAATTATGAGATAGAAAATCAAACTTACAAGATACAAACAGAATTGCAGGAAATAAACTTGGAATTACGAGAATGACGGAATTGCAAGATATAAACTCGGATTAATGAGACAGAATGTTGGAACTGCGAGATATAAACTCGGAATTACGAGACAAACTTGGAATTACAAAACAGAATGCCGGAACTGCAAGATATAAACCCAGAATTATGAGACATAAACTTGGCATTACGAGACAAAATGTCGGAATTGTCAAGTATAAACTCTGAAATTGTGAGATAGAAAGTCGGAATTATCATAAAAGAAAGTTGGAATTGCAAGGCAGTAACTCAAAATTGTGAGAGCGAAAGTCAGAATTGTGAGGTATAAGTGGTAGTAAGTTGGAATTGCGAGATATAAATTTAGAATTATGAGATAAACTGAGTTAGTTGGAATTACAAGATGGAAAGTCGGAATTGTGAAATGCAAAATCGTAACTGTATAAACTTGCGGAATTACGTGGAAAAAGTTGTAACTGAGATAAAAAGTCACATTTGTCTATTTTTACTTATTCTGTGGTGGAGATAAAAAACAAAATTGTGAGATGTAAATTCAATATTTTGTAATTCTGACTTTTTTTTCAAAAAAAATGTGAGATAAAAAGACAAATATCGTTATTTTTCTATCTCATGATGGAAACATGCTTCCGTATCACATGTAAAATACAAAGGTTTGCTCTCTCTAAATAAATTAATGACATGATGATGACGATGACAAGAAGGAATGAAATGCTCATAAAAAGTGTGACATCCTATGGTAAGCTCAAGGTGCAAGTGTGAATTAATATTTACAACAGCACAAGAGAGTACACGTGATATACTAGTGTGACGCATTAATACGTGTTTTTCCCACACCACAAATGTGCAGACAAAAATAAAAAAAAAGTATTGAGTTGCTTTCATATATTTACAGACAGATGGTACGGACGTCTCTGTTTGAATCCAATTCCACTTGGAGCGTCTTTCTGTTTCCAGTAATCAAAACATTCTTTGCCAGAATCCACAGTCAGAACAATTCAAGTTTTGATGGAACGTGATAAAACAGTATTAAACACTATGCTGCTGGAGCGTCGGAGCTGGATCTGGAGATCTGGATGTGGACGTGATGTTTTCTTCTCACCAGTGCTCCAGGTGCAGATCCATGGCCGAGTTCAGGCTGATGTCGGTCACGTCCAGGAACTCCGTGTTGAAGATGCTCGGCCCGGACGGAGGCAGGCCGTTGTGGAAGGTGGTGGCGGAACTGGGCGGAGTCAGATCCAGCCACTCCATGGTCTCCCACGGCGACTCCGCGAAGGTCATTCCGAGGCCGTGACCCTCGGCGGCGACCGCTGAGATCTTTCCGGCCGTGGGCGATACGGGGGTGTCCATCATGTCGCGGCTGTTGAATCCGTCGCCCGGCTCCTCCAAGCGTCCGTCCTCAGCGGGCATCCTCAGGAGCGCTGCTTCTCCTTGCGTCCGGTTCATGGGGTTCAGCAGCGCCTCCAGATGAGCGTCTCCGTGAGCCGCCGCGTGATCGTACGCGAGCATGGAGGGCGACATGTGACTGTAGTGTCGGTGGAACTTGGGTGAAACTGTAAGGTGAGGCACAACTTTGGTTACAGGAGACCTCTCTTCTTTGGCGTTAGCTGGCATTTCTTTAAAACAAGACAATGACAGCACAAACAATGACTTTAATAGTCAATAACAGCTAGGCGGTTACTGGGTGAAATGAGAGGCCTCTTGAAAGTTTTATTTCGGGTTAACGGGACACCCAAAAATGCAAATTCTGCCATTCAGTCACCATCAGGTTGTTTTTTTTTTTTTGAATATTGGTAACCAATCAGTTTATGGTGCCCATTGACTTCCACAGTATGGAAATCAATTGCTACCATCAACTGTTTGGTTACGAACATTCTTCAAAATGTATTTTGTATTCAACTGAAACTCATACGTAAATGACAGAATTTTCATGTTTGCATGATCTATACCTTTCAACTAAAGCTGATAAGAAAGAGACTCACCTCCGCTCTCGATGAGGACGTCTAAAAGCTCATCCATCTGCTGGCTGCGGGACATTTGCTGCAAAAACATTACAGGATCATTTAATTGTGTTAGTATTTGATGTTGTCAAATAATGTTTCTTTGCTTTAACCCTCATAATGCATTCGGGTCTGTTTTGAGATGCATAAAAAAACTTTTCAAATGCTTTAAAGGGATAATTTGTCCATAAATGAAAATTACCCCATGATTTACTCACTCTCAAGCTATCGTAGGTGAATGTGACTTTTTTCTTTCATATGAATACAATGAGAGTTATATAAAAAAAATATGTCCTGGCTCTTCCATTCTAATAGTAGTGAATGGCAAGTGAAGTAGTGAAATAGTAGTAAAGTGCATAAATCAATCATAAACAGTACTCCAAATGGCTCCAGTTAATAAAGTCCTTCTGAAGGGAATCAATGCGTTTGTATAAGAAAAATAGCTATGTATGAACTATGTAATCCGCTGGAATGCCACTCTCATGAACACGCATACGACAGTAAGTGGAAGCTATAGATTATGGTTTCTGAAGTTTTAAATATATTTTTATGGATACAAATGCATCAATTCATTAACTCCCCAGAGCCATGTGGAATACTTCTTAAGATGGATGGATTCACTTTATTGGACTTCAAAATTTCAACAGCCATTCACTGCCATTAGAGCCAAGACACTTTATTATAACTCTGACTGTATTTGTCTAAAAGAACAAAGTCATATACACCTAGGATGGCTTTAGGGAAAAACATGGGGTTATTTTCGTTTTTGGGTAAACTATGCCTTCAAGAGCCTCAAAATACACAGCATTTATGTGTTTTAGATTGTTTACAGTTATTTTTAAGAGATATAAGCATTTAAAAAAAGTTTCATGTTCGGGTCATTTTGACCTGGGTATGTATGGAGTATTATTAGTGTCAAAAAATACTTTCTGTAAAATAATATATGAAGTTCCATTAATGTAAAAAAATTAAAGCTAAATAAATTTAGCTTTTTCCCAATATCTCTCACAAGTTTGGGACTTAATTTTTTTGATAAAAATGAATATTTATTAATAAGACCACAAGTGCAGTGGTTCATGTGTAATTTGACATTTCAAAGAATTTAATTAATAAAAAATGGGTATCTGCAGTAATAACATGGTTTTTCACATTCGCTCATTAATGATAAATTGCTGATCAGACATACAGTTTCAGTTGAAAAAATGCTACATTTTGACTATTTCATAAAATAAAAAATTCTTTGGGTCCAAACAGACATGGAATGTATAACCAGCACACAGATTCTGAATGCATTATGAGGGCTAAAAGTGTTAAATATATGAACAGATTTTGTAGCTGATGGCATCCAAATGTGTGTACTGAAACTGATTGCACTCAGACTTGTTGGCAAATGTTTGTTTTTGCAGGCGATTTCAAGAACAACAATCACTAGAAAGTACAGCAGGGTTTCCCAAACGGAGATCCTGAGTTGATAAAATGCTAATAACTGCTCATATCATATGTAAAATGAAAATAAATCAATAGGGCTGCATGATAATCAAAGTCTGTGATTTAACTCAATATGTGCATATTCTGATGCGCCATGCGTTTCAGGGTGAAGTGCGGCACTGTGTTCATCAGCTTGTGATTTGGTGTTTTCAGTGTCTCACAGTAAATGCAGTGGACTCAATCACTGTATGTGAGTCTAACATAATATTTATAATAATAAATAAGCTGACAGAAGCGTTTGGGAATCCCTGCAGTGCACTAATGCAGCTCTGTATGTTGCGACGCAGCGACCGCTGTGAGTAAAGCTGTAGAGACGCAGACAGAAGCTCTGAGAGCGTGAGCAGCGTGAGAGCGCATGAGCCAATCCTGAGCTGCTTTACCTGTTTCACAGCATCCTCATAACACGGCGGCCCTTTACTGCCGGAGGCAGGAGGATCTGCGCTACAGAAGGCAGTGCTGGATGTGGGAGACTTGGAATCAACGTGCCGCGGAGAGAGAGACAGAGCCTCCTACAGGAGACAGGGCCAAATGTTACACCTCTGAGGAGCCAGAGGAGCCCAGCTCTCTAATCAGTGTGTATGTGTGTGTGCGGCAGCACCGAATCTATCAAACGCTTCCTCAGCAGGACGGTGTGACCTCTGACCCAATAACAATAAACACATCAGATGCTGTGAGAGAGTCTGTGTGTGGCATGTGTAGGCAATGTTTTGAAAGATGTCTCTTCTGCTTACCAAGGCTGCATTTATTTGATCACAAACACAGAAAAATTGTGAAATATTATTACAATTTAAAAATTAGGGCCAAAAATATCGGCACCCTTGCAATTCTGTCAGAAAATGCAACACAGAAAATTGTTTCAATTGCAAATGTTTTAGTATTTACATGCTTTATGTTTTTGTTTCACACAGACCTCAAAAATGGACTGGACAAAGTTATTGGCACCTTGTCAAAATTGTAGGAAATACAAATTGCAGGAGCATGACATGCTTGAAAAGCAATTTCAAGCATGTCATGCTCCTGTAATTTGTATTTAGACACCTGTGGCAAGTAACTAGTTAAAATTGAGAAAACCTTTGTGTTGTGTGTCACACTAAGCATGGAGAAAAGAAAGAAGTGTAAAGAGTTGTCTGTGGAATTGAGAGAAAATTGTGGACAATCTCAAGGCCAGAGATCTTAATTGTTCCTGTGTCCACTGTGTGCAATATCATCGAGAGGTTTACAGCCCACAGCACTGTAGCTAACCTCCCTGGACGTGGACAGAAGAGCAAAATTAATGAACAATTACAACGAAGGATTGTTCGAATGGTGGATAAAGAACCCAGATTAACAGACAAATTCAAGCTGATCTGCAGACACAGGGTACAACAGTGTCAGCTCACACTATCCGTCGCCATCTGAATGAAAAGGGTAGGACAGCTAAATGGTAGGACACCACTGCTGACACAAAGGCATAAAAAGCAAGACTGGAGTTTGCCAAAACTTATGTGACAAAACCACAATCCTTCTGGGAGAACGTGCTATGGACAGATGAGACAAAAGTAGAGCTTTTTGGTAAAGGACATCATAAAGGGCACTGTTTACAGAAAAAGAAATGAAAAAAAGAACACAGTCCCTAAATGGTTGAGGTTCAAAGATGTTTTGCTACCTCTAGCACTGGATGCCTTGACTGTGTGAACGGTATCATGAAATCTGATGATTACCAAAGAATTTTGGGCCAGTGTCAGAAAGCTGCGTCTCCACCAGAGGTCAGGACAATGACCCGGAACACACTTCAAAAAGCGTTTAGAAATAGTTACAAACAAAGCGCTGGAGAGTTGTAAAAGTCCAGCAATGAGTCCAGGGTGGTGTTCCATAAAACAAGTTTACTAAATAAGCCAGGCTTATTTCAGTTAGTCTGACTTATTGTCACTTGATTTGGCTCAAAATAAATCAGACTAACTGAAATAAGCCTGGCTTATTTGGTAAACTTGTTTTATGGATCAACCCCCAGATCTTAAACCCATAGAACACCTGTGGAGAGATCTCAAAACAGCAGTTGAGAGAAGGCATCCTTCAAATCTGAATGACCTAGAGCAGTTTGCAAAAGAAGAGTGATCCAAATTCCAAAAGAGTGTTGAGAAACTCTTTTATGGTTACAGGAAGCAATTGTTTTTAGTTATTTTTTCCAAAGGGGCTGCTACCAAATATTAAGTGAAGGGTGCCAATCATTATTTTTTTTTTTTTTTGGTTTCTTGGTGGGTTTTGTTTTGTTCCAATGCAAACAAAAAAATTATAAACGTTGAGTACCAAAACATTTGCAACTGCAACAATTTTCTGAGAGAAGGGTTGCATTTTCTGACAGAATTACAAGGGTGCCGATATTTTTGGCCATGACTGCATGTTAATATGTAATTTATTCCTCTAATCAAAGCTGAATTTTCAGCATCATTACTCCAGTCTTCAGTGTCACATGATCCTTCAGAAATCATTCTAATATACAGATTTGCAGATACAGCTCAAGAAACATTTCTGAACATTATAAATGTCTTTTTTTAATGACCACAGACTTTTGACTGGCAATGTATGAAAATTCAGCTTTGATTGCATATATTCACATAAAAAGCATCTAATTTAAATTGTAATAATATTTTACAATATTACTGTATTTACTGTATTTTTGATCAAATAAATGCAGCCTTGGTGAGCAGAAGAAACTCCTGTCAGAAACATTAAAAAATCTAGTGCTCGTTGATTGAGACGCATGACTGATGTAATAAAACACGAGTGAATCGTCTTTTAACAGAAGCCCAGTGGAATTGAGACTTACTGTTACAGGAGCAGATCAGAATGTGTGATGTTGTGCTTTTGTTTTTGTGAGTGCTAAATGAGATGAATGAGCTTGATGTCTTCACGTACTTTCTGCTGCATGTTGCTCTTGGCTTTGTTGGATCCCCTGGCGCTGATGTTGTTCTCTGATGGACTGTGATGGTAAAGCGGCTGCAGATTTCTCTGATCTGATGGGTATGAGCAGCTCACCGTCTGTCCTGCACTCTTCTGCTGTAACTGAGAGAGATTTCAGCTATTAATCACTGAAACAATGACAAACATCAGCATCCATGATGAAGAACAGGAAGAATCTTTTACCTTTTTTACCTGAATTATATGGAATCCCGTTTCTGCCACAGAATAAAAAATAAAAAACTGCAACTTTTATCTGAGAATTTTTACTTTTCTTCTCAGAATTGCGAGATACAAACTCGCATATCTGAGAAATAAAGTCAGAATGGCCAAATATAAACTTACAATTGTGACTTTTTTCCTTATAATTTTTAATATTATTTTTACATCTTACAATTCTGACTTTCTGCAATTGCGAGTTAAATCAAAATTATGAGAAATAAACTTTTTTTCCTTCAAAAGTGGACTTTATAACTCAAAATTGCGAGTTTATATCTTACAATTCTGACTTTTTTTCTCAGAATTGTGAGATATAAACTTGCAATTTTGAGAAAAAAGTCAGAATTGCAAAATACAAACTAACATTTGCGAGATTAAAAGTTTATCTCTTGCATTTGTAGTTTATATCATGCAATTCTGAGAAAAAAAAGTCAGAATTACGATATTATATCTTGTAATTCTGATTAACTTGCAATTTTGAGTTTATATCTTGCAATTCTGATTTCTGATTCTGTGAGTTTATATATATAATCGTAAGATAAAAGGTCACAATAATATATATATATATATATATATATATATAAAATTGAAATATATTGACACAAATAGATCACGTGCTATAAAAGAAACACTTAACAGTGTCTTTTGTATGTTTTCTTTCCACTAGTCTGAAAAAATACTTTATGAAAAGTGTGTTTGTAAAACAGTATTTGTCCTGTATAATACTGTGAAGTTGCTTTGACACAACCTGTATTGTTAAAAGTGCTATATAAATAAAGGTGACTTGATTTGACTTGATGAAAAACCAAAAAGCCCAAAATCTCAAAATACTGTGTTTTTGGCTGTAGTGTCTCCCCTTAAGAGATTTTATATTTGATTTTAGTTAAGATTTATTTAATTTCAATGCAAATCAATGCAAGTGTGAATGTAATGAGGCGTTTGTGCAGATGTGTGCATGTACAGTAATCACCTGTATGTTGCGTGTGGCTCGGCTTGCGTTCTGAGGCAGCGTGTGCGAGTCTCTCAGCAGGTACGGCTGGCCGGGGGACGAGGGGCTGCTGGAGGGTTTGGTGACGGGCGAATCTTCAGGAGAACACTGAGGGCTCAGGAACGCAGACAGGCCGGCGGGGCTTCCAGATGACGGTGGCTCCATGCAGTGAGGCGCAGTGTGCAGATCGCAGTGAGCCATGCAACCACCGCTCGCACCGCCTTTCATCTGCTTCCCAGCCAGAGGACAGCTGGACGCCACCTGCTCCTGCTTGACGGACACGCCGTAGAACTGCTGCATCTGCGCAGGAGGCTGCAGATGCATCATGTGTTGTGGCGGTGGTGGCGGAGGCGGGGCGGGACAGTCGTGCATGCGCTTCCTCTTGTGCAGCTGCATGCGCAGCTCCTCTACTTGCCTCTGCTCCTGGTGCAGCTTCCACGTCAGCTCCTCGATCACCTTCTGCTTCTCCACCAGCATCTTGTCCTTCTCTGCGTCCGGTCCCAGCGCGCCCTCGTCTGCACTCAGCTGGGCCGGCGACGGCTGCAGGCCGAACTGTGGCGAGGACATGGTGACGTCGCTGAAGCTGTCGGGCAGCGAGCCGCTGACGGAGAGATCGGACGAGGCCGGAGAGATGGGCGGCGTGGAGCCGCTGCTGCAGAACGGGTAGAAGCCGGCACTGTGGGACTGGTAGGACGACAGCGATCCGGTGGGCGTCACAGGGAATGCAGCTGTGCTGACGTCTGCAGAAGCAGCTGGAGAAGTGCAGCTGGAGTCTTTGAAGGGCCGCAGTCGCTCTATGAGTGCCGTCTTAGTGCCGGACACGGGGAGACCGCGAATACGCAGCTGCTGCCTGAGTTCAGACACCTGAAAAGACACAAAACAGTCAGAACAGTAGGGGTGGGAATCTCTAGGCCCCTGATGATTTGATTCTGATTCAGAGAGCTGCGATGCAATTATAAAACGATTATCGATGCATCTTTTGTTTTAACGCATTTTCTCAGCCACTGAAGGTGTTTTTCAGTGTGGATTGCACTTGATATGCAAGAGTGTTTAGACTCCTTGTGGGGAAAAATCAATGGTACGGCATTTGGTTTATGCCTACGCTTATATACCTGTAAGCTCTTTTAGTAGCTGTGGGCATCGTATCAGTATTCCCCCCGAACTTATTTAAAACAAACAAAAAAATACTTATTAATGGCATTGCATCTTTGAATGTTATTACCATGTTATTACTGATTTTACCCCCCTTTTATTATTTAAAAAAAAATCTTTGAAACACCTTTTTTTCAATACTGATGAGGAATTTTATTACATCATTGTATGAAATCTATAACAACGTATAATCTTACATTGGAACGAATAGGATTTAATTAAATTCCTTCGAATTTATAACTCTTGTTTGCTTAAAAGGAGTCCAAATTTATGAAACCTACATACAACATAAATATTACTCTGAAAACTTCAAATGAAAATGAATTCATTTTACTTGAATAAACATGGACCCTGGACCACAAAACCAGTCATAAGTGTCACTTTTCCAAAATTGAGATTTATATATGATCTGAAATCTGAATAAATAAGCTTTACATTGATGTATGGTTTGTTAGCATAGGACAATATTTGGCCGAGATACAACGATTTGAAAATCTGGAATCTGAGGGTGCAAAAAAAAAATCTAAATACTGAGAAAATCGCCTTTAAAGTTGTCCAAATTAAGTTCTTAGCAATGCATATAACTAATCAAAAATGAAGTTTTAATATATTTATGGTAGGAAATGTACAAAATATCTTCATGGAACATGATCTTTACTTAATATCCTAATGATTTTTGGCAAAAAAAAAAAAATAATAATAATAATTTTGACCCATGCAATATATTTTTGGCTATTGCTATAAATATACCTGTGCTACTTAAGACTGTTTTTGTGATCCAGGGTCACAAATGTAAATAGCTGTATATCTTAAAAATAAGTGAAAAAAAAAAATCTACATTAATTTCTGAACTCTTAAAGGGATAGTTGTCATTGATTAATCATCCTCATGTCATTCCAAACCCATAAGACCATAACCCCGTTCATCTTCGGAACAAAAATTACGACATTTCTGGTGAAATCCAAGAGCTTTCTCTGACTCTGCATAGACAGCAGCACAGCTACCACATACAAGGCCCAGAAAGGTATTAAGGACATTGTTAAAACAGTCCATGTGACATCAGTGGTTTAACCTTACTGTTATGAAGCTACAAGAATGCTTTTTATGCGCAAAGAAAACAAAAATAAAGACTTTATTTAACAATTTCTTCTCCTCTGTGTCAGTCACCACACATTCACATGAGTACCATGACTCTGAATATATATATATATATATATATATATATATATATATAAAATTGTGTTCTGAAGATAAATGAAGGTCTTACAGGTTTGGAATGACATGACAAGAATTAATGACAGAATTTTAATTTTTTTCTTTAATATGTCACCAAAATTAAACCAGAATTTTGGACCTAAATTTATCCAGTCATAAGAATTATATTTTGGAAATATATGCTAATTAATGCATATTTAATGAGACAATGACTAAATTGTATATTTAAACAACATTTTAGACATTTTCTAACATGAGACATTTGTCTTAATGTACTGTGAATAATCAGCTGGTTTAGTGTGGAGATACCGATGAGTTAGATTGATAGTGTTTTGCCTATCTATTTAAAATCTAAATCTGGTTTGCAGCATGGCTCTTTAACTCCTTCATCACATCATGACAGTGTTAAAGCACAGCACTGACCTTCAGATCGTCCAGGTTAGCGGGCAGCGGTCCGGGTCTGACGGGGCTGATGGACGGGTTGCAGTAGCTGCTCTTCACTGGAGACGAGGAGCTGCTGCTGGTCTGAACGCTGGACGCACATGATGACTGCTGTTCACTGGACGCCCTGTTACACACACACACATCTTATCATCAGAAAATTGCCTAAATAATACAAATAGCATTCAAAAAGGAATTTTGTTATATACGCTTGTGTTCAAAAGTTTGGAGGTTTGAAATGTGTTCTGTGCATCAAAGCATTTATTTAATAAAAATACAGTAAAAACAGTAAAAATAATAAAAAAGTAAAAGAAAAATTTGAAAATCTGGAATCTAAGGGTGCAAAAAAAAAAAATCTAAATATTGAGAAAATCACCTTTAAAGTTATCCAAACAAAGTTCTTAGCAATGCAAATAGGTTTTGATATATTTACAGTAGGACATTTACTAAATATGTTCACGGGACATGATCTTTACCAAACATCCTAATGATTTTGGCATAAAAGAAAAATCGATCATTTTGACCCATACAATGTATTTTTGGCTATTGCTACAAATACACCCTTATGATTGGTTTTGTGGTCCAGGGTCACTTTATTTCAATGTTTTCTGTGAGAATATATGTTAAAATGTAATTTATTCCTGTGATCAAAGCTGAATTTTCAGCATCATTACTCTAGTCTCATATCAGTTGCTGCTTTTCTTGGCCAGGTCACTCTTGTAAAAGAGATTTGAATCTCAATGAGTTTTTAACCTGGTTAAATAAAGAGATGATGATCATTCTAATATGCAATTTGCTGCTCAAGAAACATTTCTGATTATTATCAATATTGAAAACACTTGTGCTGCTTCATATTTTGGTGGAAACTGTGATTTTGATAAATAGAAAGTTCAAAAGAGCAGCATTTATTTAAAACTGAAATCTTTTGTGACATTATGAAAGTCTTAACTGTCATTTTTGATCAGTTTAATGCATCCTCTTTTAATCTTACTGACCTCATATATACAAACTATTATTCAAATGCTTGGGGTTGGTAACTCCAAAAAGTATCAATGAAGCAGAACAAAATCCTACACTGTAACTTTCATAGTAAAAAAACAACTGAAGGTGGCAAAACATTTTCAGGTTTCCCCCTTTATCAGTATCAGTATGACTTCGCATTTTGAAAAGAGATATTGTGCTGGACTCACTTGTTGAGCGTGTTCTGGTTGAGGGTCTGGTAACTGAAGCTTTGCTGCTGATGCTGATGTGAATGCGAGTGTGAATGTGAATTCTGCTGGTGTTTCTGCTGGCTGAGGATCTGCAGCTGCAGGAAGAGCTGCTGCTGCTGCAGGAGACGCGCATACGCCGAGTCCATTTGCGGCGGAGGGGATTTCTCTGCCTTCTGGTCCGGCGGGATGTACTGGTGGTACTTCAGCTTCTTCACTTTAGGCTTGATGTCTTTGGGTTTCTTGTGGCGGTTCTTCTCAGACATTTTGGACTGCAGAGGAATCGGATGACTTCATGAAACGAGCTGATATTAGATTTATGTGAGCGCTTCAGATGTTAGCATTACAATAACTTACAATCATCTGCTTTGTGTTTAGTGATTTGAAGATGTTTAGTCGTACCTTGACTATTGCAGGAACGGGAATCGGTGGAGTTTCTTGGCTGTTTGTCATGTTCTCCTCCTGGTTTTGAGTGCTGCCGTCTTTGCTCTGAGATCCCTGAGTAACAGACAAATTAATATAAAATCATTACATTTATGGCTCATATAGCCTGATATAGTCAGAATATGGAGGTTCAGACTAAAACAGTTCAGAGAGTCAAACTGAGCAAAAAGATGGCATTTGGTGCAAATGCTGATGAAATTCTGATGCTTAGAATGTAAATCAATAAGATCTTTATAACAGTCTAGCAGATACTTAAATAAAATGATATAAATATCTCTATATCTCCAAAAATATGTCTTAGTAAAATATTTAAAATGATCAAAATGCAATCCACTGATGATTGAGAGATGAACAAATAAACATTCCTCAGAAGTGAGATGTTTTGGAGGCTTGGAAAGATCATTCCTCCACTGAGGAACATTGAAAATAAACCTTATGGAAACAAACATTCCTCAAAAGATCCTGATCATCAAATTTGAGACTCACTGATGTTTCTAAAAAAAATGATTAATAGAGAATCAGGTAAAGCCAAGCTGCTTCAGTCCAGTAAGTGTTCATATGGAAATATTACTAAAGTTCTTCTTATGTTTACTCGATAAAAATCAGTAAAGATTTGAAGCAAAATACACATGAAGCATGAGCTGAAGGTGGACGTTTGTACAATTATACTAAAATCCCTTTGACTTGATAAAGCTATAAACTATCAGTCAGATGACAGAAGGCATGTAGATTGTGTGTGACAGGTTTACCAGAAAAGTTTAGGGGCAAACTCCAAACTTTCC
Source organism: Cirrhinus molitorella (assembly GCA_033026305.1). NCBI lineage: Eukaryota > Metazoa > Chordata > Actinopteri > Cypriniformes > Cyprinidae > Cirrhinus > Cirrhinus molitorella. The sequence continues at coordinate 31,119,007 of CM065136.1, read as the reverse complement.
ATAAGTTTGACATTGTTTATTTCCCATGTACTTTGCATTTAAAAACCCCACACACAAGGTGATTATTATTAAACATGTACATAATTTACAGCTTTCACAAGCCACAAAGCCTAAATAAATATTCCTAAGCTGTACACGCTTCTGCTCCACGTGATCTGAGCGATAGGTCATGATGATTTGATGCCAGGTCTCCTGACAGCTTCAGCCGATGGTTTATTACTCCTGCTGCCAGAGAACGGGCAATCATTCTGATGCCTGGAGCAACACTGGAACAGCACAGAGCACAATACACTTCTGAGTGTGTAAGAAACACGCTGGCATGCTGATCTGGGCTCAGAGTCAAAGAGCTGTCAAAGTGTAACGGCTCCTCAAGAGGCTGAGCAGAACACTGCGGTTCACTGGATCACCACAGGGGGCAGAAGACTAAAACGCAAGACTAATGAACACACATGCATTGATATGTGTGGTTTACAGGGACTCTCCATAGGCGTAATGGTTTTTCTACTATACAAACTATCCCCCTACACCAACCCTATCCATAAACCTTCCCCTCACAGGAAACGTTCTGCATTTTTAGATTTAAAAAAAAAAATAAATAAATAAGCCGTTTTAATTACGAGAACATTATAAAAATTTGTGTCCTTTTTAACTACCTATACCATTGCATACAAAACATTATATACTATGCGTCAAAAGTTTGGAATAATTCAGATTTTTATGTTTTTGAAAGAAGTCTCTTCTGCCCATCAATTCTGCATTTATTTGATCAGAAATACAGTCAAATCAGTGAGAACTATTTTCTATATGAATATATACAAATATATTTTATTAAAATACATCTTATTTATTTATTTACTGTGGAATACTACCATTCAAAAGGCTGTGGGGATAGGTTAACAAAAAATTATATTTTTATTCTTCAAGGACACATTAAATTGATCAAAAGTGTCAGTGAAATGATTTCTATTTGTAATAAATGCTGTTCTTTTGAGCATTCTATTCATCTGTGAATCCTGAAAAAAATAAATGCATTAAAGTTTCTATAAAAAATATTTGGCAACGCAACTGTTTTCAACATTGGCAATAATCAAAAATGTTTCTTTAGCAGCAACTCAACATACTAGAATGATTTCTGAAGGATCATGTGACACTGAAGACCAGAGTAATGATGCTGAAAATTCAGCTTTGATCACAGATATACATTTTATTTTACAGTATATTACAGTATATTTTGAATTGTAATAGTATCGCACTTTATTTTGCTGTATTATTGATCAAATAAATGCAGCCTTGGTGAGCAGAAGAGACTTAAAAAAAAATAATAATAATAATACAAAATCTTAACCTCCATGCTTTTAACCAGTAGGGTATATATTACCAATATTGTTTTTTTTTTTAAATATGCTTTTCTGTATTTAAACATATAAGAAAAGAAAAGGAATAAAAAAGCTATTCTGAACATATGTAATATGTTATTATATGTTTTTATTTATTTATTTGTTACACTACTAGTCAAAACTGTTTTCTATTTGAATATATTTTAAAATGTCCTGTGATCAGAGCTAATCATTACTCCAGTCTTCAGTGTCACATGCTCCTTCAGAAAACATTCTAATATGCAGATTTTCTGTTTAAGAAACATTTTTTTTATTATTATTATCAATATTTAAAACAGTTTAGTGCAGTTTTTCAGGATTCTTTGATGAGTAGAAAGATCCAAAGATCAGCATTTTTCTGAAATAAAAAGGTTTTGTAACATTATACACTATACCATTCCATTCAAAAGCTTGTAGTCAGTATATATATATATATATATATATATATTAGGAAAGAAATAATAGAATTTAATATATTTATTAATTAATTTATTAATCAAGGATGCTTTATATTAATCAAAAGTGATGATAAAGCCATTTATAATATTACAAACAATCTCTATTTCAGATAAATGCTGTTCTTCTGAACTTTCTATTTATCAAAGAAAAAATTCTCAGCTGTTTTCCACATAAAAATAATATTAAAGGAACATTTCTTCATTCATTCCAGCTGTTTGCGATGTCCTCATTGTTTGTTTTTGCCGTGGTTTGTACGGTGACTCACGTGCTCTGTGTTGGTGAGTGTCGGTGATCTCGAGTCGCTGCTCTTGTTCTCCGTAAGCGCTTCCGCCGAACTCTGTGACTCTTCACTGTGCGGTTGATCTGGAGACAGACTCTCACTGCTGCTGTCCTCCTCAAACGCGTACGAGTCCTCCTGCTGCGGGAACTTCCCATGGTTCACTGCGGAGATACGAAAGGCGAGATACAGACTCAAACGCAGCCAGATAAACTCACAGAGATCAGTCCAACAGCGAAACAAAGAAAAGATAAGGAAAACAAATGTACAGAGAGCAGCGAACGTGAACAAGACTGATTAACATCTCAACGCCAGCAGTGTTTGACAGAATTACAGCCTCTGAACTCTGTGTCTGTGTAAATATTTGACTCAAAGTCTGTTTGTGTCTGATGTGTGTGTGTGTGTGTGTTAAGCGCGTGCCAGAACACAGATGCGTGTGCCAGTGCTGAACGCGCGTCACCGTTTGTCATGTGCACAGAGTCCAACACTTGTGAAGCAGTGACAGGAGACTGATAGAGTACAGGTCACACAAGGGGTCACGAGAGGTCAGTGTGTGTGTGTGTGTGTGTGTGTGTGTGATATCTGAGCATGTGAGCTGGCAGCAGCAGTGCAGGGACTGGTTTTAATCAGCACAAGCTCTCTCTCAGTTAGGCACACAGTCATACACACTGGTTTCTGTGTTTTATGGGCTCATTCTATAGGCCCAATGGTTTTTCTACTGTACAACTGTATTTTCTATCCACTTAGCCTAAACCTGCCCCTCAAAACAAAACTTTCTGCATTTTTAGATTTTCAAAAAAACTAATTCTGGATGATTTATAAGCTTGTTTCCTCATTTGGTTCCTATAACGTAGGGAATACCAGGTTATTTCCTTCTCATGTTGATGTTGGACAGTTGTGGTGTTATGATGAGGTCCAGTGAGCTCCTCACTGTCAACTTACTCTATCTTAGATCATCTGAGACAGTGTTTGCACTGTGATAATGGCCCATCTGTACAATGCCATTCTGCCATTTCTTTATTTACAGTTTTTTGCTTACAGCTGCAAAAACCCTACCTCCCTTTTTCTAAACTCTACAAATAAAACCACAAAACATGCACACAAGATGCAAAACATGACGCATCTCTTGGTTCTTTCAAATCTATTTAACTATTTAAAAAATTGTGTTTTGCAGTAACTACTCGCAAACATAGAATGATTATCCATGTACACGCCAAACTACACATAGATATGAAACTACTAAAACACTACTGTGTTTGTTCAGCAGATTGTCACAACATTCACACATGTACAGTTGAAGTCAAAAGTTTTCATAGACCTTGCAGAACCTGTAAAATGTTAATTATTTTACCAAAATAAGAGGGATCATACAAAATGCATGCTATTTTTTATTTAGTACTGACCTAAATAAGATATTTCACATAAAAGATATTTACATATAGTTCACAAGAGAAATAATAGTCAAATTAATAAAAATGACCCTGTTCAAAAGTTTACATTCGCTTAATTCTTAATACTTTGTTGCTACCTGAATGATCCTGTGAACAGTTAAACTGCCTGCTGCTCTTCAGAAAAATCCTCCAGGTCCTTTGGTTTTTCAGTATTTTTTGTGTGTTTCAACACTTTCCAACAATGACTGTATAATTTTGAGATCCATCTTTTGACACTTAGGACAACTGAGGGACTCATATGCAAATATTACAGAAGGTTCAAACGCTCACTGATGCTCCAGAAGGAAGCACATTAAGATCTGGGTAAATGTAACATAAAAAATGTATGAAAAATTCCCACTAGGTCAGAATTTGCTGGTATTACTATCCTTGTGGGGACATTTGGTTCCCATAATGTAGGGAATACCAGGTTATTTCCTTCTCATGTTGATGTTGGACAGTTGTGGTGTTATGATGAGGTCCAGTGAGCTCCTCACTGTCAACTTACTCTACCTTAGATCATCTGAGATAGTGTTTGCCCTGTAATAATGGCACATCTGTACAATGCCATTTTGCCATTTCTTTATTTACAGATTTTTGCTTACAGCTGCAAAAACCCTACCTCCCTTTTTCTAAACTCTACAAACAAAACCACAAAACATGCACACAAGATGCAAAACATGACGCATCTCTTGCTTCTTTCAAATCTATTCCACTATTTAAAAAAATATGGTGTTTTGCAGTAACTACTCGCAAACATAGAATGATTATCTATGTACACGCCAAACTACACATAGATATGACACTACTAAAACACAGCAGATTGCCACAACACTCACACATGTACAGTTAAAGTTTTCATAGACCTTGCAGAACCTGCAAAATGTTAATTATTTTACCAAAAAAGTACTGACTTGAACACTTTCCAACAATGACTGAGATCCATCTTTTGACACTTAGGACAAATGAGGGACTCATTTTTAACTATTACAGAAGGTTCAAATGCTCACTGATGCTCCAGAAGGAAACAATGCATTAAGAGCTTTTAAAGATCTGGGAAAATTGAACTTAATTTTGTCTTCTTGGGAACATGTACGTATCTTCTGTAGCTTCCGAAAAGCATTACTAAATGAAAAAAATATGTTCAACTTCATTCTGTTTAAAAAAGTTTTCACCCCCAGCTCATAATGCATAGTTTTTTCTTCTGGAGCATCAGTGAGTGCCTAACCCTTCTGTAATTGCATATGAAATCATACAGTCATTGTTGGAAAGGGTTCAAATACACACACACACACACACACACACACACACACACACACACACAAAAAGACTGAAAAAACAAAACAAAACAAAAAAACAGCTGTGGATCATTTATGTAATTCAGATATTATTTTCTCTTATGAACTGTATGTAAACGTCTTTTTTGGTGAAATATCTTATTCAGGTCAGTACTAAATAAAATATACATATTTACATAATTAACATTTTGCATATTCTGCAAGGTGAATATAAACTTTTGACTTCAACTGTAGATTCAGTATGAGTCAATGGTTTCACTGAGTGACCCTGAACTTTTCGTGTGTAAGCAATTAAAAAAATCTCTAATGGAAAGTAGCATCATGTGCACTAACAGCCAGACGATATACATCTCATGTCCAACATATACAATATATTTTAATTTAAAACGACTGAAGTCTAGCAGTCCTAATGCTGAGCTGAGCATTCTGGGCAGGCCGTCTGAGACAGTTGCATCGGCCCTGTCTGCGCAAACACCTTTGTAGGTGGTTCGATGGAGCCGCATAAATCACGTCGAGTCAAAACAGAGAATGAGGGGGACATTCATTTGATCTCCAGCGAACAGGGTGGATCTAAATACAGCTGCTGTTTGTCTCAATAAAACATGCTGCTCTTCCAGCAGAGGTAATATAAACCATCGCCCCCAGCCTCACGCGGCTTATGCAACACATTCAGCCACAGCCTCAGGGGAAACATGGACATGTTTACTTTCGGCATGTCCGAAAACACTGGATCTGAGCGCACAACATACTGCGGTCGGACGACATAGTAAACACAGCGCGAGTTAATGCCCGTGAGCGAGAGCCGACGGCCTCCTAAATCAAGCTGTGTTTGTTGAGCCAGAGGTTGGGAGGATTGTGAGGAATCTTGCTCAACATCACTACTGAGGAATTCACTCATGCATAGAAGATGCAAAAAGATGCAGCAAAAAGTCATGATATCAATTCAGGCATCGCTGATGTAACACACAGCCAAAAAAAATAAATAAATAAATAAATAAATATTGCCTACAAATATCTAAACAAATTAAGTTACCTATATTTAGATATTAGGTCTATTGTTTAAGTATTGAGTTTAATTGTCCAAACCCACTGATAGATTTTTTTTTTTTTTCAGCAAAAACCCACTTAATTTTAACTTCATATCTTATTGTGCTTCACAAGTAAATGTGTCTTAATTTAAAGGGACAGTTCACCCAAAAATTAGGTTCTGTCATCATTTACTCTCCCTCATGTCATTCCAAACCTGTATGACTTTCTTTCTTTGTTGAACACAAAACAACATGGGTAACCAAACAGTTGATGGTAGTCATTGACCTTCATATTTTTTCTATATTATGGAAGTTAGTGGGTACCGTCAACTGTTTGGTTCCATATAAATATATTTTTCCATGCTATGAAAGTTAATAACTGTTTGGTTCAATATTTCTTCCATACTATGGAAGAAAATGGCTACTGTCAACTGTTTGGTTCCATATATATTTTTTCCCATACTATGGAAGTCAATGGGTACCGTCAATTGTTTGGTTCCATATAAATATATTTTTTCCATGCTATGGAAGTTAATAACTGTTGGTTCAATATTTCTTCCATACTATGGAAGTCAATGGCTACCGTCAACTATTTGACTCCATATCATTTCTTTTTTTTCTTTCCATACTATGGAAGAAAATGGCTACCGTCAACTGCTTGGTTCCATATATATTTTTTCTCCATACTATGGAAGTCAATGGGTACCGTCAATTGTTTGGTTCCATATAAATATATTTTTTCCATGCTATGGAAGTTAATAACTGTTGGTTCAATATTTCTTCCATACTATGGAAGTCAATGGCTACCGTCAACTATTTGACTCCATATCATTTCTTTTTTTTTCTTTCCATACTATGGAAGAAAATGGCTACCGTCAACTGTTTGGTTCCATATTTTTTTTTTCCATACTATGGAAGTCAATGGGTACCGTCAATTGTTTGGTCCCATATAAATATATTTTTTCCATGCTATGGAAGTTAATAACTGCTTGGTTCAATATTTCTTCCATGCTATGGACGTCAGTAGCTACCGTCAACAGTTTGGCTCCATAGAATATATTTTTTCTTCCATACTATGGAAATCAGTGGCTACTGTCAACTGTTTGGTTCTATATTTTATTCCATACTATAGAAGTCAAATGGGTACCGTCAAAAGTTTCATTATCCACATTCTACAAAATATCTTCTGTTATGTTCAGCAGAAAAAAGGAAATTCATACAGGAACGTACACACAAAATTCATGAGTGAATAATGAGATGATTTACATTTTTGGGTGAACTGTCCCTTTAAGAATGTTTAGATGTACTGGAGAACAACACACAGATACTGGAGGAGGAACATCATTTTTTGCAGTGTAGCAGTGGTTAGTAAAGACCATGAGATGAATGAGTTTTGCTTTGCTCTGATACCTTTCATAGCCGCTTCTTTAACGGTGGAATCAACAGGGATGATGTTCTTCTCCACCAGCTCCAGCGGGCCAGGTCTGAGAGCGATTCTCTCGTTCAGGTTGTCGGCCAGTCTGGCTCGCTTCAGTTTCGTCTGTGAGTCGTGTGCGGGAGCTTCAGTGGCGGGTTCTGCAGTAAACACACTATTAATCCAGTACTGCAGCTCTTCAGTCAAACACACACATGATACAGCGCTGAGAATAACCAGTTATTGTGTCACAAGCCGCTCAGACTGAAGCATCAAACGCAGCACTGCAAACATTCCGACAGCCAGAAAACATGTGCTTTCAACACGCTGATGACATGATACATTCACAGCATGCAATCAAGTCAATATTATAATGTTATCGGACTCATTTGTAAATACAGATTACTGGTGCTTGTTTTATAGGAAAATACTATTCAGTTCAATGTGTTACTTGCTATTTCTTTGTAATAATTTGTGAAATTGAGCTTTTTTTCAGTGTACTGATTTTGTTTTTATTTTTTAAAGCTCTTACCTTGTAGAATACGCATGTTGACAAGCTCTGATTTCTCTGGTCGACTTCTGATTTTGTGTTTTAAATAATCTCCAGTCTGCAACATCAAATATTATACAACATTAATTATAATAAGTTGGACTTTTGGACACTTTCACAATTATTTTGTAGAGCTTTAGAAATTTAAATTTAGAAATTTAGTTTTTTTTTTTCCTTTGTACAACATTGACTCCAATGTAATGTATTGAGTAATGTAATGTAATGTAATGTTTTTTATTTACACTGCAAAAAATGTTTTTCTTACTTAGATTTTTTGTCTTCTTTCCAGCCAAAATATCTACAAATTCTTAAATCAAGAAGGTTGTTCTAGACAAGTAAAATGTATTGTCTTGTTCTCAGAAAAAAAGAAGTTAAAATTAAGCGAGTTTTTGCTTGAAACAAGCTAAATAATCTGCCAATGGGGTAAGCAAAATAACCTAGCTTTCATCTTGAAATAAGATTTATTTTGCTTGTTTTAAGCAAAAACTCACTTAATTATGACTTATTTTTTCTGACAATATTTTTTGCTTTTCTAGAAAGTCCTTCTTGATTTAAGATTTTTAAAATAATTTGTCTGGAAACAAGAAAAAAATCTAAGTGTAATAATTTGTATTTTTAAGGGATTTAATCCTACTAAATCATATATATGTAATAGTTATGGTCCATTAACTACCACTTTTTGAACACAGACCTGAAACGATTGTGACTGTGTTCTTGTAGCAAGTGCCGAAACCAAGTTTCATACCATTCCGATGAAGTCGAAATTGAAGTCAAAAATGACAAACAACACCAGAGGTTAAACTGAACTGAATCACCTTTTAACTGAATTGATCTAAATTAAATTAGTTTGATGACATTTCATTGTTTCATCTTTGTTTCTGTTATTCATAACTGTGAAGCGGCTTTGACACAATCTGCATTTTATAAAGTGCTATAGAAATAAACGTGACTTGATTTAAGCAAGACAAGACAATTAACTAGCACTGACGTCAGAAAATGATGCTATTTCTCAATCAAAATGATTTCTAGCTGACGGCGTGTGCCGCGTGACTTTTGTTTTGTGAAGGATTCTTTGCGATATCGTTGTTTGGTTCTTCTAACCTTGGATCGCTCAAGACTTTTCCTCTGTTCGTGGAACGCAGCCGGACTCTTCAAGGCTGGAAAAACAAATGAGAAACTGAGTAAATGCGATCGTTTATCTGTGAACACACAGTCAATGAAACTTACATAAATCATGTCTGCCAGAGTCTGATCTGGCCCGTGTTTCTCTGCTAAAGCTGAATTATAGTCTTGAAACAAACGTCTGACTGATACAGGCAGAAACCCATTTGTGCTTTTGTTTTTAGTGCTGCTTGCTAAACATCACTATCAAAAGTTGTTTTCGCTCTGCAAATGATAAAATGATTAAATGTAAATCATAAACATTTCATTTAAAGTCCAAAATCTCTTTTGACTTTCACTAATAAGCAACTACCCACTTTTTTTTGGCACAGATGAGCATCAATCATGTTTTCTAAAAAAAAAAAAAAAAAAAAAATTAAATGTATGACTATTCTGTTGTTGATCAGCACAGCTGTTGGGTAATCTGAGGTCTGACATTGATATTCAACACATGGCTGACTTATTGTTATGTTACTGGAAATCTTTATAGTGTTTTCTACAGTAGTTTTGCTTAGGTATGTCCCTTTGCATAAATCCAGAACACATGGAAGAGGTAAAACACAAATAAACTAAGGCTAACCAAACATCACAGCCATCAAGAAATGAAAACTGACAGAAGATAGCGGCGAATCAACATTAAACATTTATAAAGGATTCAGACAGCACATTCAAAAATAAAAGCACATACAGAAAGTTTCAATCCATCACTCTTTCTTATTGCAACACTGCAAAAATGAGAGAATTAATATTCAACTATTATATTAATTCAATAAAATGTAACTAAATAATTTAACTAAAGACTGGGTATTTTCTAACCATACATCTAACTACATTTTTGTATTGATTTTTTAAATGTATTTATTTTTTTTAAAAGCAGTAGGAAAGGATAAATACTATCTATTCTATGACAATTTTATCTGATGAACTCTTAAAAATAAAGGTGCTTCACAATGCCATAGAAGAACCTTTTTTGTTTAAATGGTTCCATAAAGACCCTAAACATTTGAAGAACCTTCCTGTTTCACAAAAGATTATAAAAGGTAAGAAAGAGATAGTTCTTTAAAGAACATTTGTCTGAATGGTTCTTTGTGGAACCACAAATGGTTCTTCTGGCATCGCTTGAAAAATATTTGAAGGCACCTTTATTTTTAAGAGTGTATATCCTCTAAAAAAAAACTTTAATATATTATTCAGTTTTGCATCTCAAGTAAATGTAACTTAAAGTGACAGTCCACCCAAAAATAAATAATACAAATATTTTGATTAATAATTAGGCTCATAATGCTACACCCTGAGTTTTACTTTCTGTCTCTGTCAGTCTAAAATCCATTACTTTTTGTTTCAATGGTTCCTGAAAAGGTTGCACAGACATACAGTATCCTTACATTAATACAGAAGTAAAAAAAAAGAAAATGTTTCAAAAATGAGAGAATTAATATTCAATTACAATTCAATACAATTTGATTAATATAACTAAAGACTGGGTATTTTCTAAGCATATATCTAACAAAATTTTTGTATTGATTTTTAAAATGTATATATCTTTTAAAAGCAATAGGAAAGGATAAATACTATCTATTCTATGACAATCTGACAAATAGTTTATCTGATAAACTCTTAAAAATAAAGGTGCTTCACAATGGCATAGAAGAACCTTTTTTGTTTAAATGGTTCCATAAAGAACCTTAAACATCTGAAGAACATTCCTGTTTCACAAAAGCTTCATTGTGGTGAAAGAAGGTTCTTCAGATTATAAAAAGATAAGAAAGATATGGTTTTTTTAAAGAACCTTTGACTGAATGGTTCTTTGTGGAACCACATGATGGCATCGTTTGAAGAACCTTTTAAAGCACCTTTAACAATTATTTTAATATATTATGCAATTTTGCATCTCAAGTAAATGTAACTTAAAGTGATAGTCCACCCCAAAAAATAATAATGCAATTTTTTTTTTTTTAATAATTAGGCTTATAATGCTACACCCTGTGTTTTGTCTCTTTCAGTCTAAAATCCATTACTTTTTGTTTCAATGGTTCCTGAAAAGGTTGCACAAACATACAGTATCCTTACATTACTACAGAAGTAAAAAAAAGAAAAAGTCCATCTCAGAGGAGAAAGGCTGTGAAAAGCAGCACACGCTCAAGATGCTCCTCAGACACACGCCTGACCGCTGCTTTGACTGCCTAATGAGGAGCAGATGTGCTCAGAGAAATGTACACACACCGCATACGTGCAAAAACCACAGCGGAGATTGAAATATCACCTCCTCTGAAGAATGTAACCAATTGCATAATCCCAGCCTTTGAAATGTAAGGTGCATTGTGATTTAAGAGAGAGCTCTAGCTCCTAGCATTAGATCTCCTGCTTTCTGCTGGATGTACTCCTCACGAGATACTGCCATACATTAATAAAACAAGCACTAGAACAACTGTAGTAAGTCGCAAGGAACAAAACATGCTGCGTGCACGCAGTAAAAAGCAAAGAAAACATGCATTTTTGAAGCGCTCTTCTCTGCTACAGCTATGCTTTCCCACATGTATTTACCCCAGCACCTATTTAACTGTTTAAAAAAGTGTTTATCTGAGTTTGCCGACCTTTTGAGATAAACAGCCATTGAAAGTCTTTTTTAGGAGCTCAGACCCGGTCAGTCACAGATCTGTGTGATTTATCTCCAGCAGACCTGCTGAAATCCACAGACTCCAGTGGCTAATTCTTCTCTTACATCAACAGAGTGGTCAATAGTTCAATTAAAACACCTGATCATAAGCGAAAAACACAGCTGTGACTGTACTTGAGCAGAAATACTGGTATATAAATGAAACCTTAACTTTTTAAATAGTTTTCCATGACCCATTTATCATCAAATATAAAACTCAACAAAGCTTTTGTGCACAAAATCAGAGTAATGTCATGCAGAATCATATATGGAAGAAAAAGTAAATTATGTCACAAGTATTTAGTAAAATGCTAAATAAATAAATAAATAAAAACGGAATAATACTTATGATATAATATTTTTGTGTTTGTAACATTTTCTCATTTTTGTAGATGTTTACACTCAGATATATGTAAAGTGTAAGGACAATATATTAGTGAGATTTACTTGACAGATACATACCCTTTAAATAGTCATTGAATAGATTTTGTATAGAAGTTGTTGAAAACCATATCAATATCAAACATAATAAACAAGTATGTTTTTATTTTAATTTTTTTACTATGGACACTTATATGTATGGAAGCCATTTCCGCCACTGAATAAAAAAAGTAATTGCTTTACTTTTTATCTCACAATTCAGAATCGCAAGATACAAACTCAAAATTACAAGAAAAAAGTCAAAATTGTGAGTTTTTATCTTGCAATTCTGACTTTTTTTTCTCGCAATTGCGAGTTTACATCTCTTTACGAGCTATTCTGACTTTTTTTTCAGAATTGGGAGATATAAATTCACAATTGCGAGTTATAAAGTCAGGACTGTGAGATATAAACTCACAATTGCGGGTTATAAAGTCAGAATTGTAAGATAAAAACACAATTGCGAGTTATAAAGTCAGAATTGCAAGATATTAAGTCACAATTCTACTTTTTTTTCTCAGAATTGTGAGATATACATATAAACTCGTAATTGTGATTATAAAGTCCAGTTTTGATGGGAAAATAAGACTAATATGTTGTCATATGCAATTCTAAAAAACAAAACAATTGTGAGATATAAACTTGCAATTCTAAAAAAAGTCAGAATTGTGAGATTATTTCTCAGAATTGCAAGGTATTAAGTCAGAATTCTGTCTTTTTTTCTCAGAATTGCATGATAAAAATGCGCAATTCTGACTTTTTTTCTCGCAATTGTGAGTTTGTATCTCGTAATTCCGATTCCAATTTTTTTAATTCCAATTTTTTCTCGGAATTGCGAGTTATAAAGTCAAGTTTTGATGAGGAAAAAATACATGTTCTCAGAATTGCCAGTTTATATCTTACAATTCTGACTTAACTCGCAAGTCACAATTGCGAGATATAAAAAAAAGTCAGAATTGTGAATTTATTTCTCAGAATTGCAAGATATTAAGTCACAATTCGGACTTTTTTATGATATAAACTCACAATTGCAAGAAATAAAGTCAGAATTGCAAGATAAAAATGAGCAATTCTGACTTTTTTTCTTGCAATTGTGAGTTTTTATCTCGCAATTTTGACTTTTTTCTCCGAATTGTGAGATATACATGTAAACTCACAATTGCGAGTCATAAAGTCCAGTTTTGATGGGAAAAAAGATATGTTCTCAGAATTGCGAGTTTATATCTCACAATTCTGAGTTAACTCGCAAGTCACAATTGCGAGATATAAACATGCAATCTTAAGAAAAAAAAAATCTGAATTGTGAGATATAAACTCCCAATTCTGAAAAAAGTCAGAATTGTGAGTTTATTTCTCAGAATTTTATGTTTATGTCTCACAGTTGTGACCTCATAACATACAATTGCGAGTTATAAAGTCCAGTTTTGATGGGGAAAAAAGATTGATATGTTCTCAGAATTGCAAATTTATATCTCACAATTCTGACTTAACTCGCAAGTCACAACTGCGAGATATAAACACGCAATTCTGAAAAAAAGTCAGAATTCTGATATAATTTATGATATAAGTTTACTGCATGATATAAACTCACAATTGCAAGAAATAAAGTCAAAATTGCAAGATAAAAATGCAATTCAAAGAAAAAAAATCGTAATTGTGAGATATAAGCTCGCAATTCTGAAAAAAAGTCAGAATTGTAATTTTATTTCTCAGAATTGCGTGTTTATGTCTCGCAGTTGTGACTTCATAACATGCAATTGCGAGTATACATCTCACAATTCTGAGAAAAAAAGTCAGCGAAAAAAAAAATCCGAATTGTGAGATAAAAAGTGACAATTACCTTTTTAAATTTTTTATTCATGGCAGAAACAGGTTTTCATATACATATGTCACTGACAATACTAAAATGTCCTTGAAACTGGAGCATGCAGAATGTCCTTGATCTCATTTTCAGGTATAAAGTGAAGCTGCTTTGCCTGATCATCTGTTTATTATCGTTCCTATCAGCTGACAGCCGTTTGAATGGGCAGATAAACTCTGCGCGCGTTCTGTGCCCAGTGTGCGTGTGTGCCAGATCCAGCTGTGTGAACCGGGCTCTTCTATGTAAATGTTAACAGGTGTGGAGCGTGTGACTGTAGTGCAGATCTTCAGCTCACGTGATACCCACTGGCCGACAGTGCAGTGAAAGCAGTTCAGTCATTTGTCAGATACCCATAATGCAATGTGATGTAGTAAGAGGAGTGGAGGTGTTACTCACGAGGCATGATGCCCTGGTCAGCGAGCTGCTCTCGCGTCCTCCTTTGCTGGAGCCTCAGCTGCAAGACTGTGGGTGGAGGAGGAAACAGATAATGACTCATCATGAGAGAAGCTGGACAAATCAGACAGAAATCTGTGTCCGGAGAAGGAACACATCATCCCGTACGGACGGGCAGATGCTGCACACACACGCACACACACATTAACAGGCCACCTCTTACGTTTATGATCGCCTCCCTCCTCTCAGACTTCAGGAGGACCACACACTGAAGGAAGATTTGTTTAAAGCCAGGAGCTGTGTTTATCATAGACCTACATCCTGTTTTAAGAAATATTTGTGGGTCTGTTGCTTCATTTTTGTCTTTGTTTTGGGTGGTGTGTCTCTCATCACGGCAATCTACGCTGTCAATGCACGAGCGCCCGCGTTTAAACGTCTGTGCATAATCTACTGTATGGAAGACCAGAGTGAAAAATGGGCTTTGCTTGTTTAGAAAATACTTTTTACATCATTTTATTCCAGACTGGACATTTAGTTCAACAGCAATGGGATATTTAATTATCTGTATCACTCTGAATGTGTTTGCATGTTCCAGACAGATTTTATTAGAAGTGTTAGTGTTGAGGATCTTTCAGTCACTCTTTCTGCAAGTGTTCAAAGCACTGAAGGAATTGTCTTTAGAAAAGAGTTGTTGAATCATCCACTCAAGCAATTTATCCATAGCACTGATTCATTCAGGAACAAATAAGTAATTGTCCTTATGAGCAGTCATTGAATCATTCAGTCAAGTGATTTGTTCAAAACACTAATTGATTTAAAAGAAACAATTAAATGTTTTGTTTGAATCATTCGCTTAAACAATTCTTCTAAAAGCACTGATTAATTCAGAAATAAGTAATCCTCTGTATGTCTGTATGAGTGAGATAAAGAATTATTCACTTCACTAAATCATTAAAATAAAATAAAACAAGTAACTGTCCTTATGAGTGAGTCACTGAATCATTCACTTCAATGATTCTTCTAAAGCACTGATGAATTCAGACAAAAATAATTGTCTTTATGAAAGAGTCACTGAATCATTCACTTAAGCAATTTATTCAAACTCTGATTTATTCAGGAACAAAACAAGCAACTGTCTCTATGAGTTACTGAATCATTCACTTTAACGATTCTTCCAACTTACTGATTAATTCAGAAACAATTTCATCATGCGCGAGTCATTGAATCATTCACTTAATTATTTTAAAGCACTGGTTAATTCAGAAACAAGTAATTGTCTTTATGAGTGAGCTAATTAATTGTTCACTAAAGCGATTTGTTCAAAACACTGATTTATTCAGAAACAAAACATGTAACTGTCTTTATGAGCGAGACATTGAATCATTCCCTCAAGCAATTTGTTTAAACCCATTCACTTCAATGATTCTTCTATAGCACTGATTATTTCAGAAACAATTGTCTTACTATGAGTAAGTCATTGAATCATTGAATTACAATTCTTGTAAAGCAATGATTAATTCAAAAATAAGTAACCGTCTTTATGAGTGAGTCATTGACTAAAGTGAATCACTCTTCATGAAAGAGTCTCTGAACCATATACTCAAGCAATTTGTTTTAAAACTGATTTATTCAGAAACAAAACATGTAACTGTCTTTATGGGTGAGTCACTGAATCATTCAAGGAAATCGTCCAAAACAGTGGTTCAATCAGGAACGAAACAAGTAATTGTCTTCATGAGTGGGTCACTGAATCATTCAGTTAAATAATTCTTCTAAAGCACTGATTAATTCAGAAACAAGTAATTATCTTGATGAATGAGTGATTGAATCATTCACTCGAACGATTTGTTTAAAACCCTGATTCATTCAGGAACAAAACAAGTAATTGTCTTCATTAGTGAGTCACTGAATCATTCACTTAAACAATTCTTCTAAAGCACTGAATAATTCAGAAACAAGTAATTGTTATTGTGAGCCATTATATCATTTACGATTTATTCAAAACTGTTCATGAGCGAATCAGTGTAACATTCATGCAGGCGATTTGATCAAAATCCTGATTCATTCAGGAACAAAGCAAGTAACAGTTTTCATGAGTGAGTCATTGAATCATTCACTCAAGCAATTCATTCAATGACTGCGTGTTTTGGTAGAAAATGTGTTGATTGCATTTTGCCTCGCATTTCATATTTTCGCCTCGTTTGGAACCATTTTCATTGGCAATGGAAAAATAAACAAAATAAATGGCAATATTGTGTCTAAAAATGTAAGTTACTCAGTGATGTTTACTGAACTGTATAACAGCAATATCGCATTCACAATTACACAAAAATAGCATTCTTGCTCATGAGATATTGTTTAAATACATTCCCAAAACATGAGCGCTGGTTAACGTGTGGACATGCAACAGTTCTCGTACTAGTCAATGTTCATTTGATCCTCCATTCGTTCTCCCATTTATCATCGCAATCAATCAACCAGCTGCATAATTGTGCCGTCGACACACAAGCAGGCGGATTGACTGATGGCCGCGTGTTCGTAGCGCTGAGATCATGCACCAGCTATCTGCATACATCTGCTTTTGTTTAGGTCACTCAACCTGCGCTTCTGTGTCCAGCGCCAGCAACTGTCATGCACTGCAAGTATGTGGACAAACAAGAGAAATCTAATGATGTTGAGCTCTGGCACACCGACTCAACCTCGCACGCACAAACAATACTGGCAGCTCTCGCTCGATCGCGAGATATGAACTGAGACAAGCAGTGCCAGTCTGTTTTTGGCGGATGGAGCGAAACTCAATCTGGACCAATCTAGATCAAACTTTTAATGCTGTTTGTTCACTATAAGAACAGTCACTGGACCTCACGTTTGCTCTCCAGAAACAGGTGAGTTCATAAAAGCCTAAAGTGGGGAAAAATGCCTTCTGGCAACTTGAAACATTTTAGCAGGGCAAACGAAAGCACCAGACCCATGATTGCCCTCAGTGATTGCCCCTCAATAAGAATTATCACAGCTTTGCAGACAAACTGGATCGCATAACCCTCCACAATCAAAACCAGATGATCTGACTCAATAGCACAAAAATAGCTGCAGCCGTTGTCTTCAAGGCACATACCTGCAAAAACAACTTGTACCCTGTATAATTTGGCCTAATGAGGGCAATTACGTATTAATTATACAATTGCACAATGCACTTGCTATGTTAGAATATCCCCATTTAAACTCCAGGACAAATTAACGTACACACTTTGTCTTGTTTGGGTTGCGCAAGTCTATTAAACTCAAATGTCATGAGCTGTATCAGAGGCACTGCATGACAAATGCCCTGAACTTTGATGTTAACTCCATTGCCTGTAAATAGCAAAGCTGTAATCTTGACATGACACAGGCAGCTGTGACACATGCACATTCAGACAGACTCTGAGGCACATGGTGACGCGTCTCAAGCAGAACTTAAGAGTTCAGACATGGAGCATTTTATATACACTAAAAATAACGGTTCTTCATTGGCATCTGTTTAACATCCATTGAGCCACTAAAGGTTCTTTTAAGAACTGGCCACTGAAAGGTTCTTTGGGGAACCAAAATTGGTTCTTCTGTGGCATCGCTGTGTTTGGAACCTTTCCATTTCACAACAGGTTCTTTATAGCGGAAAGGGATCTTTAGAAGAAGAAAATGGTTCTTCTTTCAAGAACTGTTCACTGAAAGGTTCTTTGGGGAACACAAATTGATAATAAAACCTAATTTTTAAGAGTGTCTACACTAAATAGTTGTGTGCTGATCAGGGAAACGTGTTTGATTGGCTTTTTAATTTCAGCTCTGAAGGTCATCACGTTGATTCTATACGATTGAGGAAGGATCGCAAGGTATGTTGGAAGATTCGAGGAGAAATAGTTTGTTTTCATGCATACACAAACACAGAGCAATCAGGAACTTGCAATGGCTCTTTAACTTCCGTTCTGTTTTCATGCCAGTGGCATATCAAACTATCTATCAAAGCCATTCAGATCCTAATTTGAGGCAACTGACCCATTAATGTACAGATTCATTTTGTGAATGCACTTGAAGTGTATTTCTATCATTTAGATCAGATTTTTCACATAAAATGATTTAAATATGCCAATTTTAGTGATCCATGGGCACATATCTCTATAGAAATGTCTATAGAAAGAAGATTAAACAGGCTTCTACCTATAGTTTACAGCAGCACTGATCAAAATCATTGCTTAGATTCTTAAGTATTTGCAGTTTTCCATATGAATGTGCTGTGCAATTGATTGCAATTTTGAATTTTAAGTGTTTTTTAATTTTTTTTATTTACATTACTCTTAACCCAGTAACACATACATTTATATCTGTGACCCTGGACCACAAAAAAAGTCATAAGGGTATAAATAAACTTCCCATTGATGTATGGTTTGTTAGGATAGGACAATATTTGGCTGAGATACAACTATTTGAAAATCTGGACTCAGAGGGTGCAAAAAATAAAAGTTGTCCAAATGAAGTTCTAAGCAATGCATATTACTAATCAAAAAATAAGTTTTAATATATTAAAGGTAGGAAATTTACAAAATATCTTCATGGAACATGATCTTAGCTTAATATCCTAATGATTTTTGGCATGAGAGAAAATATTATTAATTTTGACCAGACCGGTTTTGTGGTCCAGGGTCACATTTAAGTGTGTTTTCTCATATAAATGGTTTACATATAGCAATTTGACTGTCATAGAAACATTCAAATAAAATTATGAAAAGAAAATAGAGAGTTTTACCTACCATTTACTAAAATTGCCCCACCACAACCACACTTTTGGCAAGTTCTCAAAACCTCTTACTATGTGTATGTTAGTCATATTAAAAACAGCTATTGTCACCCAAAAACATTCACAGCCTTTGGTTGCGCGTGAGCTTGAACAGGTTAAACGTGTCTGTAATCCTCTTTAAAAGCCCAATGACACCATTCCAGACCTTGACCTCAGATGCATGAGTATAGAAACAGTTTAAATGGGTTATGTAATCTCATGCCGCCCATGTCCTGTTGAAGAACCTCAATGAGCCAAACACGTCCACAGGGAACATACTGTATGATTCCTATCAGAACAGCTCAATCACACAAACACACACACACACACACACACACACACACACACACACACACATACATACTCGCTCGCTGACCGACCAACACACAAGGCTACAAACCTCACATCTGTGCTGCATCAGAGCGCTAATGTGTGCTGCTCACAACACGCCAATGTTTAAGTTCTCCCATCATGCCACTGTGTGGAGCAGCCTTATGTCTCCACTTCCCTTGAGCATAGGGCTCATTTCCCTTCGCTAAAGGAAGAGCTCAATTTTGTCTGTAATTTCGAGTGGTAAGCCATTACCGTGCCAAACCAGAGCGCTGCTGTGAAATCAAACGAAGAAAGCCGAGCTAAAGTTTGTGTGCTCGGCCGTAAGTCTTGATGGTTGGCCGACAGAAGCAAAGAAGATCTTCAGAGGCTCTGACTTTGTGGTTATTCAGTAACGCTTTCATCAGAAAGGTGGCAGCATTGTTCACAGTACATGTACATGTTCATGTTACGCTGAGCGGCTTTAGTAAATGTAGAGACAGAAAGAGTGGATAGCAGCAAACAATACAAATGTGAAGTAAATAAAGGCCAGATGTAAGAGTTTATGTTTACACCGAATGATTGTCTTCCTTAGTATTTTTGTCTTGTTTTTTTTTCACTACAAATATCTAAACATTCTTAAAATGAAGATACATTTACTTCAGAATCAAAAACAGCTAAAAAACATCATGGGACAGCAACAATTTTTTGTTTAACAACATTTCTTATTTTAAGCACTGACTTGTTTCATTTTAACGCATTTGTTAATATTATAGCCTCATTTTCTTTTTCAAGTAAATGTATCTAAAGATTGTTTAGATATTTGTATTGGAAAACAAGACAAAAATACAAAAAAAACATGTTTTTGCACAGGTTAAGTGGTACCTGATGACCTTTGACCCCTGTATCAAAGCACTTGAGGCTTTTGGAAGCGGTGCGGCTAAAAGCATATGCAACAAACGACAGGTACAAAACAAAAATAGCCTCATATTCCAGAGTAAAGTATATGTGACATACTCATGTGACATTCGTTGATAATTGGAACTCATCATGCATTGGCAAACAACCAAGCGCTTCCTAATAAGTTGTAAAAGTGTTTCTTCTGTAGACAAAACAAAGATCTCACCTGATTTA
The DNA here is from genome assembly GCA_033026305.1 of Cirrhinus molitorella. Taxonomy (NCBI): domain Eukaryota; kingdom Metazoa; phylum Chordata; class Actinopteri; order Cypriniformes; family Cyprinidae; genus Cirrhinus; species Cirrhinus molitorella. The sequence continues at coordinate 31,098,434 of CM065136.1, read as the reverse complement.
AACTTGCTGCGAATCAGAATGGAATGTTCAGATCCCAGTAGAGTCATTGTGTTCCAGTGTCAAAGCATCAACTGCGTCTTATAGCACACACTATCCGCATGCATTCACAGCGCTTTGGTCCCATGCAGAACTGATTCTCTGCTCCATGAGAGAGAAACTGATATGCGGTTGCTGCTGGGAGGGTCTTAAAGCTGAGGAGGCTCGACTGAGTCCCACCTCCTTCAGCTCTCTCACTCTCTCTCTCACACACACACACACACACACACACATATGCACAAACAAATCCTGAGCAAACTCAAATTAACATGTGGTCGTAATTAGTAGCAGAACGATCTTTATTTGAAGTGTGGGAGACTTTAATACTTACATTCCCATATGATCTGTTAAGTGTGGTAATGTGTTGCCAATCGCTCAGTTGATACTCGTTATCTTATCTGTAGTGTTGGATTCTCCACTCGGAAAACAAGCAGCCCTTCCTCCGGCTCCCACAGGCCGTCAAAACATTGGTCCGGGCTTCGCTGCGTCTCCGGCCCGCAATAAAACAAGCGCTGGCACTGAAGCGCTGCTTTTTGGACAGGGTTTTGTGCAATTAGCTGTAAGAACATCTAGGATCGTGAGACGTGACGTTGTGTGGTTTTCGAGCAGGCCTTTCAAATCAATTTAATCAAAAGTGTACAAATATGGAATTAAAAATAGGCGTTGGGCCGCAGGGATTTCATGGCAGTGCCCGTTCGTTCCCCTTGTTTACTGTGTAATGCGTTCATCTGCTGCTAATCTGACTGATGCCCGCGTGTCGCCACAACACCACATAACGAATGAGATCTCTTCATCATCTCATGCTTACTTCTCTGAATGTTTTGTGAGAAACAGAGCCTAGTAATGTCAAATGAATCTTCTCTAAAATAAAAATAAAAGTAACTGTGATTTTAAATAAGAAATACAGTCATTTTGTAAGATTTAAAGTCTCACAGTTGTGAGAAATAAAGTTGATTAAATCACAATTTGCTTCAAGAGATTGATAGTCACATTGTAAGGTGTAAAGTCTATTGCAAGAATTCTTCGCCTTTGCAGGAAATAAATTTGCAATCATGAAAAATAAAGAGTTGGAATATAGTGAGAGAGATGCAAAGTAACAATTACAAGAAATAGTCATAACTGTAAGATACAAAGTCAGATTTTGAGATATAAGGTTGCAATTACAGGAAAAAAAAAGTCACTTTGCAAGATTATTTTTTAAAATGGCGTTTTGAGAATTCTTCACAATTGCTAAAACAAAGTAATTGTGAGGTATAAAGTCACATTGTGAGAAATATAAAAAGATACATAGTATGGAGAAATTTTCACTATTACTAGAAACAAAGTCACCTTGTGATGTACAAAGTTGGAATTGCGAAAAATAAAGTCACAATTCAAAGAAAGTAGCTTTGATTATTAGTTACATTGTGAGATATAAAATCACTATTCTGATCTTTAACAATAATATATGTATAACATAAATGTTTGAGATATAGAGCTATAAAGAGAGTCGTAACTGCAAGATATAAAGTTAAAATATTTTAGAATAAAAAGCAGCAACAAGAAAAAAAGTTTCTCTGCGAGATTTAAAGTCACATTGTGAGCTATAAAATCACTATTGTGAGAATGACAATTGTGAAAATAAAGTTGCAACTGTGAGAAATATACAAAATATACAGTTATACTGTCATTTTGTGAGATTAAAAAATGAAAAGCACTTTAAGTCACAATTACAATAAACAATGTTGTAATTGTAAGGCAAAATTGCAGTTACAAGCAACTGCAAGATTTAGTCACATGGCTTTCAATTAAAATAAAAAGTCGCTTTGCAAGATATAAAGACAAATTTTAAGGTATAAAATTACTTTTGTGAGAATTCTTAACCATTGTGAAAATAAAAAGATATAAAGAAATATAGTCTCAATTACAAGAAACAAAGTCTAAAAGTTCTTAGTAGAACTCAGTTGTGAGAAATAAAGTAGCAATTAAAAGAAGGTGGCGCTTTGTAAGATCTAAGGTCACATTGTGAGGTTTAAAGTCATAACTATAATAAGAAATCTTGCAACAATAGTTGCAATTGTGTGATTAATAGTCACAATGTGAAATATAGAGTTACAAGTAACATTGTGACTTTTGATTAAAATAAAAAGTTGCTTTGCAAGATATAAAAGACATTATAAGGTATAAAATCACTTATGAGAATTGTTAACAATTGCGAAAATAAAAAGAGAAATTACAAGAAACAAAGTCGTAAGGGATCTTAGCAGAAATAAATAATACATAAATAAAGTGCTTTGTAAGCTCTAAGCTCACATTGTGAGGTTTAAATTCATAAGTGTATGGTATAAAATCACTACTGCAAGAATTCTTGACAATTGCAATTAAAAGATGAAAAATGTGAGATGAAAATGAAATTGTAAGTTGTGAAAATTATAAGTTGCAATTGTGAGATTTATGGTCACAATGGGAGATATAGAGTTGGAACTGTGAGAAATATAAATAGAGTTGAGATAAAGTGTTATAGAGATATAAAATATCACAACTACAAGAAACAATGTTGTAAATGCAAGACAAAACTGCACTTACAAGTAAGTCACTGCAAGATTTAAAGTCACATTGTGACTTTCAATTCAAATAAAAAGTATAAAATCACTATTGTGAGAATTCTTCACAACTGCAAAAAGAAAAAAGATGCAGAGAATAAGAGGTTGCAATTACAAGTAACAAAGTCCTAACAGATCTCAGTAGATCTCAACTGTAAGAAATAAAGTCGCAATTAAGATTTGTAAGATTTAAGGTCACATTGTGAGACATTTAGTCAAAATGTGAGACAAAAAAATGAACTATAAAGAACTGCAAAAAATAAAGTTGTAATTGTGAAATATAAATTCAAAATGTGAGACAAAAAAAAAAATCCCTACTGCAGGAATTCTGCAAACTATAAAGAACTGCAAAAAATAAAGTTGTAATTGTGAGATATAAAGTCAAAATATGAGACAAAAAAATCCCTACTGCAAGAATTCTGCCGACTATAAAGAACTGCAAAAAATAAAGTTGCAATTTTGAGATATAAAGTCAAAATGTGAGACAAAAAAATCCCTACTGCAAGAATTCTGCCAACTATAAAGAACTGCAAAAAATAAAGTTGTAATTGTGAGATATAAAGTCACATTGTGAGATAAAAAAAGATTAAAACTGTGATAAATACAAAAAGATGCAGAGTTATAGAGAAGTATAAAGTGACAGTTACAATAATCAAAGTCATTTTGAGAGATTTAGTCAAATTGTGAGGTTTAAAGCCGTAATTGCACAAAGCAATCACACAAAATGAAGTTCCAAATGTAGGTTTGGGTGGAGCCTAATCATTCAGGTCTGTCAATCATCATTACAAGCCTATATAAACAGCCCCAGTGTCATTTCTCTGGCATGGGAGGTTGAACTCGGAGCTCAAGCCGAACCTCCATTAAGGACAGCAGGCCAAGTTCGTTCACCATTAACCATCAGGACTGGATGGCCAGATGAACTCGTGAAGTTGCAACTGAAAGAAAATCACTATGCAAGATTTAAGGTCACATTGTGAGATATAAAGTCAAAGTGTGAGGCAAAAAACATTGTAAGAAGTTTCGGACTGTGAGAATAATAAAGATATATATATATATATATATATATATAGTATAGACATAAACTCACATTTACAAGAAACACTAGTATGTGTCATAATTGCAAGATTTAAAGACATAAAACTACAGCGCAAATGTATTCTAGGAGATGTAACTCCTCCTGTCCAGAGACCCACAGCCGCTCGGCCCCACGTCTTCAGGCACTTCAGCTGGAGTTTAAGCAAAGCAAAGGGCTTAAACTCGCTAATGGCACCAGAATCGGTCCAGTCCCTCTGCCACGCGTAGTCGAGCGCGCTTCAGTATACAAGCCAGCTCAAATATTTACATTAGGACATCTTGAGTTGTGAACCGGCTATTTTTCTCTGTAAGAGCGTCTGGCCGCACACGTTTCCCCATGACTGGAGCTTGGACGGCTTAATTAGCAGGTGAAAGTACTTAAAGGCAGGGTGCGACCCAGAGTTTGACAGTGAACACAGAGCATCCCTGTGAATTCCTGCGAGGGTCACTGAGCCCCGTCCTAATCCTCCCTGTAATTGGGCTCTGAGTCTGCGGCGTGACATCTTACATCTGACACCTCCGGCTCATGATATGTGGCTGTATACAGTAACACACACACACACATGTTCTTTAACAGGGCATCCGTCTTAACATGAGCTCAGGAACGTGAGGTTTTCCTCACTGGATCCAGCGTCTCAAACCATATTGGATTCATCAGAATCATTATCTTTCAGCATGTGTTTATTGGCGTCCTGAACGGAGGTTTTTTGAGAAAAGAAAATCACAAAACATTCTACACAAGATCTAATATAAATGATGTCTTTGTATAATTTAATGTGTTTAGAAGTCAAAAACATCATTCATCAGTTTCCAGTGAAAACATTTCTGCACTTTGAATGAATGCATAACTCTTCTGGTTCTTTTTGGGGAACATTTAAAGTGCAATGAAAAAAAAACACTGAACTGAAATCAAATTCAAATTACAGTGAAGGTTTTTGTCAGCGGTTAGTCTGTGCTTTGAGTAATACACGTGTCTAGGGACCTATTTGTGTCATTTGTTATTCATGTCTTTTAACTGCTGCTGCGTTTCCAAACGCCAGGAATTGTCCGATTTTGAGACGTTATGAAATACTTTTTAAAACAATGCTTTACAATAATTATATAATATGCTCTGTCTGAAGTGTTCTGAGCAGTTCTGTGAGGCATCGTCCGGCTCTTGGCTGCGTCTCAGATGAGGGTCCCACACGCAGACAGACGGGGTCCCGACTGGAGCCAGTGAGGCCAGAGCAGGAGGAGGACAGGCAGAGAACGGGACACACAGAGAGATACATGCGCTCAGAACAACATGATATGGACTGATAGAAAACGGACATACAGTGGGGTTCAAAAGTCTGCGATCACACTGAAAGACCACACTTTGTAGATAAAAAATAATAGTGACACAGAGTCTTGAAAAACCCTTTTGTGTGCAGAACTACCTCCTTTGACCATGGATTCAAATCTCAAGTTGACCGTTTAACACCTGAGCCCAAGCCTCCGTTACTTATTTGAAAACATCACTTCAGAAACGAAGGAACGTTGAGTTGCTTCACTGAAAACTTATTGTATTACTGCATTAAAAACTTACTGTATTATGTAGAGTATTAAGAGAGAGAGATGGACTGAACGGGCATTCTTTAGCTCAACCTAATATTCACAATAAAACATTAGTTTGAATGTCCGCTGTAGAAAGCGATATCTTTGTCGTACTATCCTTTCATCTGTTAATGGTGATTTCCTATGACAGCGCTGCTCAGTGCATTTGTTGGCTTACAAGGTGTTGCCTAAAGTAAAAACAACAGGGCCTAAAAAGAGTTTCTGCCACACCTGCCAATGGCTGGTGACCTGATAAAATTTACCAGCTAAATTTTTTTTTTTTTACCAGCCATGAAACAGACAGTTATTATACTACCATGACTAAACATAGGGTATTTACAATGTTTTTAATTTGTCCTGCTACTAGTGTCTCTAATAAATGTATTTTCCCTCAATTTTACCTATTAATTATAGCCATTCAGCATTACAGTATAAATGAAAGCCATTGTTTTTACCATTTAATAGGCTCTGAAATATATGACCACCTTTATTTAAAGATTTTAAAACAATCTGCACATAAACTATACATTTTACATGCATAAACTATACAGATCTTTATTCAAGCTTAAAAAGTTAATCTGTGACTAGAGCAGTCGTGTGATTCTTCTTAGATTTACATTAGTGACAGACTTTCATTTTACAGCAGGTTTCACTTTAAAATCAGCACGGTCTCTTTAAAATCTGATGCACATGATGCAGATCTGACACATATTTGATCTTCATTTAAGACTTTATAACTCATTTAAGATTATCCTACGTTTATGGGGTAACTCGCCAAAACCACGCATTTTGACATAATGGTTTGTTTTCGTCCATTGAAGTGCTACTGGTGCGCTGTCTGAAGCAGCTCAGCGAATGCGTACAGCCGGATGCACAACCTTTAACCTTTATCAAACTATACTTCCAACACAGTTTAGATGTCGCCACATTTTCAGGTTATAAAGAATAAAGAAAGGAAAAGTTAATCTTCCAAAATGAAGCAGCAATATGTTCCCAGGTAAAAGTTATTAGCACCATGTCTAAGGACAAGCTGCATCACACTGCTCTGACCTTATCAGCCCGTTTGTATCTTATTATTTGATTCACTTTTGTTGCTTATGACAGAACAGGTAATCACAATGATCTCGTCTTTGAAAATATCATTTTATTCGCTTAAATCAGAAACAGCGAATCTCTTTAAAAACTAACTGGCTGTTGTTTTCACTACATTGCATTGTTCTATTTCGAAAAAGTTTTACCCGCCAACTGGCGACTGACACAGTTACATGTACTCACCAACGCAGATTTTTACCCACATTTGGCGCTTGGCGAGTGTTCATTTTTGGCCCTGTTGACAACTGTTTCAGCAGTGTTGCCAAGTCCGTGGTTTTCCTGCGGAATTGGGCTACTTTACCACTGTTGCTACGGGTTGTTTTTCATGTCTGTGGGTTGAATCGACCCTAATAACATAATATTTAGGCCCTGGAATGCTAATTTTACCAGGGGAACCCTGCCAAAAAACGTGTATTTTACCCATCTGGAACGTGATTTTTAATGGGGGACCCCCCTCAAAACGCGATTGGGCTACTTTTAGGCTAGTTTTAAGTAGCAATTAGGTGGGTTTTGTTGTGAAAACCTGGCAATCCTGCCGATTCACTCATGAAAACATCGCCATCTAATGGCAGAATAGTGTAACTAAAATCACCATCATGAACACACACACCGTTTCCCAATACTAAATACTATTAATAAAGAACATATAAATACTGTTATTCATATGAAATATTATTTATTTAACAATAAAGTTGCCAAGCAATTCAGTCAAAAGTAAGGCGGTTTCATGAGCGCTGAACGCCTGCTGACGCCTGGAGCTCACATTTACGAAAACGTCAAGTAAATTTCCAAATAGATGTTATCTTTATTAACAAAGCGCATATTTAAAGTCTAAACAAGTATATTCTCACCTAAAAACTGTTAAAACTACATTCCATGACACAAAAACAGTACTATTTATATAATTAAAGTGCATTTGGGCGTACGCTATGACACTCGCTGTGAAATACAGCAAGCAGAGTAATACATACATTGACAATATTGGGAAAGACCTATCAGCCAATCAGACACAACTGTTTTACTTATATATAATTATTATAATTACATTTTGTAATAATAATAACAATAGATTCAACTTTATTATTATTATTAATCCCAAAACACACTATACAAAGGCCTAGACAGAGGCAGAAAAGCAGCTGGATGGTCTCTGTCTCAGTTAGTACTGTAGTCGTTAATGACCCGTCTCTGCTTACTGTCGTGCTGCCGCTGTCTCACAGACGCACACGTCCACAGGTAAACACTCACAACGGCTCTTCAACAGCCGTCTGTGTGCTACGCTCAGGAAATATGTTCCTTTTTCTTGGTATGTGAAGAAAACCTTGTTTGGGTCTTTCAACATCCTTAGAGGTTATGACTCCTTTAACAAAGAGCTTTGTTGAGAACCTCATCAGGAATTCCCATATTAATATAATCAAACTCTGCTTCAGATGATTCATTGGTTTTATCAGCCCCAATCAATTGTTATCAGAGATGCCGGAGATTTCTCACGCATTGCTTTTTCTTGAATATAATAGAAGTTATTAAACACATCTCAGCCTGAACTGATATTTCATTAGACGCCGGTCAAGAGAAGACAAACCTCAAATCAGAAATGGCAAGAGAAGGCCCCGGGCCAAACCTTACGAGAAACTAAAGATGTGATTTATAGTGTTGTGAGAGTTGAGATCTGCTTTGAGCCTCAGAAGATCCACCTGTAATACAAAACACAGCAAGAACAACATCACAGAGGCTGGGATGTCCATTAATCTGGATTAGTGTTATTATTTTGTCTTTGAGGATGTTTAGGTTTTGAGAATTAACTTTTGTCTCCAAGGCTGGATGCAGGATGTTGGACTTCAGTATGAAAAAAACTAAAAAAAGAAAAATTACATATTATATATTTTATATATATATATATAAAAACGATTAATCGCAATTAATCGCATCCAAAATAAAAGTTTATGTTTACATACTATATGTGTGTTTACTTTGCATGTTTATTATGTACATATAAATAAACACACATATATCTATATATTAAAACAAAATATTTATATGTATATATATTTATACCTGTATACAATCTAATATATATCATTTTTATTTTTTTATAATATATATATATATCAGAAATCTGAGGGTGCAAAAAAAATAAAAAATAAAATAAAAAATCTAAATCTTGAGAAAATTGCCTTTAAAGTTGTCCAAATGAAGTTCTTAGCAAAACTAATTAAAAAAGTTTTAAATTAAAGGTAGAAAACTTTCATGGAACATGATCTTTACCTAATTTACTAATGATTTTTTGCCACTTAATGGTTTTTTGTGCTACTTAAGACTGGTTTTGTGGTCTAGGTTCACATATTTAATTTGCAACTCTCAAAAGAGTCATTTGTTTGTGAATCAGGCTACATGTGTCATGCTGATTTTGCATGCAGCTCACAGGAAAAATGCAATACAAAGGTGTCGATTTTATTTATTTATTGCATCACAGTGCAGTAAACTGCTTTTAGGGATTTTTAAAATATTTTATTTATTTATTTATTTATTTCAGTTTTTGATTTATCCAAAACAACAAAAACACCAAAATCAATGTTTTTTTTAGATCAAAATCTATGCTAAAAACGATCTCAAAACAGTTTGTCTGAATGTGATGCAATAAATAAACCAATAAATAAAAGCAACATCTTTGTATTGCATTTTCCTTGTGAGCTGCATACAAAATTATATAGTTAATAAAAACTACGCAGTGAGACTAGTGAAGAATGATTCCCTAAATTAATAAAATTATTATTTTTTATGAGTAGTTTAAAAGACAAACTATCTAGCAGTTTAACTGATCACTGCTGTTTATTGCTTATTTTACAGCATTAGCTAGATTATAATTTGTTTGTAAGCAAAATAGACATTTCAACTGAAAGATAGTCACATATAGAATCAAATTTGAAATCAAACTCTACTGAATCAAATTGGGACATGATACAAAAGCTACTATTCTGAGTGGAGATGTGGAAAACAGCCGGCAGGAAAAACTTTAAAAAAAAAAAAAATGTAAAAAAGTCCATTTTACACTTAAGAGCCCTCAAAAATATTTATAAATATTTGTGATTTATACACTGTCTGCAAAACCTCAGCCACATATTAAAATTCAATCACTTCAACTATTTGTTCTAGTAAGAATCCATTGCTACTGCTTTCAGTAAAAACAAAAACATGTATGAAAAATAACAGATTCTGTGCTCTCGATCTGGAAGAACAAAATAACTTTCTGTCAGGTGAACTGAGATCTGCTTTCATAGTTTGATTTATGATTGGAAAGAAAGAGTTGTATATGTTTGGATCAGATGAACTACATGTAACATGCGTGTTTAGTCTGAAGACTACTGTATATGTTGAGGAATGTGTTTGGCGTGTGTCTCGTGAGCGTGGAGTTATGTTTTTACCATAGATTATATATAAAACCTCTTAAAGGACGTCATGCTACAGTAGATGTGCGAGATGTGGATGTCCGTGTTTTGTGTGAATGTTCTGGAGATGTTAGACAGTGTCAGATGTTCCTCTTGTTTATGGCCGCCATTAAACTTGCGCTTCACATTTGTCTGTAGAACTTGTGTTTAATCCTTCTCTTTTTTTTCTTCGTAGGGACTCATCCTGTGTATTATGTAGTAGCGTCATGCCAAGGTATTCAATTGGTTAGCAACTGAACTGCATTTGAGTTATTTTTATATCTGCAGTTGATGGAGTTTGGTGTTCTCAGCCTGTCCTGCTGTTTGTCAGAAACATGATGTGTGCAGCGCATTGTCACTTTGGTAAGAAAGCATTAGCTCTGTGAATTAGTTGACCAAAACCAAGAATGTATTTATTCATTTATTTTTGGTGCCGCAAATCAGCTGTTTTTTCCAAGGAGGAAAGGGAGGCAGTGCCTCCGCAAAATAGCACATGAGAAAAACAATTGTAGTAATTGAGAATGAATCTGGGAAAGTCTTGTGAGAGGAGGCAACGTCTCTATCGCAATATAATTGGATATGACTTGTTACGCTTGGCTGTGATTGGTTCATGCAATAAATCCCACCTCTTGTGTGTGTGCGTGTTCCGTGTCCGAGAATAAATCCGAATAAGCAATATAACGGTGTTAATGGGAGGACTAATTTAAAAAAAAGTAAGTTAACAAAGTTAAGACTTAAAATGTGACCCTAGACCACAAAACCAGTCATAAGTCGCTGGGGTATATTTGTAGCAATAACCAAAATGATTGATTTTTCTTTTATGTCAAAAATCATTAGGATATTAAGATCATGTTCCATGAAGATATTTTGTAAATTTCCTGCCGTAAATAAATCAAAACTTAATTTTTTATAAGTAATATGCATTGCTAGAACTTCATTTGGACAACTTTAAATGTGATTTTCTCAATATTTTTATTTTTTTCCCCTAGATTTTCAAATAGTTGTATCTTGGCCAAATATTGTCTTATCATAACAAACCATACATCAATGAAAAGTGTATTTATTCAGCTGCTGTATAAATCTCAATTTCCAAAAACTGACCCTTATGACTGGTTTTGTGGTTCAGGGTCACAAACGGCATGGAAACATGATCTGTGGTTTTTAGTTTTTAGTGAGTAATCAGCTTTGTGAAATTGAAAGAAAATGACCATGCCTGTGACCACTATTTACCGAGCTTTAAAGACTGATGATCAGAAAAAAAAAAAAAAAATTGTTAACTTTCAAAAAGAATAGTTGAACAAAAAGTTCACAAATAAAATATTAGGGCTGCCCTCAACTAAAGATTTTATTGGTTGACTAGTAGTCGTTCATTTTAAGCATTAGTCGACTATTGTGTAAATGCATATGCATAATGTTTTAATAACTTCTTGATAAACTAGTGCTTTCTTTGTTTTCGGTGACACTGACTAGTCATCTTCGAAGTAGTGATGCGCCTGTATGTATGTTTCATATGAGTTACATAATCTGAGAATATTTGAAGAGTTCAGATGCAAAAGCCTCTAAATCCATATGACATCTCTCTTTAAAAAATGCATTTTTATCAGGCTCCGATGTATATGTTTCTATGTAAGTAGTGGTACTTCTGACTCTTCATTTGTTCTGTATTTTAATTGGTTCATTTAAAAATAGCTAGACATTTAACTTCTATAGATATATATTTTCATGTCTATAAGGCAAGTAGCCTATACACAGAGTTTCAAAGTTTCGCACTCAAGTTCACAGAGACCGAGACGGCAGAAAAGCACATCATGCTTGATTTAATTATTTTACAAAAGCACAACGTTTTGTCGTTATTCTGAGTGCACACAAATAAACATAGAGTCTTTACAGATTCAAAAGATGTATTTCTTTTATCTGTGTGACCAGAGTATTTAAGAGCAAGTGACTGCATTGGCACCTTCATCTGTCATCAGTGTTGGGGGTTTTACGCATTTAATGCATTACAAGTAACGCATGTTACGTAATAATATTACTTTTTCAAGTAACTAGTAAAGTAACACATTACTTTTTAATTTCCAAGAAAATATCTGAGTTACTTTTTCAAAAAAGTAAAACCAGTTACTTTTTTTCTTTATGTATTTAATCCCGTTTTATTAACCAATGACTTTGACCTTTGTTGATCCAATTCAGCCATACACTGCAAAAATACTTTTCTTACTTACATTTTTTGTCTTGTTTCCAGCCAAAATATCAAAATAATTCTTAAATCAATCAATCAATCATTTTCTAGACAAATAAATAATTGTTTTAATTATTTAAAAAAGTCCAAATTAAGTGAGTTTTTGCATAGAACAAGCAAAATAATCTGCCAATGGGGTAAGCAAAGAAAATAAATAAATAAAAAAATCTTATTTCAAACAGAAAACAAGATTATTTTGCTTGTTTCAAGTAAAAACACACTTAATCTTGACATGTTTTCAGAAAAATCAAGACAATAATTTTTACTTGTCTAGAAAATCCTTTTTGATTTAAGAATTTTTAGTAAATCTAAGTAAGAAAAGCATTTTTTGTAGTGTAATAAGCAACAATGACTATATTAACTAACATTTGTGCTTTTTTTCTCATTGCTGAAGAGTGTTGAACTTTCTTTTATTACAGTTCTACTGTACAGACGTCAATTTAATTTAATTTAAAAATAAGCCTTATTCACTTAATTTCATTTTGGTGTTTTTGGTAATTTCATTTGCTAAGAATCAACATTTTATATAAAAAAAATAAACAAGCAAGCCCTGAGAAGACCAAGTCTCCTCTCGTCAACTAAAGGTTAGTCGACTATTAGGGGGCAGCCCTATAAAATAGATTGTCTAAACTGTTACTGCCTATTTTGGAATAAATGTGATGTGATCAGGGAAAACAAAACACATGGTGAAATTTGACCTTTTTTAGGTTTTGATACCATATGAAAGCTGGGTTCAAGCCTTTTCCAAAACTATTTTTATTTTGTCATCATTTTGCTTGAACGTAACAAAAGTTATGGCTATCTGAAGTTGGCCTATAGCTATGATTTTCAGGAAGGGAATTTTGCGAAAAACATGTTTAAAGTGAGACGCGTTTTAGTTTAACTTTACGGGTTTAAGGAGAGCTGTCAGGAGCGCTATATACTGCATTATTACACAGACTAACGTCTGTTTTCCGTTGTTTATCATGGACAAATGTCTCCGAACATTTGATCAGCCCTTGTATGTTTAAAAAGCATGAATAATGTATCTTGTAGTTGTAGTTTACATGTAGAAACGTGAGCGCAGCACAACTGTTAGCGCACTGTTTATATAACAGACTGTCATCAGACTCCTCCTCTTTAGTAACTTCATCATCCGATCCTTCATCTCTGGATATGAAATAGTCCATTATAACATCATTTAGGTCACTGATATCACCAGGATCACCATAGATCGTTTGAGTGAGCAGCTTCTTTCGACTACGTTGTTCTCTTGTGCTCCGCCATCTCACGATATAAAAAAAATAAATACAACTTTGAGTGCCGTAGTTTACAAAGGACTTGTGGAAAATGTGCACTGATACACCTTTATTAAATATGTTACGTGGTTTATTTTGATAGGTTAACTGTTTTTGTGGTGTTTAGAGAAAGCACCTCCGAAGCATGTTCTTAACATTAGAGAAAGATACTGTCATTTCTGCTTGCTGCAATAAAGCGCTATTTTTCTGCACTAAACAAGTGAATTTTGCCAAGATATTTTCAGAGATGATTATAGAATAATAAGATGTTATAGAATAATAATTTAATGAAAACCACATTTTTTTTTTTTTTTAAGATTTATTTTTGGCCTTTTTGGCTTTATTAGGACAGGACAGATCATTACTGACAGGAAGTGAAGTGGGAGAGAGAGAAGGGGGTAGGGTCGGCAAAGGTCCTCGAGCCGGGATTCGAACTCGGGACGCCCGTAGTGCAACAGCACTATATGTCAGCGCACTGCCCACAAGGCTATCGGCGCCGACAAATGAAAACCTAATTTTGACAAAAAAATTGACATTCAACCTGTAAACCTATTTTTTGAATTTCCTGAAAACGTCCCAGCGCGACATCTGACGGGTTTTCCCAGATCGCAAAATGCTTAAAAACACTACCTTGATGAGATTTTTATAAAAAGCACTTTTTTGAAGGTAAGTCAATAAGTCCAAAACATTGAAATAAAGCCTTACGCTCCACTCGAACAACAACATAAAAATCAGCTGAAGACACTAGTGTTCGAGGAGCTCTTAACTAACCCACCAAATGAAGTCATCTAACCCAACCTGTGGGTCAATGCACCTAGCAAACACACAAATATCATGGTTTACAGCGCCTTCTGTCTGTCCTGTAGTTGAAATATGAATTGCTTTGTTAACTCGCTGCATCTTAGTGACCTCTGACCTATATTCTGACAGGAAGTGTCAGTCTCCCGTCACACCGCAGCAGCACTGCATCAAAAGGGATTGAGTTTTGAATAGTGCAAATATTTGGCTTTACGTGTCTTGGATTGATCCAAACACCTCCAAACGGCCCAGACTGAAACATGCTGTCAAACGCTCCATTTTTCCTCCCGACGAGGAAAGGCCGAGGCTGTATTTGTGTTGGTCCGGGCAGGTTCCCACAGCGTCACATGCCATAAAGCGGCCTGCGTTTGTCTGACGGAGATGAAGTACGCCGACCCTTTGAGAATAACTAAGAACTTAATGTTTTCACCTTTGAGAAAACATGTCAGCAGGACTTAAAGGACAACGGCAGCTTTTGCCATTCTGTGTTCAATGCAAACATGCGTGGCAGAGACGCTGAGGACTTCCATGAGCTGTCAGAAGGAAATGACGTGGCTTATCATCGCTCTGATTCGCTACATTACGTCTTCAGCATTTCTGCTTTCTTTTCCGATTTAAAACCTGAATAAACATGCGAAGGCATATGTTTGCTCTTAACACCCATGAGAAAATGGCCTCTGATAGTACTTTTGAAAACCCAAGATCCCGTTATGCCAGCGCGACACATGCTCGACAGAATAACTATCAGCTGTATTTACAACTTCTCGTGTTGATGCTTATGTTGGCTTGATAAAGCCACAAGCTGTTATTCTACAAACCTGCATTGAGGCTGTTTTTAAAAATCCCTGATGAGACCAAGGACTGTTAGAGCATCACTGCAGCTCGCAACGACAAGATCATAGGTTCGATTTTCAGAAAATGCATCAACTGATCAAATCTATTCCTTGAATGCACATACTTAGATTTTTTGTCTTGTTTCCAGCCAAAATATCTAACAATTCTTAAATCAAGAAGACAAGCAAAAATTATAGTCTTGTTTTCAGAAAAAAGAAGTCAGTAATCTGCCAATGTGGTAAACAAAATAATCTTATTTCAAGATGAAAACTAGATTATATTGCTTACCCCACTGGCAGATTATTTTGCTTGTTTCAAGCAAAAACTCTCTTAATTTAAACTTCTTTTTTTCTTTTTTTTTTCTGAAAACAAGACAATAATTTTTACTTGTCTAGAAAATCCTTCTTGATTTAAGATTTTTTAGACATTTTGGCTGGAAACAAGACAAAAATTCTAAGTAAGAAAAGCATTTTTTGCAGCGCAATGTCGTTTTAGAGAAAGACATTTACCAAAGGAATGAATGTCTAAATGTTATTTCTCCTAGAATATTTAAGCAACAACTTACCTCAGGTCCTTCAGTTTGTTCTGTTTCAATACTTATTTATCTAATCAGACAGACTGTATTAATTCACCCATAATGACTTTATTATAAGCATGGTTTGGAGGTTAAACGGCTGTGCTCTTAAAGTTCCACTTAACTCTGTTCTTAGAGTTTACAGTTCAGGTGATCTCACTTTCTCTCAAAGCTCTTCCACTGAAAACACTGAGGAAAGCAGAGCTGGAGATGTAAACATTATTGCTGGGGTCAGACTGACTCTGAATCACACAGTCACTGAGATCATCATGCCATCAGATGATTACTAACCACTCCACAGATAACAAACACACATTATAAACAGGACTTTGTTTATCTGAATTTATTTTACTTTATTTGAACATTTACTTTCATTTATTTTAAGGCAAGACACCCCAGGTGAATAGGGTGAAAAAGTAACTAATAGATATCGCCATGATTCCCTAGTTATTTGACAAATTAGTGTGAATGATATATGAACAAACACCTCAGTAAAAACCTTTAGAATAGAGATAACATTTCCTGTATGTAAGAGAAAAAAAAACTCTTAAAAGATACAGATTGGAATTGAATTCTACAGACAAAAAGATAAGGTGCAAAATAAACAGTTAAATGTGTATTTTGGACGCTTTTCTTGCACTAGTCGGTATCACTTTATAATAACTACACACTATGAACCGTTAGTTAAGCACTAGACAATAGTCAATTCATCATTTATAAAGCATCACATTAATAAACAGTATTAAGCAGTTTATAAATTCAGCTATAAATGTTTTGTTCCTGATTTATAAGCATATCTATAATGCTTTTAGTAATTGTATTTTCATAATGTATTAATGATCAATGAATCATTTCTAAATTATTTATTATATTATTAACAGACCAGTTATTAAGGAGTTGTCAGAGGTTCATAAGATCATTTAGAAAGTGTAACTAAATGATTAATAACTTTAAGTGAACATTTATGCATATTACTTAAAAATACAATAATAGTTACTCAGTGTGTTAATAAATGCTTTATTAACACATATTCTTACTGTATTTCATGATTAATTCAGGTAGGTATAAAACATTTAGTAGTTGTCAGTTATCTATTTTGTGAGCTCATCTAAAGTGCAGACTATTTATGCCTCGTAAAACTTTTGCAAAGCAGATTTAAAGGCTCAGCTATCTTCTAAACAGAAAAAGGAAACAAACAACAGAGTGATACTGAATATAGAAATATTTGTTTTAAGATGTAAAAAAACATAAGTGTACAACTGCACACTTGTTATAAAATGAAACATAAACCTCTGCAATGCCACAGAAATAAATATTCCTTAGACCTTTAGAAAACATTACTTAGCAGTAACATGAAACTAAGCCTCTAAAATCTGATATGATTTTTTTTTGTGTTTGTTGAATATACAATATTTGATTTTCTTTTTATTTATATTTTTACATTCTTGCTTAAATTCTTTTTTCTCACATATTCTTTAAATATCCTTTGTAAAAGCTTTACGAGGCATAGTCTTCACTTTACATGAGCTTGCAAAATCAGGTAACTGACAACTAAGAAAGCAAATGTGCAAAGGAAGTCAAACGCCTTTTACAAAAAAAACAACAACGTCGGACGATTTTGAAGTTGGAGGAGAAAATGAGATGGAGTTTTTTGCCCCAAGCCTTTTGAACCAAAGTATACAGATGAAGAATTAACCAACTAATTTGTGTGTGGTTTTTTTTTTAACAAAATAACAGATTGTTTGGCTAGACAAGACCCTTGTTCCTAAACTGGGATTGCGTAGAGCCCTTTGAAGCTGCATTGAAACTGCATTTTGGACCTTCAACCCAATGAAGTCCACTATATGGAGAAAAATCCTGGAATGTTTACCTCAATAACCTTCATTTCTTTTCCACTCAAGAAAGCAAGACATAAACATCTTGGATGACATGGCGGTGAGTAAATTATTAGGAAATTTTGATTCAGGAGAGAACTCATTTTTTAATCTGATTCATTACATACACTACCAGTCAAAAGTTTGGACACATCCTCTCGTTTAATGTTTTTTAAAGAAGTTTCTTCTGCTTATCAAGGCTGTTTTCACTTGATCAAAAATACAGAAAAAAGTGTAATATTGTGAAATATTATTTACGATGTAAATCAATGTTTTTTCTTTATTAATATTCATTAAAATTTTATTTATATCTGTATTTAAAGTTGAATCAAGTCTTCAGTGCCACATGATCCTTCAAAATTCATTCTAATATGCTGATTTATTATCAATGCTGGAAACTGCGCTGCTTAATATATATATATTTTTTGGAACTTGTGATTTTTTGATCAATAAAAGGTTAATAAAGAACAGCATTTATTTAAAATAGAAAGGTTTTCTAACAATATACACTACTGTTCAAACGTGTGGGGTCAGTACATTTTTATTCTTTCTTTTTTTGAAA
The DNA here is from genome assembly GCA_033026305.1 of Cirrhinus molitorella. Lineage (NCBI taxonomy): Eukaryota > Metazoa > Chordata > Actinopteri > Cypriniformes > Cyprinidae > Cirrhinus > Cirrhinus molitorella. The sequence continues at coordinate 31,080,492 of CM065136.1, read as the reverse complement.
GAAATTAATACTTTTATTCACCAAGGATGTGTTAAATTAATAAAAAGTGATAGCATAGATTTACATTGTTAGAAAAGATTTATATTTTGAACAAACGCTGTTCTTTTTAACTTGTTATTCATAAAAAAAACAATCACAGGTTGGCAGCACAACTGTTCCCAACATTGATAATTCTAATAATAAATCAGCATATTAGAATGATTTCTGAAGGATCATGTGACACTTAAGACTGGAGTAACAGCTGATGAAAATTCAGCTTTGCATCACAGGAATAAATTATATTGTAAAGTATATTCACATAAAAAACATTATTTTATATTGTAAGAACATTTTGAAATATTACTGTTTTTTCTGTATTTTTGATCAAATAAATGCAGCCTTGATAAGCATAAAATACTTCTTTAAAAAACATTAAATGAGAAGGTGTGTCCAAACTTTTGACTGGTAGTGTACATGTGACTCTTCGTGACCTATAAAGCATGGTTGCGAGGAAGCTTATAAATCATACAGAATTAAGTTTTGTATGAGGGGTAGGTTTAGGTTTAGGGTTATGGTAAGTGGATAGAAAATACAGTTTGTCATGCCTATAGAATGAAACCAAAAAACAAATATATAAAAATGTCTATGTGTGTGTTTGTGTGTGTGGTGGGAGTGTGATGTGAGGTGCTGTTCAGATTAATATGTGATATGTTCAGTGTTTTCACCTCTTGTATGATGACAGGTGGAGTTTCACTGGCCGCATACTTTACAAAACCAATCTCACGCTTATCTCTCTGAACACTCAAGTACTGCGAGACAACAGACAGTGAGTCCACAAACACGGCTAATGTGGACTTACAAATGTACTTCATTATTATTTGTCAGTTTAATGTTTAAATAGTTGTATAGAAATATAAAGATTGTTGTAAAGTTAATGCAGATTACTTTTACATGTCTTTTGTGTTACAAAGCTATATTTGAATGTAATTTGGTTTGTTTTTTTCCTGTAGCTTTTCTTCATGTTTTTCAGCTTAAGATCATATTTGGCTGAGATCACCGCACGTGTCGCGAGTTCAAGGTGTATTTGGAAACGCGCCGTGTGCTAGGTTTAATTTATTTACACATTCACATCATTTCCAACATTTTTGAGGACAGAAGTTTACAGTGTTTCACCATTTGAAATGTTAAAAGCTTGAAGTGAGTTTGAAAGTGAAGAACTTAAAACATACACATATTAGTAACTTGCCATTTAATTATCAAAAAATAATTCTACAGTAAAATTGTAATCTTAAAAGCAATCAATTTCTTTAGCAATGTATGTCTTTATTAACAATAGCAACAATAATACTGATCTAATTTCTACAATTTTCTACAAGTAATTCTGCAAAATGTTGTTTATCGTTATGAAATGTTAGCTGACATGATTATAAAAACAAATCCTTAAAATAACCTGTGGAACATTCTGTACAGGTTATTTTTAGCTCATAAAAAGCTACAAATAACCAGAAGAGAATGTTCTGTTTGTGTTCTTATAGTAGGTTATTACAAAAAAAAACATTCTGGGAAGATTAGTTATGGTTTGCAAATGAAGAACATACAGTAAAGAGTACTATCTCAGAACATTATTATTTGGTTCTCCAAAAGAAAACCAAATGGGAACCATATGGGAACGTTAGGGAAACGTTCTGTGTTTGCTTGGGCCCGCCCACGAACACACACCACTGGATGATCCAGTGCTGTCAATCAAACACACAGACTGAAGTTCCACTGCATCAACTTAAGACTTTGTGTTGCCTTTTGATTAGTTGTGTTTTGTACATCAGTATAACTAGTCGAACGCATCTGTTGGTTGGTTTACAAAATGGACGTCTGATCTCCCTGGAGCTGATGCTGTCTGATAGATGTTGGCTCCTTCAAAAATTTCAATATGAAAGTGGTATTTTGTTGTTTGTGTTCTAGCTGATTCCCAGAGCTGCTGGTATGTCAGTGGAAACCTTTAAAAATATGACCCCATCTGCCGTGTTTGCTTTGGCTTTTGGGATAGGCAGCTTTCAAAAGAAATGTAAGGCAGCGTTTGATTGATTCACCGCATTACGCTTTAATGAATACCACATCCAGCTCAGCGCAGCTCGCTAGACCTGCACATCTAATGAGAGACATTCACATACGACAATCCGATCCGCCGTTACTCACATCGCAACCTATATCTGAAGAGATATTCGCTTAGCTAATAATACATGAAAAAGTATTGAAAGAAAATACAAGGAAAGCCAACGCAAATAATCACGTACATTATTCATCTCATTACGGCTGCAGAAAACCAGAGAGCCAAACTTAAATAAATGCTCAGTAAATGTAAAAAAAATATGAAGCAGTGTTATTTTTGGCATCACTGAATACTATTACAGTTTTTATAAATATTTTGAATCCATCTTCATTTGTAAAAATATAAAATATTTTCTGATTTTATATTCAATTTAGTTACAGTTTTAGTCATTTTTTTTTTCTTCAGTTATTTTAGTGCTGAAAGTAAAACTAAATTACAATGCAAAATTCTGTCTTAAAGTATTTTTTTATTATATATATTTTTTCCGTTAACATTTATTTTAAGCAACAATTTTATGGTTTTATTTATATATTTTAGCTGAAGGTATCTTAAAGGAATATTTAGTCTTTTTGTACCCCATTCATAAATAAATTTAAGCAAAGATAAAGGGTGAGCAGATTTTTCTAGGTCAAAGCGTTAATATAGATTTATAAAAAATTAGTCCTCAGTATTTATAGCAGAGTTATAAAGCAAAAACAAACAAACAAAAAAAGTTTTATTTTAGCTAGTTGCCAAGTCATACTTGCTTATTTTAATTTAGTTTGACTTAATGTACTAAAATAACTAAAAAATAATATATAAATAAAAAATAAATACTATATAGACAAATTAAAAGAATGACAAACAACAAAAACACAAAAATGATTAAAAGTTTAACTAAAATTAAAATGAAAACAGAAAATATAAAAATAAAAATGACTGAAAAACTGATTTTTACAAAAATCTAAAACTATATAGACAAATTAATAGAACAACAAATGACAAAAACATAAAATGACTACAAGTTTCACTCAAATTAAAATTAAAACAGAAAATACAAAATAAAAATGACTCAAAATGATAATCCAATTAAAAACTGATTTAAAAAAAATATATAGAGACAAATTAATAGAATGATAAATGACAAAAACACACAAAATGACTAAAAGTTAACTAAAATGAAAACAGAAAATCTAAAAATAAAAATGACTCAAATGATAATCTAATTAAAAACTGATTTAAAAAAAATCAAAAACTATATAGGCAAATTAATAGAACGACAAATGACAAAAACATAAAATGACTAAAAGTTTGACTAAAATGAAAATGAAAACAGAAAATAAAAATGACTGAAAATGATAATCTAATTAAAAACGGATAAAAAAAACTATATAGACAAATTAATAGAATGACAAATGACAAAAACATAACGACTAAAAGTTTAACTAAAATTAAAATGAAAGCAGAAAATCTAAAAATAAAAATGACTGAAAATGATTATCAAAAACTGATTTTTAAAAAAATCTAAAACTATATAGACAAATTAATAGAACGACAAATGACAAAAACACATAAAATGACTAAAAGTTTACCTAAAATTAAAACGAAAACCGAAAATAAAAAAATTAAAATAACTCAAAATGATAATCCAATTAAAAACTGATTAAAAAACAAAAAAACAAAAAACAAACTATATATACAAATGAATAGAACGACAAATAACAAAAACACTTAAAATGACTAAAAGTTTAACTAAAATGAAAATAAAAACAGAAAATATAAAAATAAAAATGTCTCAAAATGACAAACCAATAAGCCAAATAAAAATAAAAATGACTCAAAATGATAATCTAATTAAAAACTGACTTAAAATAATAAATACAAACTATATAGACAAATGAATACAACGAAAAATGACAAAAACACATAAAATGACTAAAAGTTTGACTAAAATTAAAACAAAAACCGAAAATAAAAAAATAAAAATGTCTCAAAAAGATAAACCAATAAGCCAAATAAAAATAAAAATGACTCAAAATGATAATCTAATTAAAAACTGATTTAAAATAATAAATAAAAACTATATAGACAAATGAATAGAATGAAAAATGACAAAAACACATAAAATGACTAAAAGTTTAACTAAAATTAAAACGAAAACCGAAAATAAAAAAATACAAATGTCTCAAAATGATAAACCAATAAGCCAAATAAAAATAAAAATGACTCAAAATGATAATCTAATTAAAAACTGATTTAAAATAATAAATAAAAACTATATAGACAAATGAATAGAATGAAAAATGACAAAAACACATAAAATGACTAAAAGTTTAACTAAAATTAAAACAAAAACCGAAAATAAAAAAATACAAATGTCTCAAAATGATAAACCAATAAGCCAAATAAAAATAAAAACGACTCAAAATGATAATCTAATTAAAAACTGACTTAAAATAATAAATAAAAACTATATAGACAAATGAATAGAACGAAAAATGACAAAAACACATAAAATGACTAAAAGTTTAACTAAAATTAAAACAAAAACCGAAAATAAAAAAATACAAATGTCTCAAAATGATCAACCAATAAGCCAAATAAAAATAAAAATGACTCAAAATGATAATCTAATTAAAAACTGATTTAAAATAATAAATAAAAACTATATAGACAAATGAATAGAATGACAAATGACAAAAACACATAAAATGACAAAAAGTTTAACTAAAATTAAAACGAAAACCAAAAAAAAAAAAAAAAAAATGTCTCAAAATGATAAACCAATAAGCCAAATAAAAATAAAAATGACTCAAAATGATAATCTAATTAAAAACTGATTTAAAATAATAAATAAAAACTATATAGACAAATGAATAGAACGACAAATGACAAAAACACATAAAATGACTAAAAGTTTAACTAAAATGAAAATGAAAACAAAAAATATAAAATAAAAATGATTTCAAAATATTAATAAAAATATAGTAATATCTCACACTAAAATAATACCACTGCTATATATTAAGCATGTCATTTTAAGCCTTTATGCCATAATTTGCAGTCAGTTTTTTAACAATCTGTTGCATTTCAGAAATATTTCCTTTATCACTAAATGTGACCCTGGACCACAAAACCATTCGTAAGGAGCAATAGCCAAAAAACACATTGTATGGGTCAAAACTATTGATTTTTTGTACATTTCCTACCATAAATATATCAAAACGTATTTTTTGATTAGTGCATTGCTAAGAACTAAATTTGGACAACTTAAAGGAGCTTTTCTCAGTATTTTTTTTTTTTTTTTTTTGCATCCTCAGGTTACAGATTTTCAAACAGTTGTATCTCGGCCATATATTGTTCTATGATAACAAACCATGCAACAATGGAAAGCTTATTTATTCAGCTTTCTGATGTATAAATCTCAATTAAATTGACCCATATGACTGTTTTTTTTGGTTCAGGGTCACACATAGGAAAAAAAAAAAAAACAGTTTTTGCCAGTTGCATTACATTGTTATCTGCTGATATCAGCAGGTTCCAGGCTTTATCGTGATGTTGTGAAGCTCTTCATGGCCTTTGTGAGAGAGGGCTTCAAATGAAGCATTACCAATTATTCCTCTATTAATGCAGCCTTTGGCTCCCATTGAAACGAACACTTCCCGCTGGCTTTATTAAAGCAGGACCACCACCGACACCAACGATGCCCACAAAACAACAAATCATAGCAATACCGCATGTTCTCGTGTTGGGAAGGAAATAGTAAAGTGGATTATATTGCTGCTTTATTGAATAATAAAGTCCCGTGTTGTGTTGAGAGTCTCTGAGCTGGCAGCGAGATGAATTAAAATGCTGGCTAATAAAGTCGTAAAGCATTGCGCTGTTTTTCTGTTGACGCAAGGCTGCAACACATTAGTGGGCTTTTGTTTGCGTTAAACGAGTGTGTTTGCCGTCCTCGCTCGCACCGCTGCGTTCCTCATCATTATCTCCAGATGCTCCCCTTCAAATTAACATGTGCTTCTAACTTACCTTCTCTATCACTCCCAAACATACCTGGGCCGCATTGCTCGCAAACTCATTCTTTCTTTTCACTTTCAGATGTTTGGAGATGGCCGCGGTTCAAATGTGAATGATCTGGGCCTGCTCGGAAATATCTGTTTGTAGTCGCAAACCCGTGCCACTCCGCCGAAGCTGTTTACACAATCTTATGAAAGTACTGAACGCTTTCTGATAACCTCCAAACTAGATTTGCGCTGGATTTCACCTAAAAAGGCTGAAGGATGCGTCTCGGAGAACATGATGTACAACCTGAGCTGCACAAAAGAGAATGAATCTCAAAAAAAAGAGCATAAAGAAATGACCAAGAATGTCTCTGTTTATTTTTAACTTCGCTGAATTAGAGTCGATGGCTTCGGCGAGCGTTTACACATTTGGCCGCGTCTCAATCGTGCCGCGCTGGTCACAGTACACTGAGTTTAGACCACAAAACACACACAAAAACAACAGATGAAGTCACTCGTTGGGCTCTACACAACACACATGCTGGATCTGAACTATAGGACTGCAACAACTTATCCATTGAATACGTTATGATATATAATGAAAATGATCCACAATGAATATGATGATCAATTAATCAAGTATGCACGCTAAAAAATATTTTTTCCCCATCCAAAATATATGTTAAATATATGTTGTTAAAAATGAGGTTAAATGAAATATATTTTTGAAGTTCAAAATATATTTAGTTTCAACCCTCGTACACCAAAATATACTTTAAAATGTATTTCAGGGGCAAGAAAGTAGCCTACATTTAGGATAAATGCCATTGTGGATGGAATAGCCAACTAAATGTTCAATTTTGATAACATTTTTCTTTAAATATGAAATATGAATGTAATTTCCTGGTTGAAAATATATGGCGAGCCAAATACATTTTTAAGATTTATATATTTTTTTATATTTTAAATATATATAAAAAAAATGGCCAAGTAATATACATTGGTAGAAAATATATGTATGTAAATACTTTTCTAAATATATCTAGACAATTGAAAAATATTAATCGATTATCCAAATAATTGGTAGGAGCAGCCCTAATTTCTTATTTCATAAAAACATATAGTTTTGCTCCACATTTTTTTAAATTAAAATGATTACATTTCAATCAATTGCTATTGTAATCGTCAACTGCAGCCCTAGTTTTTAACTCATTCCTGATTTTGATCTCATAAAACAATTTTTTTATTAAAATATTTTAATAATTAATCAGATTTGGATTTGTATCCAATTAATCAATAAAATATTTGACAGACTAATCGGTTATTAAAATAATCATTAGTTGCTGCCCTTATTTTAACTGACTCCTGTATGTCAGTAATTAACAGTATTTAACAGATTCCTGATTTGATCTTGTAAAAAATCAGTTTTGCTCTAAATTTTTTTTATTAAAATATTTCAATACTGAATAATATTTGGATTTTTATCCGATTCATTAATAAAATAGTTGCCAGATTGGTCAGTTATCAAAAGAAATGTGAGTTGCTGTCCTTATTTTAACTGACTCCTGTAATTCAATAATTAATAATATTTGGATTTGTATCCGATTAATTGGTAAAATAGTTTACAGATTAATCGGCTATCAAAAAAAATCATTGGTTGCTGCTTTTATTTTAACAGATTCCTGATTTTAATCTCATCAAACAACCAGTTTTGTTTCTTTTTTAAAAATTAAAATGTTTGCATTTTAATAATGAATAACATTTGGATTTGTATCTGATTTTAATCAGATTTTAATCGTATTCCTGATTTTAATACCATTAAACACTCAATTTCATTTTTTCTTCATTAAAATGATTATATTTTAATAATTAATCATATTTTGGATTTGCATCCGAGTAATCGCTAAAATAGTTGAAAGATTAACTGATTATCTACATAATTGTTAGTTGCAGCCCTAATTTTAAACGATTCCTAATTTTGATCTTATAAAATGATCAGTTTTGTTCCATGTTCATTTTTTATAGACAGATTAATCTGTTATCAAATTAATTGTTAGATGCTGCCCTTATTTTAACTGATTCCTAATTTTGATCTTATAAAATGATCAGTTTTATTAATCTTGTCAATCCATTTTGTTTCTTTTTTTTTTTTTTAAACAAACAACCCATTTTGTTCCATTTTTTAATTAAATGATTTATATTTTAATAGCTAATCATATTTGGATTTGTATCCGATTAATCAATAATAATTAGTTGCAGCCGTAATTCTAACCATTTGACCTTATAAAAGGATCAGTTTTGCTCCACATTAATTTTTTATCCAATTATTTGGAAAGTAAATAACATTTGGATTTGTATCTGATTAAACGAAGAAATAATGGTCAGATGAACCGGTGATCAAAACAATGGTTATTTGCGTCTCTAATCTGAACTGATTTGTGATTTTGATCCGTCAGCACAGCCGAGTCAAATGCTGTTGAAGCGCTGTGAGGAATGAAGGTTCATCTCTCTGTTGAGCTGCGTAAAGCCTCTATATTGTGTTTCTGTTTTCATTTCCAAGGAAAGGATTTCTCCCTTGGTAAAATTCACAACCCAAATCTCTTGTATCCACAATACAACACCTGGAAAAAGAAAGTGCCCATTAATCTTTGCCGCCTCAAAATCCACACTTTCAGCTGCACTCGCATGCTAGCCACCACGCAGCGTTTCTGAAGCAGTTCGTGGGTTGTTTTCAGGTCAGCGTGGCCCAGTGCTTTCTTAATTGAATTTCTTGAGTGCTTTGTTTAATATGCAGCCGTTAAACGGCTATAAATAGAGCCGTGGATGCGATGACTTCATGTTTTCCGGTTTGACTGCGCAGGACGGAGGATATTATATAGCTGAAAGCTCTTATCAGCTGTTGTAAACACTGAAAGAATTAGGCTATTTGATAGTGTTGTGGATTTGCCTGGATCTGCTCAGTCTAAATGTTAGCTTTAAAACAGTTGCATTAGATCACAGAGTAGGTTAAAGTAACTAAACTAACCAGCGGGCCCAAGTCATTACAGTAAACACTGGCTCTGTCCTCAGGGATTCAGCCTTCATTTCAGGACACACTTCTCTAGAAGGGTTTGCAATCAAAAATAACCTTGTTAAACATTTTAAGGGAGTATTTATCACATCAATTAGTGTAAAAATGTTAAATCTGGTCCGTAAGTTCACATGGTTGAACTGAGTAGAATAACATCTTAAGATTTTATGGCTTGTTGCTTTGACTTCTTTTGAAAATGAAATATTTATATATCAGGGTTATTTGAGTTAACTAAAACTAAAATCATTAAAAACAAAACATTCTTCTTACTTCACCTAAAGAAAATAAAATATAAATATTATATATATAAAACTACATTTGCTACATTGCTACATTTGCCCAGTTTTTTTCTCATTTTTTTAAATTAAAATATTTTAAAAATTAGTCATATTTGGATTTTTATACAATTAATCGATGAAATGAGTTGGCAGATTAATCGGTTATCGAAATAATCATTAGTTGCTGCCCTAATTTTAACTGATTCCTAATTTTGATCTCATAAAATGATCAGTTTTGCTCTACATTTTGTAATGAAAATAATTAAATAATTAATATTATTTGGATTTTTATCCAAATAATGAATAAAATAGTAATTAATAGACAGATTAATCAGTTATTAAAATATTTGATATATTTGAGCTAGTTCCTAACATTTCTTATATTCAATTAGTTTAACTTAATGTACCAAAATAACCTTAAATAAAAATAAATAAAAAACTACATAGACATAGATTTGAAAAACTGACTAAAAATGACAAAAACACAAAACAGAATTAGTAAAATTTTCAAGAAATTTAAAACTGAAAATGTCTAAATAAAAACAGATTTAAAATCTCAAGAAAATGATATATATATGATATCTCTCTAATGCGAAAAAAAAAAATCATAATCTTAATCAGTAATTTATCTTATATTAACTAAACGTGTTAAACGTTTTAAGGGAGTATTTATCACATGAAGTTTTTGTTGCTTTGACTTCTTTTGAAAATGAAATATTTATATATCAGGGTTATTTGAGTTAACTAAAACCAAAACCATTAAAAACAAAACATTCTTGCTACTTAACTTAGTATAAATATTTTATATATAAAATATGCTCCATATTTTGTTTAAATTAAAATTATTACATTTCAATTGATTTTTAATATAATCATCAACTGCAACCCTCATTTTTACTGATTCCTGATTTTGATCTTGCAAAACAATCAGTTTTTCCTCTACATTTTCAAAATAAAATATTTTAAGAATTAATAATATTTAGATTTTTATCTGAGTAATTAATTAAATTAGTTGGCAGATTAATCAGCTTTTTTCTATTTTTAATTAAAATTATTAATTGAAATTATTTGTATTGGTATCCGAATAAAATAAATATTTAAAGAAACAGTCCACAGATTAATTGATTATCTAAATAATTGTTAGTTGCAGGCCTAATTTGAACTGATTCCTAATTCTGATCTCATAAAATTACCTACATTTGCTCTAATTTTTTTTAACGAAATATTTGAATAATTAATATTATTTGGATTTTTATCCAAATAATTGATAAAATAGTTGACAGATTAAAAATGTATTTAATATACTTCAGCTAGTTCCTAACATTTCTTATTAGTTTAACTTAATGTACCAAAATAACTAAACCTGAAATAAAAATGAATAAAACAATATATAGACATAGATTTAAAAAAATGACAAAAACACAAAACAAAATGACTAAAATTGTAACGAAAATTAAAAACAAAAAATATAAAAAACTGATTTAAATTATTAACAAAAAAATAATTTAAATAAAAATCATTTTTAATCATTAATTTATCTTATTTTAAATGTCAAATATTTTGTTTTCATAGATTGTATCTTTCATAAGTGTATTGAAAAAAAAAAAGCTAAATTCTCTAATAATAATACTGTCACGTCTCTAGTAAATTGATCACGTTTTAAGCATTTTTCAATTGACAAAAGGCTAATTAAACTTTTTACTGGACTGAAGCACTAGTTCCCTTTCAGTCAGTCACATTCGACGTCATGTCAGACATCTTGGTCAGCAACCAAGACGTTACTCAATATTAGCTTTTTGTTTGTAGAATATATGCTGAAACAATGGCAAAAATCTCTAAGAAGTCTTATTCATCATACTCATTTGAGTAATATGCACACACAGTAAATAAAGTGTATGAAATGAGCTCTGTAATGAAAGAACACACAGGAGTATTTGATTAAGAGAGCAGCAGATGAGTCATGACTCATTCTGCAGTGATTCAAAGAGTCACTCAGGCCTTCCGATTCATTTCAGCACTATAAGCTCATGCTCTCACATATCCGTCTCATTTGGCACGTGTGTGAACGCGTTTATGAGACAGGTCTGCGATGGCTTTTTTTCTAGCAGCAGCGCCTGTATTTATATTAGCTGCAAACCAGTTTCAACTGTACATTCCTAATAGGTGAACAACTCTTGGCTGTGGCCATGAATATTTCAAAGCTTACAACAAAAATCAACTACCAACGTCCATTCCAGTGAACACTGCCATATGTGCAAAACATCTGAGTAATGATGCCCAAGTTATGTTTTCAACCCCAGAGCATATAGTTATCAAAATGTTTTACTCTAATATAACTCAATGTGATATCAATTACTCCCGGGGAAAAGCAGAAACGCAGCTGCCGGCATTATTCACTCGCCGTTAAAAATGATGGCTTTTCTATCTAAATTCATTCTGCAGTTCTGTTCATGTTTACGAGCATGAGGGTTTGATAATATTTGGTGAAAAGCATAATCCATCAACTAATCCTCATTAGCAGCTTGAATGAAATGGTGCATGTTCATATGAGCAATTTCATGCATAAACTGGGAGGCAGAAGAATAATGCTTTACGGCACATTCCACCTGTTGCCTAATGAGAAAACGCTGGAGATTTTTGTTTTTATTTTATGCTGATGGTATCAGAGCTCTGCCTTGGCAGTTCCTTCCGATACATTTTTCCCTTTTTCGTGTTTTCTTAGCTGATAAATGATGTGAGACTGTTTGAAGTAAACAAAACCATTGTTTGAGGACATCGCGATGCGAACGGTTCTGAGCCCGAAGCGTTCGGGAGGATCGGCAAAATCATCTCTCATGGGAAAACGGTACACGACCACAACAGGATGTTTATGATCAATGGGAACGCTTCAGAAAAACATGCATTGGGAAGAATTGTCAAGCCTTCTTCACCGGCAATTCCAAACAGATGAGCATAATAATCTCTCAGCCATCGCTGCTACAAAATCAGCAAGGAATTCACATGAAAGATTCTCAGTGCAGCTTTCCACCCATTCCAGATTGTAAAAGTAAGTATTTTATGGCAGGTGTTGGTTTGAACACGAGGGCCAAAAAGCCTTTTGTCAGAGGCTCTCCCTCCAGCCGTCTGCCGCTTTGTTTCTCGTCTCTGATAGCATCAAGTCAAATTTGGGTTCGCATGAAATGGCTATAAAACAAAGAGGGAAAGTCGATCCATTCCTGGTGCGAGGAGCGACCGTGCTATTATCTGGGTCAATGAAAGCTTTGAAGTTCAGCCACAAAAGTTGTTTGTACCTTCTTTGTATTTCTATTCTAAGATGTTGGTGGCTTTATTCATATGCTCAATACAAGACACAAGTATGGAAACCATTTCAACAATGGAATAAAAAAAAAAGTTAATTGCGACTTTTCATCTTACAATTCTGGCTTTTTTCTTGGCAATCCTGAAGAAGAAGTCAGAATTGTAAGATTATAAACTCAGAATTATTAGATATTAACAGAATTGCAAGATTTAAGATATAAACTAAAAACTTGCTAAAGATACTAAAACAGAACTCTAGATATAAACTCAGAATTATAAGATATGTGTAGAATTATGGGATGTAAACTCAGAATTAGGAGATACACATAAAATTATGAGATATGAACAAAAAATTGCAAGATATAAACTTAGCAATATATAAAATTAGTTCAGAATTGATATGAACTCAGAATTATGGGATATAAATGCAGAAATGTAAGATATGAATACACAAAATTGCAAGATATAAACTATGAGATATGAACTTAGAACTATAAGACTGTAGTGCAGAATTGAGATATAAACTCAGAATTATGAGACATAAATGCAGAATTATAAGATGTAAACACAAAATTGCAACTTATAACTCACAGTTGTAAGATACGAACAGTATTGGGAGATATAACCTATATACTATATAGATATTAATGCAGAATTCTAAGATATAAACTCAGAAATGTGATACAGTATAAATGTAGAATTATGAGATATCAATGCAGAATTGAGATATAAACTCACAATTGTGAGATATTACCAGAATTTTGGCTATAAAACAAAGAGGGAAAGTCGATCCATTCCTGGTGCGAGGAGCCACAGCGCTATTATCTGGGTCAGTGAAAGCTTTGAAGTTCAGCCACAAATGTTCTTTGTACCTTCTTTGTATTTCTATTCTAAGATGTTGGTGGCTTTATTCATATGCTCAATACAAGACACAAGTATGGAAACCATTTCAACAATGGAATAAAAAAAAAAAGTTAATTGCGACTTTTCATCTTACAATTCTGGCTTTTTTCTTGCAATCCTGAGAAAGAAGAATTATGAGATATAAAGTCAGAATTGCAGGATATGAACTCAGAATTATGAAATACATGCAGAATTATTAGATATTAACAGAACTGAAAAATAGAAACTAAGATTTGAGATACAAAAAAAAAAAAAGCAGAATTGTGAGATTCTCAAAATTCTGAGACAGAACTCTAGATATAAACTGACAATTATAAGATATAAATGTAGAATTATGGAATATAAACTCAGAATTATGAGATACAAATGTAGAATTATGAGATGAACATAAAATTGCAAGATATAAACTCAGCAGAATTGATATGAACTCAGAATTGAGAGATATAAATGCAGAAATGTAAGATATGAATACACAAAATTGCAAGATATAAACTCAGAATTATAAGATATTAAAACTGAATTTTAAGATATAAACTCAGAATGATGAGATATTAACACAGAATTGTGAGATATAAACTCAGAATTATGAGATATTAACAGAATTGTGAGATATAAACTCAGAATTATGAGATATTAACAGAATTGTGAGATATAAAGTCAGAATTACGAGATATAAAAAAATTGTGAGATATAAAGTCAGAATTATGAGATATAAACTCAGAATTGAGGTATTAGCGCAGAATTATGAGACAAATGCAGAATTATAAGATGTAAACAGAATTGAAAGATACATCTCACAGTTGTAAGATATGAACAGTATTGAGAGATATAACCTTAGAATTGAGATATTAATGAGGAATTATAAGATGTAAACACAAAACTGAAAGATATAACTCACAGTTGTAATATATAAACAGTATTGAGAGATATAACCTCAGAATTATGAGATACAAACTCAGAATTTTGAAATATAAACTCTGAATTATGATATAAATGTAGAATTATGAGATATCAATGCAGAATTGAGATATAAACTCACAATTGTGACATATAAACAGAATTGAACAGAACAGTCACGGCCAAAAATATCGGCACCCTTGCAATTCTGTCAGAAAATTGTTCCAATTGCAAATGTTTTGGTATTCACTTGCATTTTGTTTTTGTTTGCAGTGGAATAACACACACACGAAAAAGAAAAACTTGATAAAAATGTTACATATAACTCAAAAATGGACTGGACAAAATTATTGGCACTTTGTCAAAATTGTAAGAATAATTGTTTTTAAGCATGTGATGCTCCTGTAATTTGTATTTAGACACACCTGTGGCAAGTAACAGGTGTGGCCAATATAGTAATCACACTTGCAACCAGTTAAAATGCAGAGAAGTTGACTCAACCATTGTGTTGTGTGTCACACTGAGCATGGAGAAAAAAAAGAAGTGTAAAGAGTTGTCTGTGGATTTGAGAGAAAAAAAATGTGGAAAAACATGGACAATCTCAAGGCTACAAGTCCATCTCCAAAGATCTTAATGTTCCCTTGTCCACTGTGTGCGCAATATCATCAAGGGGTTTACAGCCCATGGCACTGGAGCTAACCTCCCTGGATTTGGACAGAAGAGCAAAATGAATGAAAAATGAAAAATTACAACAAAGGATTGTTCGAATGGTGGATAAAGAACACTATGGTAGGACACCACTGCTGACACAAAGGCATAAAAAAAGCAAGATTGGAGTTTGCCAAAACGTATGTGACAAAACCACAATCCTTCTGGGAGAACGTACTGTGGACAAATGAGACAAAAGAGTTTTTGGTTAAGGACATCATGGCACTGTTTACAGAAAAAGAAATGAGGCCTTCAAAGATCAAAGTCAAACATGGTGGCGGTTCAAAGATGTTTTGGGGTTGCTCTGCTGCAGTGGATGCCTTGACTGTGTAAACAGTATCATGAAATCTGATGATTACCAAAGAATTTTGGGGCGCAACGTAGTGGCCAGTGTCAGAAAACTGCGTCTCCACCAGAAGTCATGGGTCTTCCAGCAGGACAATGACCCGAAACACACTTCAAAAAGCACTCAGAAATGGCTACAAACAAAGCGCTGGAGAGTTCTAAAATGGCCAGCAATGAATCCAGATCTGAATCCCATAGCACACCTGTAGAAAGATCTCAAAACAGCAGTTGGGAGGCTTGAAGGCATCCTTCAAATGTGAATGACCTGGAGCAGTTTGCAAAAGAAGAGTGGTCCAAAATTCCAGTAGAGAGGTGTAAGAAACTCATTCATGGTTACAGGAAGTGACTGATTTCAGTTATTTTTTCCAAAGGGGGTGATACCAAAAATTAAAAAGTTGAAAATAAACATGTGAGTACCAAAACATTTGCAACTGTAACAATTTTCTGAGAGAAGGGTTGCCTTTTCTGACAGAATTGCAAGGGTGCCGATATTTTTGGCCATGACTGTAAACTCAGACTGTGAGATATAAACTCAGAATTATGAGATATTAAAGCAGAATTGTGAGATATAAACTGAGAATTATGAGATATAAATCTGTAATTAAGAGATATTAACACAGAATTGTGAAATATAAAAGCCAAATTGCAAGATATAAACTCAGAACTCAGAAGATAAAACAGAAGGAAAAATTCAGATTTGTGAGACAAACACACAATTACAATTATTGTTTTAATTTATCACTTGACACAAAAAAAAGTCAGAATTGTGAGGTGTAAACATTACAATTATCTTTTAATTTTTTTTATTCCAGTCTTTCATACAAAAGTCTGGACACAGCTACTTCATTCTTTATTTCTTCTACTATTTTCTTCTTTTATTATTTTAATACATTATAATTCTTATTTGATAATTTTTATAATAAAATAATAACGATCACTATGTTCAAAATGGTAAATGACAAAAATGCTAAACAAATCAAAGCAAAATAATCTGCTCCAACTCATTCATTAAAGCCTAATCAGTGGTGAGTAGAGTAATTACAAATAACTTCAAAAGTTTTTTTCTCTTCTTTTCAGAAACAAATCCAGTCATGTGTGTCCAGATGCTGCGGTGTGATTGGTGGTGTGTTTGATAGGAACTGACCTAAGTTCCTCATTCACTTCCTCCCCTCTAATTGTTTGCATGAAGCACAAACGTTCCCTCAGCAGAGCGAAGAGTTTCACCGCCGCAGGTTATGAAATATAGTGTGGAGGAAAGAATGTTGATTTGAAAGTGTTTGGAATCCGGTGCTGATGTTGTGCTCAGTCCTGTCATGAGCGCTCGACTCTAGCTTTGATCATGACGTCAGCCTGTTCCTCAGATCAATGACAAATGAGCCTGACGGCAACAAGGAAAATCCACTGAACGTCAAATGCTTTGTTTTATTAGGCCGCAGTAGTAAAAGCACTCACTGACAAATTAACTAACAAACAATGGTTTAATGGGAAGAAGGAAAAATGTAAACAGTAGCACTTCAGCGGACAGACACACTTTGAGATGATCTGAAGCATATGTAGTTTGTTGACTAAAAACCTTTCTTCAGCTCCAGAATAATAATGCAAACCAAACCAGAAACTGATCCTGAGATAAAAATACATACAAATTCTTAGAGGTGACAATTAACAGAAAAATGAAAGGGATAGTTTACTCTAAAATGAAAAATTGGCCATCTTTTATTTACCCTCATGTCACTCCAAACCTGTTCTTTCTTCCATGAAAGACAAAACGTGATGTTCACACTGAAAGTTTCACAAGGTGTTTTCCAGTTCAAATATCTACAGATACATTTATTTGAGAAGCAAAATGACTTAAAACACTGAAATTTGTTTTCTGAAAAATGCATCAAAATTAAAATTAAGAATAAATATCTTTCAATGGAATTTCAATGGAACAAAAACTACTTTATTTTTCTGATGCCATTGGCAGATATTGGCAGCGCTGAAACCCTATTGTAATTGTCAGAATGGCCAAGGATCAGCAATTTCCATGTAAAAATGATCATGCAGACTAAACTGTAAGTAGAAGAGACTTAAAACTTGGAGGAATGGTGACACTCATACCGCTGACAACACCACCAAGTCTCGGCCCAACCGGTCTGACGGGGGCACTACAGTGATCAAAAGTTCGAAATTGCTCATAACTCCTAATCCGTCAGTCACAGGCTCAAGTGTCTTATGTCGCTGGACTCCTTAGCTCACACAAAATTTTGGGTATTATGAATTTCTTTAAAAACCTACTTTTACAAACTCCTTCTAGGTTTGTCATCCGATTGGAACCAAACAGTGTAGGAAGATTCTCTGGAGAGTGAATATCAATAATTATCAAAAAAATTTACACTCACAAAAGGGACGCCAAAATGTTTGAAAGGTGCAGGGCTACTTTTAGTAAAATGCCTAACTCCCGAAAGGAATGAGAGATCTTCGCCAAACTCAGAACAATTACGTAAGAGCTCAATCTGAGGTCGCAGGACAAAATCGCAGAGCTTGGCTACTTAGTGGCACTATGCAACGAAAAAAAAAAAACATGAAAAAGTCTATACTTACGCAACCATTTGTCCTATTAACATGAAAATTGCTGTGGTCCAAAGTGCGACAAGTGTCTATAAGAACATTTATGTATCTCAAAAAAACATAGCCGCCATTGGCCGATTAAGTTTGAGCACCTATTAGACAAGGTTAACGGAGGCTGATCGGTACAAAACTTGGTGGGCCTGTTTGACTCATGGCCCCTGATGTTTGTGAGGAATTTTCAAGAAATCAGGTACTAGGGGCAATATCACATTGCATATTGCGCAGATTTTTGTACATACCCGCGGTATGCATATCATATGATAGAACTCCTCATTCCGGACAACTTTGCCTCTAGAAACACTGCTGTCAGTCAAATCATTTGTTAAATGATTAAGAGGATGTAAACGTTTTTTGCTTAATCTGGAAAAAAAAAAAAAAAAACACTGCAGTACAATTTTCTGGACTCTACAGGTCAGGGGTCTCCAACCTTTTTTCATTCGAGAGCTAAAATGAAAGTGGCTGAGAACTACCCATGTTATACAATACTTAAATCTCTTAAATAGGCCTAATGTATTTCTGTCATGAGGGTGAGCAGAGTTCATAACATTTAAAGGGGCATGCAAGAAAATGGCTCGCTCTGATCAGGGCTGATTTTGACATGGTAAAAAGAGTGTTTATTACACTAACATTGAGGAATTTTCACCAAAGTATGTTATAGACTTTTCATTAAGACCCTAAAGAATCATATCAGCTTGTGTAAAATGGGCATCTGATGACCCCTTTAAATTTCTGTGTATATGATCTGAGGCTAATTTCACTAATTTCACAAATAAATGGTCATGAAGTGACTATGAGAGCAGTTCCGGAGATTTCTGTCCACATTTAGTGAGACAACAGGTGCTAAAATCACTGCACGCTTCAGAATGAACTGAAGAATTAATTCAGTCAGACCGGGAGCCACGCAAAACATGCAGGATTTATAAATAAACAGTCTTTTTGCAGTCTAATATTTACAGACAGTAGTCTATATCGCGATATGATTTAAGTTTAATGACCTACTTTTAATATTTAATCCAAACTTTTTAAATTAAAACATCCAAACTAATAAATTCTGTGACATTATGTGTTAAACTCCAATTTTATGATTGGATTCCGTGATTCCATCCATGTTTTTTGCATCGCGGAAATGGTAGTTTGTGAGCGACGTGTTGGAGAACCCTGCTCTAGGTCAATAATTATCAAAAAATAAATAAATAAATAAAATAAAAATGTACCCTTTGGGAAGCTATAACAGGGTTGTTTAGAAAAGGAGCGCATCCAAATATACGCAAAATCCTATAAAGCCTAAAGGAAAACTCAAAACTGATGAGCACATGAGACTGGTGATTCTAAACAAGCATGCAAAGTTTTAAGGAGATCAGACCGCAGCTGATGCTATAACAGTCATAAACGTAAAAAAAAAATATAATGTATTTTTTCATTTGTGATTAAATGCCTTAAAACGCATGAACCCCGGTAATCGCTGCTTGCTGCTATATTTGCTATATATATAACTCTTTTTTTTTTCTCAGACAACAAAACATCTCTCATTCATTTTCCTTACCAAACACTTGAAAACAACAAAAATAGAAGACAGTCATGTAGTTTTACAACAACATATTTTATAACAAAAGTGTCACTTCATCACTTTTAACAAAGCTAGCATGTGCAGCCACTGCTGTGTGAATGATGCCATCATGTGGATCCTCTCAACACACTGACATCATGCACACACTCTCAGATATAAAGGTACAAAAGTTGTCACTAGGGTGATACATTTTCACAAGAGTCCTTTAAAGAGTCATTTTAGTACCTAAAGTGTATATATTTGTTGTTACTTTATTTCTGAGAGTGCACAACAACTAAGATGCACACTGGAAACCTTTGATTATTATTTTGCAGATGGTTTTCATTTGAGGCTTGAGGTCAGTGAACTAAACTTCTCAAGTTAAAGGGATATTTCACCCAAAAATGAACATTCTATTATTGTTTACTCGCCCTTGTGTCATTCCTGCATGAGTTTTTTTTTTCTGAAGAAGAATGCTGGTAACCAGACTGCTGACGGTAGCCACTGATTTAGTATGGGAAAAAATACTATGGAACTCAGTTGCTACCAGCAAGTGTTTCTCTTTTGACAGCAGTCACTAATAACAAACAAATTCTGAATGAACTTTTCAATTGTTAGAATTTTTAGATTTATGCACGTATGGTTTTGATGAGTGCATGTGTTTGTTTTTATTTGAGCTGAAGAGTGTGTCTTCAGCTCGGTCAGGTTATTTGAGCAAAACAAATGAACAAAGCGTCCCTGTTTTATGCTTTAAAAGTCTTACTTTTGTTCAGCAAGACCACATAGCTGCAGTATTTGACAAACTGTGATGTAATGCCTGTTTCCACTCGATGTCTGCATGTGGGAACTGAGCTTCAGGATTAACAGTGCTGTTCGGTTAACAGCAGCAAAGTGTGTTGCTACAATTACCAAACAACGTAAGCAAATACACAACAAATCTTCATGGTCAGGCTCCTCTGAAGAGCTCGAATGGCTCAAATGTTCTCTTGCCCCCTCGATCGCTTTCACCCAAACGCCACACATGACATCATGGAAAACTGGGAAGCAGAGTCTCTCTCTCAGAATGAGCCGGGAGTCCAGGGATCCATCATTCTAAAAATACAGTTTGTATCGCGGCATTCCGCAAATACTTTCATCTCTAAACCTTGTGATTCGAGTGGCATTTAAGCTGGTTTGATTAGACTATGAAGTGGAAAAGCGGAGTGCGCTGATATTTCAGCATGGATTAGTCATCAGCTGCTTCTAATAAAATGTTCAAACAATCTTGTTTTATCTGGCCAGGGGAGTTTCTTGGCAGGGCCGTGCTTTGCATACTTACCTATTTACCTGGTATGTATATTGGCAAAAATAAACGCTTTTCTTAAAGAGGAATATGTGCATTTCCAGATAATGAAGGAAAATGATTAAATCGTTTCATAAACTGGTATGAGGTTATCAATGACCCCATGTACTTTTTGTACTCTGGACCAAAATCTCAAGCTATTAGAGAACAAACAGTGCAGTTACTCTGTGTGTCTGTTTGCAGGTATGTTGCTCAGTTTTGCAGGCAGATTTGTGACGTGCAGTAAGAACTCGAGATACACGGCTGCCATTAACCCCCATCTTAGGTCATCTGATATCAAGAATTCAGCTGAAACATTGCTGTTTGCACCTCATATGACCATACATCTCAAAGGCGTCTATGATTTCACGACTATAAATGTCGCTCAGTACGCCAGTACATGCTGATAAAGCACAAAGGCGTAAAAAAATACTGAAACTTTACAAGCATTAGTTAAAGTTCACATTAGGTTGTCACACACACACACAAAAACATGTAACATTCAGCAAACGACTTAATTGTACGGCTGCACGATATATTGAATATTAGCGGTAATATCGCAATAATTGACCTATCGTAAGCCCCGCCCCTAGAATGCAGACGAGCCAATGGCAGTTGAGTATCAGCTGCACAGAGATGGAACTCAGACATCTGTAGGTTGCAGTGCTATAGAAGATCCAAAGCTTTTGTTGTTTTGATGGTGTTTATGCTACAAAAATAATAAAACGATGTGCCTGAGGTATCTGTAACACTGATTCCAGGTATTCTGAGAGGACTGGCAATGGAATTTGGAATTTATTTTATTATTTAATGTTTATTTTCCACAACAGTAATTAAGGGGGGCGGGACTTACGATAGGTCAATTCTGACGACGACGTAAAATTTGAAAATGTCGTGAATATCGAATATTTCAAATTCAAGCATCCATCTTTTCCATCTTTTCACACTGAGGACTCATATGCAACTATTACCGAAGGTTCAAATACTCACTTATGCTTTAGAAGGAAAAACTATGCATTATGAGCTGGGGGTGTAAACTTTTGAACAGAATGAAGTTGTGCGCATTTTTCATATTTTGCCTATATATATATATATATATATATATATATATATTATTATTTTTTTTATTATTATTATTATTTAGTACTGCCCTTCAGAACATACTTGCATGTTTCAAAGAAGACAAAATTGGTTAAATTTACCATGATCTTCAAATTCAAAAAGTTTTCACCCCCGGCTTGCATAGTTTTTGCTTTGGCTCATCAGTGAGTGTTTGAACCTTATCTAATAGTTGCATATGAGTCTCTCAGTTGTCCTCAGTGTGAAAAGATGGATCTCAAAATCTTACTGTCATTGCTGGAAAGGGTTCAAATTCACATAAATGCTGAAAAACCAAAGAATTTGTGGGATCTGAAAGATTTTTTTTCGAAGAACAACGGGCAGTTTAACTGTTCAGGACAAACAAGAGACTCATGAACATCTATAACTAAACCAAAAACCGCTGTGGATCATTCAGGTAACACAGTATTAAGAATCAAGCATATGTAAACTTTTGAACGTGGTCATTTTTTAAATTTAACTATTATATTTTCATGTGGACTATATGTGAACGTCTTTTATTTGAAATATCTTATTCAGGTTAGTACTAAGTCTGTAATGAATCAGTAAACTAGATGAGGTAAAAATAAACCATGTATGATTCCACTTTCTATTGATTTGTGCTAATGGTGGTGGAGCATCCATGAATCACATTTTCCCAAATTTGCAAAATTAGCTAAGAAATACCTGTGTTCCAGCAACTAGCTCCCACTAGGGTTTTTAGGGTTTCTGACAGACTTGTGTTCTTAGCTAAAAACATATCCCAGTTTAATTATTATACAGTGTAAACTGTAAATTGCATGCACTAAAAAAGTTGACAGAATGCACATTCTGTACTTGTTTTGCACTACTTCAGTTACATACATGTGTTCATTTATTAGAAATCAGTAAGTGATTACTAGATTTTGTATTTACTTTGTAACAATTAATTCTAAATAACAATTAAATATAAATAATTTTTGTTTTTTTAATGGCTGCAAAAAAATGTTTTTGTATTATTTAAAAGCAAATTTTGACAATATCAAGATATCACATTTTTTTATTTATCACCCAGCCCTACTTAATAATTATTAAAAATAATGGAGCATTGCAAATTTTGGAATTATTTTCCAAAAAGTAATCAAATAAGAACCAAACACTAACATTTGGAGAAATGCATTTGACATGAATCTGTTGCATGAGTTTTCATGTCACACTAAATTGTCAGTATACAATACAACCTAATCAATGTTACTTCTACACTGCCAAAAATGATTCAGTTTGGACTAGAAAATTGTTTTCCATGCTAATGTCTGAATTCTGACATTGCATCTTGCAAGACAGATTCATATGCAATAAATGAAGTGTTCTCAGCTTGAATTACATTTCACATTCTGTTCAGGTTTGATGATGCACTCACCGTTCTTGTGCTCTGTGTTTGAGGAGGGATGAAGGTCAGGCTTCCTCATGCTGGACGCATGATCTGGAGTCTGTTCACTGCTCTTCACTGCATTCATTGCCTATTTCACACTCCCTCTGCGTCTCAATCAGCTGCCGTCTGTGCAGGACGAAACACACACACATCAAAACACAGTCATATTTCACATTTACATTCATGCCATGATAACAGAAACATAAACCAACTATAACGTTACAAGACCACTTCAGATGACAAAAAAATCAGCCCCAAGTCTTCCAGAACCTTGCGTGGAACACAAAAAGAGAGATGTAGCAGAATGTTCAAGCTTTTTTATACAACGAAAGCAAATAGTGACGACTTTTAGTGAATAACGATTGAAATTTCAGCCTTCAAAAATGAAGAACTGCTAAAATGTGCTCATCCTCAGGGCATCCTAGATGGGTTTGTTTCTTCATCAGATTTGGAGAAATGTAGCATTCCATCACTGTATCCATCAAATGTAGCATTCCAGTTTGTTTTTTCATCAGTTTTGGAGAAATTCCATCACTTGCTCACCAATGGATCTGCTGCAGTGAATGGGTGCCGTTAAAATGAGAGTCCAAACAGCTGATAAAAACATCACAATAATCCACAAGTAATCCACACCACTCCAGTCCATCAATTAATGTCTTGAAAAGCCAAAAGCAGTGTGTTTGAAGAAAACTAATTCATCATTAAAAAGTTTTTAACTTCAAACCATTGCTTCTGGCTAAAATACAAGTCCATTATCTATAATAACACTTCCAAAACGTCTTAATGATGGATTTGTTTCTTACAAACATAGTTTTTGGCTTCATAAGATGTTAACTGGTGGACTGGATTGGTGTGGATTATTGTGATGTTTTTATCAGCAGTTTGGACTCTCATTCTGATGGCACCCATTCACTGCAGAGGATCCATTGGTGAGCAAGTGATAGAATTTCTCCAAAACTGATGAAGAAACAAACTCACCTACATCTTGGATGGCCTGATTGTGAGTAAACTTTCTGCCAATTTAAAGATTTAGAATGTAGTGCACAATTTGAATGAACTACTTAATTATGATGCTTTTATCTGTTTTTTTGTTACCATTCGCTCTCATTGTAAGCTTGAACATTCTGCTAAGCATCTCCGTTTGAGTTCCACAGAAGAAAGAGCATCATGCAGGTTTAGAACAATATGAGGCTGAGTAAACTGTTCTTTTAAGAACTGTTAAACTTCAGTGAACCAAAAATGTTTCTTCTACGGCATTGCTCTGCAAACCTATTCTTAAGAATGTAAAAGCAGCTAAAGCCTTGAACTGAAGCCACAGAATGTGTTTCTGAAACAAACAGGACCTTTCTGCTGTTGATTTTCCTTCAAGCAAGCACATATTGAGCAGCGAGCAGAGCGTTTCTGTTTGTTTATAAAGCATAAGCTCACTTAAAGCTCAACAAATGCGTCTCCTTACAACATGACATTCATTTACAGAGTTCACAATGACAGACCTTAAACACACACACAAGCTCTCAATCCAGTAGCGTTGAGGGCCTCCACAATGTGTCCTCGTGAAAAACGAGGCCTTCGGTTTCCTTTCCACGAGCCAAGACTTCTTTATACACCATCTACAGAAACAAACCGCATAGGGCACTCCAAACATACAGCTCTGTTTTCTTTAATAAGCTGTGTTTTCAAAAGCACTTAGATGTCTGAAGGACATTAATTCCCTAAAAATGTCACGGCTTGTAAAAATACTCATGTTATCAAAGCCACGCTGCCAATTTATTGCACATTCGCCAAGCCAAAAAGCCACGGCACTGATAAAAACTTTGGAACCATATAATACATATGATGTAGTAGGTTTATGTTTTACAAATAAAACCGGTTAGTCATGCTAACTTGCCAATATCTTTTTCAGGTTAAGAACTGTTTCAGATAGGATGTATTTTGATCTTGTTTTACATATAAGCGAACCAATGCTAAGTCAAACCAAACCAAAAGAAATAAGGCGTTAATAGATGGATGAATATTCTGGACAAAGAAACATCTGATCAAGAGGCTCTCACCACACAGACTGAAGAAAGACTCTTAACTGATGGGCAGCCCTTTAAAGCCTCCATCACAGATGTAATCTGGCTCATTATGTCGCATGTGAGCGTTTAGGGATGAATGGTGGGGAATATTTGTGACTGTACCGCAGTAAAACCTCACACAGGACGGGAATTCATCATCATCTCTGTATCTGTCATAGTAAATCAGTTCTGTAAAAGCAGAACACTGTGTAACTACTTTTTTTGTTTAATTACTGGTAACTCTTTACCTCATGCCTTTATGTTTAATGCATATTAAAATATGTTAAATGCAGTAATTATGCTTTGTAATCTAACCAATTTGAGAATCTGCAAATATTATAATGCATTATAACTTTGGTTATAATTATTTGTGAAAAGATGTAATACATTATGAATAACTTTATAAGCACATAGATAATAGATAAGGGCTTTAAGTAAAGTGTTAACAAATTATTTAATATGTTGCAACTGGCATATTTTTACTAATTTTTACTCATAATGAGCTCATTTTTTGATGAATCAATCATTTTATACTATACTGCTCTTCTTTATTGGAGCCCATTTCCACCACTGAATAAAAAAAAGGCTATTGGGACTATTTATCTCACAATTCTTACTTTTCTCTCAGAATTGCATGATCTAAACTCACAATTGCGAGTTACAAAGTCAGAATAGCAAGATAAAAACCCGCAATTATAACTTTTTTTCTTGCAATGCGAGTTTGTATCTCGTAATTCTGACTTTTTTCTCAGAATTGTCAGAAATAAACTTGCAATTGCTAGTTAATGTACAGTTTTGAGGGGAAGACTTAATAACTCGCAATTCTGTGTTATAAAGTCACAGTTGCAAGACATAAAAAAAAAGTTTATATCTTGCAATTCTGACTTTCTCAGAATTGAGAAAGTATAAAAGTTAAACTCACAATTGTGTTTTTATATCACACAATTTTACATTATAACTCGCAATTGTGAGTTTATTACACAATTCTGAGAAAAAAAATCAGAATTACGAGAAAAACGGTCAGAGTTGTGAGATAAAAAGTTGCAATATTTATAAAAAAAAATATAAAAAAATATTGTTTTTCCTAAACTCATTTAGATTATTATTATTATTATTATTATATATTTTTTTTTTTTAAATATATATGGTTTCTACAAAAATATTAGGCATCACAAATGTTTGTGTTTGATCATCATCAACATTGATAATGATCAGAAATGTTTCTTCACACTGAAGACTGAAGTAATAATGCTGAAAATTTTTGACCACAGGAATAAATGCCATTTTAACATATATTTAAACAAAAAACAGCTATTTACAATTTCTATAATATTTCACAATATTATTGATTTTTATTGTATTTTCGATCAAAGATGTTTCAAATAAAAACATCTTAATTTAATCTTACTTTTTGTTGCCAGTGTATGTGTATATATTAGTGGTGTCTAAATTAGCATGTTAACGCAGGCGATTAATTTTATATTATTGCAATTGACATGTAGGCAGGGCTAGGTTTGGCCACCCCACTCAAACTGCTAAAGAAATGCATTTATTTAGATGCGCAGAGTGTCTTTTTGAGCATGTATCAAACGGTAGACTTTTCAGACGCACACTCCAACTTCACCTCAGCACCAGACGCGAGACAAACGAGCACAGAAACGGTACCAGTGACAAGGAACTTTAGTAGAACATCAGTGAACTGTGGTCAGGTGAGATTTTGTCAGGCCGTATGTCGGTAAAAACAAATTTACCTGTCCTGTCAGCCGTTATACTGTGCTCGTAGCGCGCACTCTTTAATTTCAATTTATACTCTTCAGGTATAAATTGCTTGTTTGTAGGTCAGAGGAGAACTGACCCCCCGACTGAGCCGGGTTTCTCCCAAGGTTTTTTTCTCCATTTCTGTCACTGATGGAGTTTTGGTTCCTCGTCACTTTCGCCTATGGCTTGCTCAGTTGGGAACACTTAGTTTCCAGCAATAATTGACATATTACCTTCCTATTTGATACTGTAAAGTTGCTTTGACACAATCTGTATTGTAAAAAGCGCTATATAAATAAAGTTGACTTGACTTGACTTCAAGTGCACGCACAAATGTGCTGGCGAGCATTGTATTAGGCCTATATTAAAGCGCTGTATCATATTTAAACCCAAATGAAACTCTTAGTATGCAATGTCGTAGTTATGTCATCAGTTAAGACATGAATTTACAAAAAAGGCGATTAAAGCTGCCTTAAAACTGTGCATGTAAGTATTTATTATTTATAGGTCTCATTTAAAGCAGTGTCAGATTCGCATCAACTTTAGCAGCGGCAGCTTTTAAAGTAACAGCACCCAAAATATCATCTTAACCTGCTGTGATGTCTGTTAATCAAAGAACAAAATTAAACGAGGAAATGAATAACTTCTGTAGTTTTAAGCTTTATCTTTATAGAATTTAGTGTTTGATAACTTTAATCCATATTTTCTTGCTGAAGGCCACAGGTAGTTAGCCTATATGACATTTATTATAATAGGTTGTTGTGAAGATTGTTTCAAATTCACTTAGATTAGAAGTTATTAGATTAGATTAGATTAGAAGCTTTAACATTTATTAGAAGTCTAATAAATGTTAACGTGATAGCTGATAATGTTGAATGGTTATATTTAATGGTTAAATATTAGGAAGAAAATCTGTTGGAATTAGTGATACTTGCCTTTAGTCATAAAAGATGGCATTGAACAAATATTAAAAATATACGTTCTTTATGTTGTTTCTACATTAATTTGAATCATGAATGTGAAATTATTGCAATATAAAAGTATCATTAAAAACTTTAATGTCAGGTAGGATTAATCGTGATTAATTTCAGGAAATTAATTGGTTAATGTTTTTAATCGATTGACACCACTAGTATATATATGTCCTTTAGTTAGTACTAGAGATAATTTTTGACATAATTCCTGTGACAAAAGAATGACAGAAATTTACAGCTTTCATTTAGAGGCAGTTTTATGTGGCGTGTTTTCTTTTCTCTGTCATTTTTAATCGTTGTCTTCTCCCCCTTTATTTCAAGCTGACCACCAGTTGAGTTGAACCATTGCCAAATGTATGGGAGGTTTTCATTGCTTGTGTTATTTATGTTGGTGTTTCTCCAGGACTTCCAGGGATGAGTTTTTAAAAGAATTAACACACTGATGATTTTTCTCTATTCATTATATAACAACCCTGCGCCGTGTGACAGAGATGCTGCTTTCAGATTTCATCTGTCTGCAAGAACCACCTACAATTCACTTCATAATTAAAGGGCAAGATTTTCCCCTGGAACAATTTCAGGAGCATTTTTGTAACCTTTATGAGTACATACTGTATGATAAAAAAGTATATCTCAAATGCTTTTATTGAATCAGCTAATTAATACGAATACATTCTAAATCTGAACAATTATGGCTAATAAAATCAAAACATGAAAACAAAAGCAGCTTTAGATAATGCACAAGATATCTCAATAAAACTCAAGGGAAAACAAAAATGGGAATAATAGAAAATACTATATATCTCAGAAGATACCATTTATTTTGCAAAGATTTATGGAGGATTTATTTACCGCTGATGCAATTTACAAACATTTCTTGAGGCATCACACGTCTTTCCCAATCATTTCCCTGCTTTCCACAAAACTCCGAATAAAAATAGTAATGTACCACTAAATGAGTTGGGAAACAGAAACAGTCTGATGACAGATGATATTTAAATAAAAGCTACTGAGGAATGATATTTCAGGAACAGACTATTCATGGGAAAGCGAGGTGGAATCTGTTGATGTGTTAGTAACGTGTCATATTTACAGGCGAGTTTCTTCGCAGTAAACAGATGCGGGGAAAGGTGTCGCAGAATGAGCCGAATGACTTGCTAACTGAAGATTTGGCAAGATTTAGAGCTTTTGCCATTCTATAATAAACAACGGCATGGGTATATTGAAAATATTTACTTCATTCTGCTGTGTGACTTATGGCAACACGGCCACTAAACAGAATGTCAGGAGTGTTATGGCGTCAGGTACCACGGCCTGTATAAATACTCTCTGTACACTTGTTTATAGGAAAACCCCATCTGGATTGAGCAGACGCACCGCTGACCTCGCTTCTTCAAATGGAAAATATAACACAAGTGTTTGCTGAGAGGACTACAGCGGTGGACTGTCAGTGACAGACTCCACGTTCACAGCGCTTCATACCTCATAAACACATGCTGAAGAACAATCCACACAGAAACATAAACATCCATGTTCATGATCATCATGTTCTCCAGAAGGACCTGAGATCATCTGAAGAACTTCCCAAAAACCACCGTCAGATATATGTATATGTATATCTGACAGTGTTTTTTGGGAAGCTCTTCAGATATATATAATAATAATAATATCCAGTCCAATTGGTCTACCGTCCTTTCTAAATAAAAGGTAAAAAATAAAAGAATAATAATAATAATAATCATCATTATTATTATTATTATTATTATTTAATATTACTACTATAAATGCTTACTGTCTAATTCTAACCTAAAAAAAAATCTAAATAATAATGATAATTATTATTATTTTTATTATTAAGGCTTACTAATGTTAGAAAAAGAACTGTAAGAACTGTCTACTGTTCTTTCTAAATAAATGGTAAAAACCTGAAAATAATCGTAATAATAATAATAATAATACATGAATAATGCTTACCGTCCAATTGGTCTACTGTTCTTTGTAAATAAAAGATAACAAGCTAAACTAATCTGAATAATAATAATAACAATAATAAAGTAAAAGCTCACCAAAATAAAATTTAAATAATAATAATAATAATAATAATAATAATAATGCTTACTATCCAATTGGTCTACAGTTTTTTCTAAATAAAAGGTCAAATTAAAAACAATAATAAATAAATAAATAAATAATAACTGTCATTTCGAAATAAAATGTAAAAACTCCTCAAAATAAAATTTTAAATAATAATAAAAAAAATTTACTGTCCAATTGGTCTACTGTTCTTTCTAAATAAAAGATAATAACCTAAAAATAAAACGAAATAATAAATAAATAAACAAATTATCTAATTCAGTAATTGATAAATTAATTATTATTATTATTATTAATAATAATAATAATAATAACAACAATAATGTTTCCAGTACAGCTGGTCTGATATCCTTTCTAAATGTCCTATAATTGAAATAAAGGGGTTATGAAAAGTACATCTATTAAATTTCGGCAAAATGGACTTCAAAATTTTATATAACACAACAAATAATTATTATTATTAATACTAATATGGTGAATGCGTTCATATATATGTGTGTGTGTGTGTGTGTGTGTGTCTGTGTATATATATATATATATATATATATATATATATGTAATGTATGTATATGTATATATTTATTTATATACTGTACATAATATGAAGAATCGAGCACTGCCCAGCCCAGCATTTCAATTTAGTTTGAGACGTTCACCTTCGGCCTATTGAGGTTATTAATAGCAGAATGTGCTAAACATCAGAGCAAACCTTTTTTTGTGACTTTACCTTTTTATGACCAATGTGGTTTAGTCTAGAAAGCCCTTAAAAGCCGCGGATGACGGGCGACGCATACAGTCGTCTGGAGTGACTTATGAGAGATTAGCTATGTAAACCGCTAAAGTTAACAGGTTAACCATCTCAACAAATACGCACAACACACAACTCACACGTCTGCAGCGCAGCGATGCTTTCTGACGAATCTTTGCGCATTTCCAGACTGAATCGTGTCATATTAGACAAACCCTGAACATTTCAAACAGACGGTTCCGTGTTACAAGCCACTCTGGGCAAAAACCAAACACATTTTATGGTTGTAATGACTGAAACAGTTTACATTTCTGAGTTTAAGAATGTAGACTTTTCTTTAACCTGACCTTTTGTGTTATTCTAAATGATCCTTTGCTTAAGTTCAGCACGGAAATACTCTGGTACCCGGCCGGACTCAAACCCAATGCACTCAAACTCCCATCACACGCGGATTTACTCTCAGTATCTCCGCTGTGGGACTCGTACGATCGGCCTGATGCTCTGTAAGCAGAAATACAACACTGTGGCTCTTCTGGTTTATTATGTCTATTTAACACTTATCAGTGACATCAGTCAAACTGAGTTACACTTCACTGAAACACATGAGGAAGAAAGACATTCTCACTTTAACAAAAATAACTCTAGTTCCATCATGAAAAAGCATGAAACTGAGCACAGATGCCAGGACAGATTAACTTGTTTAACCAGGATCACCACTAGGGCTGCTCGATTATGGCAAAAATCATAATCACGATTATTTTGGTCAATACTGTAATCACGATTATTGAACACGATTATGAGTGGGTCTGGAACTTTCTATGAATGATTAGAGCACTGTATTTCATCCCATTCTTTTATGCCCTAGGGCCGGGTTTCGGCCAATTTTCACTTAATAGTTCAGACAGGCATCGGCCCTGATTTTAGACATCCATTAAATATGGTGATTAAAAAAAATTGCCACACTAGTGAGACTTTTGCCCACACTTTTGCTTTCACTTTTGAGACCGGCTCGGACGGTGTTTGGTGATTCAGCCAGCAGCAGAGCCTTCAGAGCAGCTTTGCGTTCAAGCAATAGGGTGAAATTTGCTACAAAGCACCAGCAAAAATAAATAACAATGAATGTATCAGGGGGAAATAGTAAGGAGATATTAGAATTATTTATGAATAAACTAGTGTATTCTGAGTCAGCGTCACAAAGATCCTGACTCGCAACCTCCTCTTTGACAAGCCTTTTAGAGATAAATGCATCTTTATGGATTACATAATGAAAGAGTGCTTTTTTCATTTTGTTTTATTTCGTTAAGTAATAATTTAAAGCTTTCTATATATGTATTTATCATGTCTGTAAGGCATGTATTTGCTGATTTTCGGTTAATTATTGTGAAGCGCTCTTGTTCAAGAATGATACGGCGAAAAGCGCATCACGTTTGTTTTGATAAATAATTTTAAGTTGTTTCCACTGGAAAAAAAACGCAAGTGATCACGCTGGCACCTCCATGTCCTGTAAAGCAGCTTTAGCTTCCACACTCCGCACAAACGATTAAATATGCGCCTACTAGCGCACATTTATCTAGGCCATTTAACGTTTAAACCAACATTGTTTTATATCTATATATTTTATTTTAGCCAAGTCGTGATGATTTGAGAAGACAAATTGATCAAACAGACTATGAACAGTCTTCTGCTGGCCACTGTTCTTTACTTAAAAAATAAAAACTTATATTTAACGAACAAAAAATTAAAACAACGAACAAAAAAAAAAATTATTACCCCCTGTGAAATTTTACATTTTTTTTTACAATATTTCCCAAGTGATGTTTAACAGAGCAAGAGAATGTTTTCACATTATTTCCTATTATTTTTTCTTCTAGAGAAAGTCTGATTTCTTATAATTGCTTGAATAAAAGAATTAAAAAATAAATAAATAAAAAACTGCTAAGGTCAATATTATTAGCCCCCTTAAGAAATTATTAGTTTGATTTGCTATAGAACAAACCACTGTTGTCCAATGACTTGCCAAATTAACCTAATGTGCCTGATTAACCTAATTAACCTAGTTAAGCCTTTAAATTGCTCTTTAAGCTGAGGATTAGTATCTTGCAAAACAAAATAAATTAGTTTGAACTTGAGAGAAGAATTATTAATGCTCATAAAGATGGAGAAGGATACACACGTTTATCAAAGCATTTTCAAGTGTCAAGAACTGCAGTGAGATGCATTATCAAGAAGTTTAAAGAGACCAACACAGTGGAGAACAAGACGGGCAGAGGCAGGAAGCGAAAGATTTCAAAAACTATGGAAAGAAAACTAGTGAGAGAGGTTTCTAAAGACCCAAGAACAACTGCCAAGACACTAGTGAATGACCTAGCCAAGTCTGGAATTGATGTCTCAACGAAGACAGTCACTAGAGCCCTGCACAGGAATGAACTGAGAGGCTGCCGACCAAGAAAGACTCCACTTCTGAAGAAGAGACACCTCCAAGCTAGAATGAAGTTTGCTAAGGACAACCTGGGGGAATGTGATGCATACTGGAAACGTGTCCTTTGGTTAGATGAGACAAAGCTAGAGCTTTTTGGCCATAAAGATGTCGCCTATGTTTGGAGAAAGAAGGGAGAGGCATTCAACCCCAAGAACAGCATTCCCACAGTGAAACTTGGTGGTGGGAGTATAATGCTGTGGGAGTTGTTTCAGTGCATTTGGAACTGGGAATCTTGTCAGGGTTGAAGGAAACATGAAAAAGGAAGACTATAAGAAGATTCTGAAAGACAACCTCAGACAGTCTGCAAGAAAACTTGGTTTGGGTCGACATTTTGTCTTCCAGCATGATAACGACCCAAAGCATACCTCACTTCTGGTGAAGAAATACCTCCAAATGAGCAAAGTGAGTGTACTTGACTGGCCTAAACAAAGTCCAGACGGGGCACACTAAAGTCCAAAGTTTGTGCCAGAAGACCAACAAATCTGGAGCTTGAGAGATCTGCTAAGGAAGAATGGGCTGTCATTCCTCAGGAGACATGCTTGAAACTTGTTGAGAACTACAGCAAACGACTAAAGGCTGTTATCAGGCAAAAGGGATACACTATTGACTATTAACATCAGAGGGCTAATAATTTTGATCAGTAGACTTTTTAAAATTCTTGGTTATACATTTATTTCTATTTGTATTACAAACCCTAAAAACTTCCTGAATAAAGTATTATGTTTAAAAATGCTGTGTTGATAAAATCGTCTTTCTGTTAAACAACACTTGGGAGTTATTTGAAAAATAATGAAATATTTTATAAGGGGCTAATAATTTTGTCTTCAACTGTAACTTAATTAAAAAACGGAAACAAAATATAAGCATAATTCACCAAAAGATCAATCAAAGCCATTTAAATTAGATATGACAAAAAAAGTAGCTTTAAACAGAAATATTTTGATTCAACAGGGATAATTCACCCAAAAATAAAATTACCTAATTATTTACTCACCCAAAAGCCATCCTAGGTGTATATGACTTAGAAAAAAATACTTAAAATACTAAAAGTTCTGGTTCATAAATAGTGCTCCACATGGAGCGGCTGAATAAAGACCTTCTGAAAAAATCCTTAAGATCCCACAGATTCTTTGGTTTTTCAGCATTTTTTTGTGTGTATTTGAACCCTTTCCAACAATGACTGTATGATTTTGAGATCCATCTTTTCACACTGAGGACAACAGAGGGACTTACATCCAACAATTACAGAAGGTTCAAACGCTCACTGATGCTCCAGAAGTGAAAGCGATGCATTAAGAGCCAAAAGGAATACAAAAATTTTGTACTAATTTTGTCTTCTGGGAAACATGCAAGTATCTTCTGTAGCTTCTGAAGGGCACTATTAAATAAATCATAATAAATTCTGTTCAAAAGTTTACACCCCTGGCTCCTAATGCATTGTTTTCCTTCTAAAGCATCAGTGAGCATTTAAACCTTCTGTAATAGTTGCATATGAGTCCCTCAGTTGTCCTCAATGTGAAAAGATGGAACTCATACCGTCATTGTTGAAAAGATTTCAAATACACAAAAATGCTAAAAAAATAAAATAAAATTGGGGGAAGCTGAAGGATTTTTCTGAAGAACAGCGGGCAGTTTAACTGTTCAGGACAAACAAGGGACTCATGAACAACTATCGCTAAAAAAAATAAACAAAAAAAACAAAAACAAACAGGTAACAGCACAATATTAAGCATCAAGTGCATGTAAACTTTTGAATAGGTTCATTTTTATAAATTCAACTATCATTTTCTCTTGTGGACTGTATGTAAACATCTTTTATGTGAAATATTTTGTTCAGGTCGGATGGGGCTTTGCGTCAAATGCCTTAATCGTTTTGACTATGTATTATTTTTCACATAATTAGGTAGACAAAATTTAGTTGACAGCCCTAATCCAAACAGATAAAAGTTGTTGTGTTCTTCCTAACAATTTGTAAATCCCAATCTTCTAATCGGCTGCATCAAGTGTTGAGTTTCAGCATCACTCAGATCATGTGGAAATCAAGGGTGGCCAAAGCTCTGTTGTGTTTTGCTCTCAATTAAATGGTTTCTGCTCCAGAAACTCGTCAGGCCTGCTGTGTTTGTCCTTGTGTAAATTTCTTCCATTCCTCCCTGTAACTCTGCGGTACAGATTGTTCTTTTCAATGTAAATGAGTGTCTGCTGATGCTGAGGAAGGCCTGTTGACCTTCAGCGGCACACCGCGTATTCAAGAACATAACCACAGATTTATCAGAGCCGTACGTGCAGATTTTTCATTTTACGAGAACAATAACTCTTACATGTTGTCGTAAAATCGACGACAGACTTCTGCATTTTAGCTGTGCAAAACACTCACGTGTCGTCTGCAAAATGACCATGAAGAAATATCAAGAATTCACTCTGGACTTATTTGATGTGACTGATTCATTTGACAATTTCCACAAACAGGAATTTTATTCCAAAAATTGTGAAATGTAATTTAAAACACTGGTGTGTAAATAAATAAAAAAATAAAATAAAAAATTGTCAGATCATTTTGTCTTACCATAACCATTATTTTCTTACCATTACCATTCATCAGGTTGGGCCTGATGAATAGAGTCAATAAAATGTTTTTTTTTTTAAATTGAGAAAATTAAATTTACTTGAATTAACAATTAATAATTAAAAAGTTTTATTACTACTGATACATTTTAGATGTAGTCAACAGATATTATTGTGCAGTAAAGCAAACACTTTTCTGTTTGATAATAGTACAAAAAAACAAAAAAAAATCTGATTTTTGTTACCAAAAATTGTGAAATATTTTAAACACTCGTATGTAAAATAAAATAAAATATACAATTTTGTGAGTTCATTTTATCTTACCATAACAGAAATAACAGAAATGGTTGGGCCTGATGAATACAGTCAATGCAATTTAGATTTTTTTTTTTTTTAAATTGAGAAAATGATTAGTTAACAATTAATAATTCAAAAGCTTGCAAATATTTAATGTCTCACAACAACAACAACAACAACAACAACTTATGCTATAGAAATAAAATGTTGACCATCAAAATCAAAAATACAAACTTGAGATTATATGAACTGTTATATTTTCAGATCCAGAAATTTAAAAATCAGGGTAAATTTTACTCATTTTGTCTTCTGGGAAACATGCAAGTATCTTCTGTAGCTTCTGAAAGGCACTATTAAATAAATAAATAAATAAATAAATAAATAAATTAATTAATAATAACAACAATAACAACAACAACAATAATAATAATAATAATAAAAAGATATTTAGGCAAAATAAGAAAAATGTACACTGAAAGTACATACAATGAAATGTACTTAGTTAACAATTAATAATTAAAAAGTTTGCAAATATTTAATGTCTCACAAAAAAAAAAATTGTGAAATATTTTAAACACAAAATAAAATAAAATAAAATAAAATAAAAATAATTTGTCTTACCATAATAGAAATGGTTGAGCCTGATGAATATAGTCAATACAATTTAGAATTTCTTTGAGAAAATGAAATTTACTTGAGTTAACCATTAATAATTAAAAGTTTTATTACTACTAATACATTTTATATGCAGTCAACAGATATTATTGTGCAGTATAGCAAACAATATTCTTTTAGATTTAGCAAATATTTAATGTCTCAAAAAATAAAATAAAATAATATATATTATATTATATTATAGAAATAAAATGTTGACCATCAACATCAAAAATACAAACTAGAGATTATACGAGCTGTTATATTTTCCAATTTTTGTTACCAAAATGAATTAAATTCTATTAAATTTAAAGAAAAATATTTATGAGATCATTTTGTCTTACCATTACAGAAATAACAAATGGTTGAGCCTGAAGAATGAAATCAAATTTACTCGAAGTAACAATTTAATAATAAAACAGTTTATTACTACCAATAAACTGAATATAAAGTCAACAAGATATTATTGTGTGGCACAGCAAACAATATTCTGTTAGATAATAGTTTACAAATATTTAATGTCTCACAAAAAAACAAATATGCGATTTCTGTCACTAATACTTTATATAAAAATAAGGGCACACCAGTTTGGTTCATCTTCATGGAAACTATTTAATCCTCACAGTGGAAGAATCAAACATCTGATTCATGTCTCAGTGCATTCATGCACCCGATCTAAAACTCCTTCATGGCTGCTGTCCAGTGCTTACTTTCAGGGACAGACTGTATAATATGAGTAAAGCATATCTGGAGCGGTTTGCTGTAAATAACGCTGTGTTTTGATGTGTAGCGTAAGGATGGCAGTGATAGTGCTTGTCCTGTGTTAACCTGCAGTGGCACCGGCTTCATCACACGAGCCACCAATCATCCCGCCGAAGCGCAGGTTTCCCTGCGGCCGCATGAATAATGCCGTGTGTGTTTAACTGGAGAAATAGAAAGCAGCCGTGTAATCTAAATACATAAGGTAATATAAATACTGTGTGTGTGTGTGTGACATTGAGCTGGAGCTCTGGCTCTCACGGCTGGCATCGGCACTGTTTAAAAAGCTCCCGGAAAGTTTACAGTGGCTGTACTTCTGCTGGGCTTTGTGTGACAAGCTTTAACGCAGCAAACCCATCTGCAGAAAAACACTAGGGACCTCCCTGGAATCCTGCGCTTCAGTTTCCATTCATGCGTTTCCACGCTTTTCTGCGCTTCCTATTGGTGTTGAGTGTCTCGATGTGCTTTGGTCAGTCTCAACTCACTTCACTGGTATCGGCAAATTAAAGAGTGAACCACTTTCTTACACATACGCTTAATGAACTCCAGTGGACAGTCAATGGGGTCCAATGTAGTTTGGACTGTGTGTACTTTCAAAATATCTTTGTGTTGTTGTGGTTTGAACAACTGGAGAGCAAGTAAACAATGACAGAATTTCATTCTTAAAGTCAAAATAGTTTGTCTTTGTAATGTTTTATCAGTACAATAACTTTCTCTGCATCTAAACTGACCTTTTCCACAAACATCTAAACAAACCCTTTTTCTAAACCATCTGACTCCATTCTGGTATTTTAACACTCACTTTTCACAATTCAGCCCATTTTTGGTGAATAAAAACATTGTTTTCGAAATTACACCGGATTACGGAAGGAAAATGGATTGTGAACAGCATTTCACTTTGATTTATCTATGCTACTCAAACCCTTAAAGGGACAGTTGACCTAAACCTGACCACTTTGTCATCATGTGTGACCCTGGACCACAAAACAAGTCATAAGGGTCAATTTTTTAAATGGATATTTATACATCTGAAAGCTGAACAAATAAGCTTTCTATTGATTTATGGTTTGTTAGGAAAAGACAATATTTGGTCAAGACACAACTATTTGTAAAATTGGAATCTGAGGGTGTAAAAAACAAATAAATAAATAAATAAAATTAAAAAATGAAGTTTTTATATATTTACGGTAGGAAATTTGCTAAATATCCTAGTTACTTAATATCCAAATGATTTTTGGCATAAACGAAAAACGATAACACACCATGTATTTTTGGCTATTGCTACAAATATACCCATGCTGAGACAGGTTTTGTAGTCCAGGGTCACATTTGAACATTCAACATCATGCCAAACAAAAGAAGAGCTTTTTGTCCATATAATGAAAGTCAATAGGGCCCAATGTTGTTCGGATCTTGATTTTCTAAATATCTTCTTTTTTGTGTTCATTTCATTTTTGGGTGAACCATTTAACCTAGTCAAGTGAAACTAACTTTTACAGAGACAGCTAACAGATCTTTCTAAGGGCAGAGATTGTGTTTCCACCCATAAATATCTGCATTCATTTGTAATGGAAATCTGAAAAGTGAAGCTTATGAAATCAATAATTGAACCCAAATGAGAGAACAATGTGATATTAGAACAGATAGAGTGTGTGTTTTTGTCTTGGAAAGCTCACATTCATGTGTTTCCATGCTTTTCTGAGCTTCCTATTGGAATGCACTTCGGTCAATCTCAGGTCATTGATTTAATTCATCTTGGTACTGGCAAATAAATGTGCATCACTTTCTTACACTTTCACAAATGTGTGAAGTTAATGAACTCTTGTTTACGTTTCAGCAGGAAAGCATCCAGTTATTTATCATGGTCAGCACTGGGATGTTTCGAGAAAACAAGAGAATCATTCACTGCTCTTCAATGAATAACTTTCTAAGAATCAATGTATATTTAAAGGGGACATTGAATGCAAAATTGACTTTTAGATGGTGGTTGTGTGTGTGTGTGGACACAACAACCCTACAATGATAAAAATCTATTCACTCCTTTTTTTAATTCCCCAAAAACCTAAACAGTCTCAATTATAAAGCTGTTTGATTTTCTGCGCAGTATGATGTCATACTGCTCAGGCTCCGCCCACGACCACTGACAGACTTTTCCTTAGTAACATATGTTTTGTAGTTGGATGTAAAAGTAAACATAACAAGTCTTCATTTTCTCCCGACATCAGAGCCACTGAAGATGCAGTGGTTTAGTTTAGTTTTTTGAAGGTAACACACCACCAAATACACAAAAAATCCAAGAAAGTGAGGTGAGCAGTAGCTCATTATCATTTAAAGAGACATGCACCAAAATGAGTTGCTGCGAACGGAGATGTTTTTGACAAGGTAAAAAGTAGTCGACTAACCGTTAGTCGACCAAAATTTTATTAGTCGCCTAGTCAGAAAGAATAAAAATCCACACGTTAATGACACGTTAAAAACGCTCACCTATCATCCATCATCAGAAATATGTACAAGCAACTTTACATGGTTGCTTAATCTAATGTTAAAGGGGGGGGGGGGGGGGGATACAATGGTGTTTCATATTTTCAGAGTTGTTTACAGTGTTAAAGAGTTGGATTCTCATGCATCAATGCGTTTCATTCAGCTGCACAGCTGCAAGGCATTGGAATGTCTCTAAAGAAGTGTGGTTTTGGTTCTAAGGCAAAGATAACTTTGCTCAGCTTCCTGAAGAACCCAGGGTTACGTGAACAGTGGATGCAGTTCCTTTTTCCGGGACGAATGTTTCATATACAAGGCCCGGTTCGACGCTGGATTTGCACATTGTTTGATACTGAAAGATGGAGCGGTCCCAGCTATAAAAGATCCTGCTCATGATTCAGAACTGCAGATGGTAAGTGAAACAGCATCAAATGTCTGTGTTTTAATGGCTATCCTAGCGCTAGTGCTCGTCAAAATTAGCTCCGCCCACGGCGGGGATTAAGGATACAGTACTACTCTATAGGTACTTAAGATTAACATGAGATTAGGTGAAACTGTGTATGTTATGTACCCTTTAACCTAGAAAAAAAATAGCAAGTTTACTGCATTACAGATGGAGGCGCAGGTGCAGTCACTTGCTCTTAAAATACTCTGCATTTTTCACCATACAGAGAAGATTAGGCCTAATACATCTTTCAAATCTGTAAAGACTCTACGTTTGTTTGTGTGCACTCACAATAACAAAACACTGCACTTTTGTATATAAATAATGAAAGCAAACAGGATGTGCTTTCTGCCTGCTCTGTTTCCGAACTTGATTACATTTTTTTTTACCAAAAACTCAGTGTATACTTGCCTTACAGACATGTAAAATATTTCTATAGAGTGTGAAGTGTCTACTTTTAAATGAACCAATTCAAATAGAAAACAAATGGGTCATATTCTCAGATTATGCCATTTAAATAAAACATGCATACAGGCGCATCCACTACAGTTTCGCCGACTCCATCACTTAAGCCGATAGCACTAGTTTATCAATAAATCATTCAAATGTTAATGCAGCCTCCTTACTGTTTTTCCCTGACACATTTGTAATGATTACTTCTGCTTATGCATGCACTTGAGCACTTATTATTAATAAACATGCGATTAGTCGACTAACGCTTGACTACTAGTGCAACACGTTCGCACTCCCAACTCGTCACATATTGATGCTTGGTCAGGACCCCTTGGTGATGCATTTTGATGCACAGGGTACCCCTTTAGCGTCATTTTTTGATGTGCAGGGTGCTCCACTGCTTTAAATAAGAAAACCTTGCCGTCAATAAGCTGACGTGAAAGGCACGGGGAATTGTAT
Organism: Cirrhinus molitorella; assembly: GCA_033026305.1. Lineage (NCBI taxonomy): Eukaryota > Metazoa > Chordata > Actinopteri > Cypriniformes > Cyprinidae > Cirrhinus > Cirrhinus molitorella. Next base: position 31,038,725 of record CM065136.1, on the reverse strand, counting down.
CATCATGATTAAATTATATATTGGGTAATAATATTGCCATTATTGCATATATATTGGGGTATGATTTTTCAATGCAAACAATCACAACAGTTTTATTTATATTACATAGGGGTGTGAAGAGACACTTATCCCACAAGACGAGACACGAAACTGGGTTCAAGAGAACGAGATGATTTTTAAACTTTTTTAAAGAATTCCTCAATTATGGAATATATTGGGAAAAAATAGTATTTTATTCAGCTGAAAAAGATACAATGCAAAAAAAATATATAGGTGCATTTTGATATGAACTTGTACTTTATCAAATTAAACTTCTATTTTAATTAATTATATGCAGTAATAAACATTTTTTGGATAAACTGAAAATCACAATTCTCTCACGATTCTGAAGTAAAAAAAGAATTAGAAATCTAAACAAATTAACGTAATTTACTAGTGGTTCTGACACAGTGTTCATTGCTTAAGTCTTTTAAAAAATATATTTGATCAAAATTGAAAAGGAATGAATTCAGTGTCTCAATTAATAAAGACTTGTTTCACTATTGAAATCTCCTGAATGAATGATTCAACGATAAAGTACATGCATGTGTTAAGATCTCACTACTGTAGACAAATAAGTGTTTATACCCAAATTATAAGCTTTTATCTCAGTACTGCTGTTATTTAAATGTCTGTAACACAGAAATGATGATCATTATGTGGTTGAAAAGTTTGTGTTGCTTTTTCTGGTTCAGCTCTAATATAAATCCTTCAACTGTTTTGCAAGGATATCGTCCCGTTCTCGCGAGACCAATCGGATCTTGTGAGACACATAAGATCTTGCGAGATCTCTCACCACAAGATCCCGTCACATCCCTTATATTACACTATTTACACATTTATGAGCACAAAACCCAAACCCTGCCCCTTAACTCTAACCATTTGTTAATAAAACACAGATATAACAGGGAGATTGATTTGTGAGAGAAACAGACCCGATCGCTGCTGCAGTGCGTGCACAAATTCAAAAAATGCACCCAGAAGAAGCCTTACGTCAGCCTTAGTTGTGAAATTATATTGGCTCTTGTGTGTCTCGTGACCAATTGCATCATGCTAATGTTTGGGAGTATCTTTTGAATGATATATGAGTGCATTAATGTAGCGGGATCATTTTCAGTGATTAAAACCCTATGGTTTACTCTCTTCTTCGCATAAAGTTAACGTATGGCTTCAGAAGACTTGGAATGCAACATGACTTGTTTGTAATGCTTTTATACTGATGGTTTATGGTCAGTTTTTGCAATAAATTTCTGTGCCTGCACTTATTTTTGCCTGTGTTTTGTATTTTGTTCAGAAATCGGCAAGTTTAGGGTAGAGGTGGGTTTACGTGCTCCAATCAAAATATACATTTATATAAAATTATTTATATTTTTTTACAAATGCATGCAAACAATTAAATTAAGACAAACAACTGAAAACAATGGAGGACCTTGTGCATCAAAAACTGATGCTAAAGGGGTACCTTGAGCATCAAAATGCAACGCCAATGGGACCTGACCAAGCATCAATATGTGAAAGGTACACCTAATAAAAGGTGCTGTTTTACATGACCATTGAGGAATTTTAATCAAAATATGTTACAGACATTTCATGATGACCCTAAAGTATCATAGCATTTTTTTGTTTTTTGTCCTATTGTTTGTATTTTCATCTTTTTTTTATTGTATTACTGGCTGTTTCAGCTCATAGTTGTTTTTTGACACTGAAACTGCTTTGAAAGAACAGATAAAGGGGTCAGGGATCATTTTGAGAGTTTTATGAATACTCTAACAGTGGCCCCCTTACAAAGTTTTGCGTAGGGCCCCTAGAATCCCAAAGTGGATCTGGAGTGAAATCCGTCAGCTCTGAACTGGAGAAGAGTCTCATATTAATCACAGAAAGAACACTGTCTGATACAAAACACCTGCAGAAACTAAACACCTGCCTACTGCATCTCAGACACAATGATTCAACATTACATAAGACAGACACTGACTAGGCCTACTTACAGTATAAGAGACAGGACAGTTCGAGTACAGTTATCCTATTATCTGAGAACAAGAAGATGGTGGGAATTAGGAGAGTTTGCCTGAAGCAGTTTAGCAGTCATTATAAAAATATGACAAATTCAAAGTCAAGTATCACACGCTTTACTGGAAATTCACTGCAACCCAGTGTTCATTTTGTAAAACGAAGACGATGACAAAAAATATTCATTAACAAACATTTTTACTGTGACTAAGATGAGACGTTGACGTGCTAAAACGAATATCTGAATAATCTGAAATTTATGCCGTGTCTTTGTTAACAAGACGAAACAGGAGTAGAATATTATTTGAGGACTACCAGACATTCAAAATACATCTTATAGTTGTCCTCTTTCAAAATGTGCCTCCCTGTCATTCGATTGCCATCGGACAAGGGGCGTTTGAATATCTAGTCTCAGTATGGCAGCCGCAGTGGACACATAGGCTACCAAAACACAAACTAGCGACCTGAAACAACGGCCTCAGCACTTGAAGGGTTAGGGATAGGGTCACCAGACGTCCCATTTTTCCAAGTCACAATGCGTTGTCGATTAAGTTTATGAAGGCTGGATAGGCGGAATCGCTGTGATAGATACACAGCAGAAGTGCTCTCTTGCGCACACTCCGATCAGTTCTCAATGCTCCAATACACACAGTAGTCCAAATGTCTATCGTGTTGAGTATCTCACGTAAATACAGTCAGTTATGGCGTAAGTGAGCGTAAACAGGTGAAAGCTGGATGTGTGTCAGTATTACATGCAGGGATGCCAGGTATTCACAACAAAACCCGCCCAATTGCAGTGCAAAAAAAATGCTTTTCTTACTTATATTTTTTCTCTTGTTTCCAGCCAAAATATCTAAATATTCTTAAATCAAGAAGGATTTTCTAGACAAGTAAAAACTATTTTCTTGTTTTCATAAAAAACAAGTCAAATTAAAGTGAGTTTTTGCTTAGAACTTTCTGCCAATGGGGTAAGCAAAAAAAAAAAAATCTTATTTCAAACAACAACAACAAAAAAGATTATTTTGCTTACCACATTGGGAAATTATTTAGCTTGTATCAAGCAAAAACACTTAATTTTGACTTGTTTTTTCTGAAAACAAGAACACATTTTTTACTTGTCTAGAAAATCCTTCTTGATTTAAGATTTTTTAGATATTTTGGCTGGAACCAAGACAAAAATATAAGTAAGAAAAGCATTTTTTGCAGTGTGCTTCTCAAAACTAGACCAGTCATGTTTTGTGTCAGGGTTCCCCTAGTAAATTCGCATTTCAGGCTAAATATGACGTTACTGCCCGCAGACATCAAAACAACCCACGCCAACAGTGTTAAAGTAGCCCAATTCCGAGGGAAAACCGCAGACTTGGCAACACTGATTACATGCATGCCTTCCATCTTAAAGGGACAGCATTCCTAATTAAATACCTATCTGTGTCATTAATGTTAACCAACAAAAGACGTTAAACAAATGTATACATGTTACGTAAACCTACTTTATCTGGAAAATTATTTAATTTGTATCTCTATCGTATATATATGAAACTTTATTTGATTTTATATAACTATAGTTTGTTCTATAAGTTGCTTCTTTTTCAAGGGATAGTTAACCCCAAAATGAATACTGTCAATTTATTCAAGTTTTCCCAAAAACTAAAAAACTAAATTAAAATTTATTGATCATTTTTGTTTGAAGTCTACATATAAAATAGCTACCAAAGTTAATGTTGGTAACTGCAGTTTGACTATAAATAATGACTAAAGTTGACAAAAATGCAATGACTTTCTGTCGACTGAAACTATAAAAGACTCAAATGAACAAAATGTGACTAAGACTATTAAGCATTTTCATCTCTAGATAAAGACTTAAGACCAAAACAAAAATGCCTGCCAAAATGAACACTGCTGCAACCCACAATGCTACTCAAATTCTAAAGAAAAGATAAAAATGACCATTTACATGAGAAAAAATGCTTGAAATTTCAAACGGTTGTGTTTGTACTCACTGTGTATTTTTTTTCTGAGTCACACACGTAACATAATAAACCAGCATATACAAATAAAGCCATGTGACATTTACAGAAGTCATCTGAAGAAAAAGGTCTCTGAAACATTTCCAGACATGCATTCATATTCATCCTTATATTCAAACCGGACGGCGCAGGGATCAACTGAGAATTACTAAGAGCTTAAAACGTTCACTTAGGGTTAACACACGAATGCATGTGATTAGATATGTTTAGTTTTAACATATTTATTTAGTTAGACGCCAAAACGCTTTCATTCTGTTGTGTGTGATTTGATGGGAACACACACATCACATAAACTTAATAATTAAGCAAAGCTCACTTTTTCCGATCAAAAATCTGATCGGAAAAAAACTAATCGTGATTAAATATTTGAAGTGACTGACAGGCCTTGTTCAAACACACATCAAGTCAACCAGCAAGGAAATAAACAGCATGCTTTATTTTTAGCATTTTTGTGCCCTGTGTTGTTTTAGTGGCAGATTTTACACCAAATCTCTGTCATATCAGTGGATGATTGAGTCACGGCCGGTAAATGAGGTAAACGCCTTCCGTCAGCTGTTTAAAGAGTGAAGTAATGTGCTCTCCATTAGTAAACAGAGAGAGTGGTCAGGAAACAGTGACAGCTCATAGTCATTATGAGCGGCATTGAGTACATTCTCTGCCTGCTGTTGTACGGACCAAACCCAAACATCAACTCGCATCTGACGCCTTCAGAAGAGACCTAGCAAAAAACACCACCAGCAAAAGTCAAATTTACTTCTATTTTTACTAAATTGACTTTTAGTCAAGTCAAATATACTATTCTATTGCGCTTCATGCAATACAGATTTTTTCAAAGATGAACAGGAAAATAACAGAATCAATAATGGAAACTTCAACATCAACATCAAATATTAGACATTTCTGAATTTATGTTGAATAGTTTGTCAATTCAAGTCAGAAATTCAATTTCTCTTTGTAATGTTTTGTAAGTTTCTCCAAAGGCTTAAAATAAAACTAAATCTATATAAAATGATAAAAACGATAAAAATTATGAAATATAATAAAATAAATAGAAACTATATATATATATATATATATAAATGTCAAAAACAAATACTAAAACTTTAAAATTAAAGTGAAAACATAAAATGCAAAAAATAAAAACTATAAACATATCTATAAACATTAAAAATGTATAAACATTTTCAATAATTCAAATAATAATAATAACAATAATAAAATTATAGAAATTATGAATTATAATGAAATAAATAGAAACTATATATATATACAATGTCAAAAACACAAAATACTAAAACTAAAATTAAAGTGAAAACATAAAATGCAAAAAATAAAAACTATAAACATACCTGTAAACATTAAAAATGTATAAACATTTTCTATAATTAAAAAAACAAAAAACAAAAAAAATAAAATAATAATAATAATAATAATAAAATTATAAAAAAAATATGAAATAAAATAAATAGAAACTATATATATATATATATAAACAATGTCATCCAAAAATGATCATTCCATCATCATTTACTCACATCATATCTATACAAACCTACATGATTTTCTTCTGTGGAACATAAAACACACGTTTTTTTTTTTTTTTTGTCCATATAATGAAAGTCTATGGGGTCCAATGTAGTTTGGACCTTGCTGACTTTTTTAGGTGCACTATCCTTTTAACCTAGTAAATTATCTTCAACTAATGCCCTCTAATGGATCTTTCAAAGGCAATTTCTGCATTCATTTGCAATGGAAATATGAAAAGTGAAGCTTATGAAATCAGTAATTGAATCCAAAGGAGAGAACGCTGTGATATTAGACCAGATAGAGTGCATGTTTTCGTCTTGGAAAGCTCACAATGATTTCTTCCATGGCCAGAGCGATCACCTGATGAAACAAAAGCCTAAAAATGAGCGACTGCCTGCGATGAGTAAAAATGGAAAGTGAGCGCCGACACTGATGCACACCAGTGGAATCCGACAAACAAACAGTGAAGTGACACGTTACAGGAGAGCCACGTTCTGACGAGGACCATAAGTGGAAAGATCTGCTGAAATTCATTTATGAATATCGCTGGAGTCAGTGCAAAGAAAAGAACAAAAGCCCTCTGCACCTTTGAAGAGTTGCCATTTTTTCCACCCTGGTGTTTGGAGAACATTTGTTTGAACGTTCATTTCAAACAGGCTTTACTTCACGTGTAAGATGCAGACTTAAACCGCCGGCTCGGCCTTTGTCACCTCAACCTCCCACGACATCCATAGATCACTTCATATCTACAGAACAATCCACATCCTTTAGCATGAGCACATACAGTAAATCAATCACAGAAACTATAGCTGTAGGTGTGTGTGTGTGAGCTGTAAAACAGGGTGTCTGTGAATTGAGTACATTTACACTTAGTTTCTATTTATTCTTTCATTTTGATAGCTTACTTCACTTAAAATAATCATTCTGTCATCATGTACTTATCATCCTCATACTCATCGTTCAAACTTATAAAGGAAGTGAATGGGGACCAAAAAAAAAAAAACATAAAAATGATTTTTAAATCTTCATATAAATCTGAAATCGTTCTTGCCAGATGATTTCCTGCTGGCAATCTGAAAAACGCTCGTTTATGTCTGACTTAAAAGAGTATTTTTTTAATGCATTAAAGTGACACTTCAATCAAAAACAATCATTTTATCAGCATTTGCTCCTGCCATGTTGTTCCAAACCTTCATTACTTTCTTTCTTTTGTGAAGCATAAAAGATGTTTATCAGAATGTTTAAGCTGCTCTTTTGCATATAATGGAAGTGGATGGGGACCAGAAGTTAACAAACTCCAAAAAGGGCAAAAAGCATCATTTAAATGTGATTTCTTCATATGCACATGGAAAATTTAAATCGTTCTTGCCAGGTTTTGTTAGATGTCTAACTTCTGATGTATGATTTTCTGCTGAAAAAAGTTTGTTTATGTCTGACTGAAAAGAGTAGAATACTATTCTAAGATTGCAATTTAACAATGATTTAATGCATTAAAATGATACTTTACTAAAATGCAATCATCATTTGTGAAAGAATCATCATGTTGTTCCAAACCTGTATGACTTGCTTTCTTTTGCGGAACATACAATAATAGAAGATGCTTATCAGAATGTCTGAGCTGCTCTTTTCCATATAATGGTAGTGGATGGGTACCAGGAGCTATCAAACTCCAAAAAGGGCAAAAAATGTCTCTTACCAGACATGTCAACATCAAAGAATCATGTCTAACTTCTGATGTATGATTTCCTGCTGAAAAAAAAAAAAGTTTGTTTATGTCTGACCGAAAAGAGTAGAATGCTATTCTAAGACTGAAATTTAACAATGATTTATCGCATTAAAATGATACTTCACTCAAAAACAATCATTCTGTCATAATCTATGTTGTTCCAAACTTGTATGACTTACTTTCTTTTGTGGAACATACAATAAAAGAAGATGTTTATCAGAATGTCTGAGCTGCTCCTTTCCATATAATGGAAGTGGATAGGGACCAGTAGCTGTCAAACCCCCAAAAAGGGCAAAAGTGTCATTTAAGTGTCGTTCTTGCCAGGTTTGTTAGATGTCTAACTTCTGATGTATGATTTCCTGCTAAAAAAAAAAAAAAGTTTATGTCTGACTAAAAATAGTAGAATACTGTTCTAAGATTGCAATTTAAATTTTAAATTTGAATTCATTTAGAAATTTGAACTCTAATTTAGAAAATAAACTTTTGGTTTCTTAGACCAGGAGCTGTCTAACTCAAAAAAAAAGGGCAAAAAGTGTCATTTAAATGTGATTTCTTCATATTCACATAGAAAATTAAAATCGTTCTTGTCAAGTTTGTTAGATGTCTAACTTCTGATGTATGATTTCCTGCTGAGAATCTCAAAAAAGTTTGTTTATGTCCAAAAGAGTGGACTACTATTCAAAGACTGCAATTTAACAATTATTTAATGCATTAAAATTATACTTCACTCAAAAACAATCATTCTTTCATCATTTATGACAGAATCACATTTTGTTCCAAACCTGTATGACTTACTTTCTTTTGGTGAACATACAGTAATAGAAGATGCTTATCAGAATGTCTGAGGTGCTCTTTTCCATATAATGGAAGTGGATGGGGACCATGAGCTATCAAACTCCAAAAAGGGCAAAAATGTCTCTTGCCAGACATGTACAATTACACAAAGAATCATATATAACTTCTGATGTATGACTTCCCTCTGAAAATTTAAAAAAAGTTTGTTTATGTCTTACCGAAAAGAGTAGAATACTATTCTAAGATTGCAATTTAACAATTATTTAATGCATTAAAATGATACTTCACTCAAAAACAATTATTCTGTCATAATTTCTGACAGAATCATCATTTTGTTCCAAACTTGTATGACTCACTTTCTTTTGTGGAACATACAATAAAAGAAGATGTTTATCAGAATGTCTGAGCTGCTACTTTCCATATAATGAAAGTGGATGGGGACCAGTAACTGTCAAACCCCCAAAAAGGGCAAAAAGTGTCAATTAAGTGTCATTCTCACCAGGTTTGTTAGATGTCTAATTTCTGATGTATGATTTCCTGCTGAAATCTGAAAAAAAAAGCTTGTTTATGTCTGACTTAAAAGAGTAAGATCTAGAATATGTTTCTAAGATTGCAATATCTTGACAATAATGATTTAATGCATTAAAATGATACTTCAATTAAAAACCATTCTCTTATCATGTTGTATGTTCTTTTTGTGGAACATACAGTAATAGAGGATGTTTATTAGAATGTCTGAGCTGCTCTTTTCCATATAATGGAAGTAAATGGGGACCAGGAGCTGTCAAACTCCAAAAAGGGCAAAAAATTTGATAAAAATAGGCAATGTGATTTCTTCCTATTGACTTAGAAATGTAAAATCGTTCTTGCCCGACATGTACAATTATACAAAGACTCAGGTCTAACTTCTGATGTATGATTTTCCTTTCCTATGATTCCTTCTGAAAATGTAAAAAAAAAAAAAGCTTGTTTATGTCTGAAAAGAGTAAGAGTTAGACTATTATTCTCAGATTGCAATTTAACAATGTTTTAATGCATTAAAATAAAACTTCACTCAAAAACAGTCATTCTGGCATCATTTATATTCATTTAACCTGTGCAACTTTCTTTCTTGACGTTTATCAGAATGCCAGAGTGGCTCTTTTGTATATAATGGAAGTGGATGGGGACCAGGGGCTTTCAAAAAAAAGTCCATACAGAAACTCAAAATCATGCTTGAGAGTCATTAAAAAAATTACAAAAAAAAAAAGAAAACATATTTTGGGTTGGGTATACTCCAACATGAGAGTTAGAGTATAACATACTAAGAAAACAATATTACACTTAATGCATTAAAGGTATAGTTTACTCAAAAAACGATCTTTCTCTCAACCTATGTGACATATTTAAAAAAAAATATATTTTGATGAATGATTTTGTTGTTTTTGTCCACAATGAAAGTCAAAGGGAACATATGTTGTTTTGGATATCATTGACTTTCACTGTGTTTAAAAAAGACTTTTTTTTTCCTTCAAAATATGTTCCAGCAAAGATAGTCATAGACATTTGAGCTGTTCTTCTAATATGCAAATCCTTAAAATATAACTGGCCATTTACACGCATTTGGTGTTAATTTTGGCCTGTTCCTCAAAGTGTTGTTTCATCGTTGGTCTGATTGCAGAAGAGTAAATGATGTTTAGATTACAGCGATAGCCTTCGCGGGAACATGAGCAGATGACGTAAGGATCATTTGATTCTCCTGTCTGAAATGTATTATTACAAAAGAAAAAACAACTCTAATTTCTAAGGAACAAACTCCAAATGTAAATTTAGAAGAGGCCTAAATAGCAAAGTACTAATATGGAGAGTCTTGTTTGTCTAATTGGCAAGCGCCTGTGATTAGTAAACAGTAAAAAATGTGGTATTCCAGAAGAAATGGCAGAGCGAAGGTCACCGGCATTATATTTTGTTAAACGGCGCAATGTTCTAGCACCTCGCCAGAGAAGCTGTAAACCGAGATTATTTTGCAGTTTGATAACACACAGGCTATTTCCACTCCAACACAGCGAATATAGCACTGCCTTATAAGCATATGGCCTTATAGATTCACCTCACGCGTGCTTCTTCTCACTTCAACAGTCAGACGAAGAACTCCGTGTGCAGATTTTCGTGGAAAACGCACGCAAACACACACACACAAACATGGCATCTCTCTGCATACACACATACTCAAGAGAGAGCGGCGGTCACACGTACGACAGTGCGTCTGCGTGTGGAAACCAAAGAGCATGGTGACGCGTGTACAGCCAGCTTATCTGCTCTTCACTTTAATTTATGCTCAACCTCCAACACAAGCAGAACTCCTGCCAGTGGAATCCAGTGTGAGCTGAATCACACGAGGAAACAGCAAATGCAATACAGACTGCTTCAATAAACTTTTTTTATCATCACTTAAATGTCTGTATATAAAAATGATGGACAAGTGCTCATGTGAATTAATGTGCATTGCCCCTTTTAAAATAAAGGATAACATTTAAAAATGACAAAAATGACAAAAAAAAGACAAATTACTGTACATAAACTATTATATAACATGAAATTAATCTATTAATTAATCTAGCATAACAACAAAAATGAACATTTAAAGTTAGCTACAAACACAAAAATTAATTACTGTTCATAATTACTTATTTTCACAAGGATTCTGGCACAATTCTATGTTAGGAGCTCAAAACACTTTAACCATAGCGCATATAAGCAGCTCCATTTGTTTGGCTTTTCTGACGTAGTAAACTTGCTCGTTAGCGCACCCGGTACAGTATTGCACTTGTGATGTTGTGAGGTGCTCGGGGATGAGTCAGCCAAACACAAGTTACAATAAAATAGTTCAAAAACTTGTAGAAGCAAGATAAAATGGCATGGCTACTTCAGCAAATGTTGTATTTTTTTAAACACGTTAGCTTTACCGTATATTAGCATGTTATTTTGAACAAGATAAGAATTAACCTTTCAGTGTCTTTCATTTGATTTCCGAACTGCTGCAATATGTGCTTTTTTGCACAACTGCTGACACAGACACAGGCACTAAACTAAATAATAAGCACATTAAAAGTCAGCTAACAAAAAAAAAAAAAAAAGATTCCTGACTATTATAATGAGAAATTTGAATCACTTAAAAATGAACTTTTATTCCTTTTCACACAGATTATGATTACAGCCATAGATTGGCGATTATAAAGACTTATTTTGATGTTTGCACACATAGGCTGTTCCATTTGTTTGATTTTTTTGACATGGTAAACTTGCTCGGTAGCACACCCGGTACAGCATTGCACATGTGATGAGTCAGTCAGGCACAAGTTCAAAAACTTGTAGAAGCAAGATAAAATGACATGGCTGCTTCAGCAAATGTGTTTAATACGTTCAACACATGCTTTACCGTATTAGTTTTGAACAAGATTAAGCATTAACCATTCAGTGTCTTTTATTTGATTTCCGAACTGTTGCAATATGAGCTTGAACCAACATAAATTGTTGCCACAGGCACATTTCAAATTGTAGTGCACCCGGTACAGCATTGCACTTGTAATGTGAGTTTGCGAGTCCGTCAAACACGAGTCACGATAAAAGAACTCAAAACTTGTAGAAGCAAGTAAAAATGACATGGTTGCTTCAGCAAATGTGTTTTTATCTCATGTTTGCTTTTGCTAACACTCTTGTTAACTGTATACTGGTATGTTATTTTTGAGCAAGATAAAGCATTAACTTTTCAGTGTCTTTCATTTGATTTCCGAACTGCTACAATACAGTATGTGCTTGAACCAACATAAAATGTTGCCACAGACACATTTCAAACTGTTTTGGAGAACTGTTTTTTGACATGGTAAACTTGCTCGGTAGTCCACCCGGTACTTGTGCTCCGATGCAAGTCCACCAAACACTAGTCACGATAAAAGAACTCAAAACTTGCAGAAGCAAGATAAAATTACATGGTTGCTTCAGCAAATGTGTTTTTATCTAACATTTGCTATTGTTAATGCTGTTGGTTAGCTTTACTGTATACTGGTATGTTATTTTCAAAAAAAATTAAGAATTAACCTTTCAGTGCCTTTCAATGTCTTTCATTTGATTTCTGAACTGCTGCAATATGTGCTTGAACCAACATAAAATATTGCCACAGACACATTTCAAATTGTTGTAGAGGAAACCAAACAATCTTTTTAGCCCTACTGACTGGACATTTCACTTTGAAACTACTATGAAACATGCAAAAAGCAAGATATATTTTTTTTTACTATTGCACAAATGTTGACACAGGCACATGTTTGACCTTATATTTAAAGCATGTAAAAATTAACCATGACAAAAAACTAAACTAAATAATAAGCACATTAAAAGTCAGTTACAAAAAAAGCACTGACTATTATAATGAGAAATATTAATCACTAAAAAAATAACATTTATTTTCTTTTTCACACAGATTATGATGACAGCCGTAGACTGTCGATTATAAAGACTTATTTGATGTGTTGCACACATAAGCTGCTCCATTTTGTTTGGCTTTTTTTGACATGGTAAACTTGCTCAGTAGTGCAGCATTGCACTTGTGATGTGAAGCACTCTGGTACAAGTCCGTCAAACACGAGTCTCGGTAAAAGAACCTTAAAACTTGTAGAAGCAAGATAAAATTACATGGTTGCTTCAGCAAATGTGTTTTTTACCTCACATTTGCTTTTGTTAACACTACTGGTTAGATTTACTGTATACTGGTATGTTATTTTTTGAACAAGATAAAGCATTAACCTTTCAGTGCACAAATTATGATTACAGCCGTAGATTGCCGATTATATATTGCACAATTCTATGTTACAAGCTCAAAACACTTTAACCATACTGTGTGATTTGTAAACGTATACATTTTGATGTTTGTATCTCATAATAAGCTCCATATGTTTGGCTTTTCTGATGTAGTAAACTTGCTCATTAGTGCACCCGGTACAGCACAGCACTTGTGATGTGAAGCGCTCTGGTACAAGTACGTCAAACACAAGTTATGATAAAAGAGCTCAAAATTGTAGAAGCAAGATAAAATGACACGGTTGCTTCAGCAAATGTGTTTTCATCTCACGCTTTCTTTTGTTAAGACTATCGGTTAGCTTTACTTTATACTGGTATGTTCTTTTCAAAGAAGGGCCTTTTATTTCCAAACTGCCACAATATGTGCTTGAACCAACATAATAAAATGTAATAAAATGTTGCCTACTATGAAACTGCTGAGAAACAAAAGCAACAGAATATTATTTTTGCACAAATGTTGATATATATATATTTGTCCTTATAATGAAAGCATATAAAGCCAACATCAACACTTACCAATGTATGGAAACAAAAAAAAAAAAACATATGTAATATGTGTTCCTGGACCACAAAACCAGTCTTAAGTAGCGCTAGTATATTTGTAGCAATAGCCAAAAATACATTGTATGGGTCAAAATTATTGATTTTTCTTTTATCATTAGGATATTAAGTATAGATCATGTTCCATAAAGATATTTTGTAAATTTCCTACTTTAAATATATCAAAACTTAATTTCTGATTAGTAATATGCATTGCTAAGAACTTCATTTGTACAACTCTAAAGGCCATTTTCTCAATATTTAGATTTTTTTGCACCCTCAGATTCCAGATTTTCAAATAGCTGCATCTCGGCCAAATACTGTTCTATCCTAACAAACCTTACATCAATGGAAAGTTTATTTATTTGACAAAAATGTGTCATGTTTCACATATTGTGTCACATATTGGTAAAAGACAGGTCACTTTGCTCTTTAGATATCAGTGTCACCATTGATACATCTATCAATCACACGTTTGAAGTCGTGCCACAGAACACAGCTGTTTCTGAAACGTTTTCTGACTTGCTGCAATTGTCATATAAAACATCTTTCGCACTCCAACATAAAAAAGCTTTTAGCCAGGAAAACGCATGGCAAATATAGGTGGCCTAGCATGTCTTGCAATACCAGGACAACCTCAGCCTGTTTTATCACAGAGAGTAACAGGTTCCTGATGAATACACAAGCACTGTGCATGTGTGTCAGATCTAGTGTTCATTCTCACTGACACGAGTGAGCGCTCTGAACACTGACTCACTGAACATAAACAGCTCTGATTTTCAGGGAAACACACTGACCCTCTTGTTGATGATCAACTTCTGACCCGGGATATTAGTTTCACCTGAACTCTACAAACGGAGAAACAGATCAGGACTAAACCCCACGGAGCGAGTCTTTGTTTAACGTAAGCATGTGTCGAACACACCTGCCACGTCTCTAATGAACACAACACATTTAGACGTGATGTGACGGAAAACGTTGGTTTGGGATGAAAAATAAATGCATTGTTTTAACACCCAATAAAACTCCATCTTCACACAAAGCGGTACAAAAGAGAGGCTGCTTTTGTGTGGCCAGGAGGAGGTTTATACAGGGCACATAGTTTAAACAAACGTAAGACTCTCTGGATCATTATTTCTGCTTGGCTCGCTCCTGAAGGACTTGTAAAAGAGGATGTGGCGCTTTTACAGTATTTCTTTAGCATGAGTTAAAAGGCCAACTGGAGACGCTGATTTATTTCATTATTCCACATTCAACAAACATAAGAGGTGACAGAAGAGCTCCACGGCTCCAATCAAAGCTTGTTTTCATTACAACTATCATTTTCATACACTGTAACATGTTAAGACTTTAAAAGCCGTTTCACTAGGCAAATTAGTCACTCGAATATTTTTCAGCTTGTAATGAACAATGAATGCCCGTTGGAAAATGTTTCAATTACTGAAATTCTGAGGCCGCTGTTCTAGTTTTATACATTATATGATATGCACAATATGGTGTACAAACAATTTTCATTCAGAGCATTGAATTCAACACAGCATTCTGGAAGTACTGAATGTCTTCAATAATCTTTGTTTTTGTTTTCACAATGTGCTGTATATGATCATAAGTACATTTTGTTTAAAAATAACTAGTGCCGTCAAACGATTAATCGCATCCAAAATAAAAGTTTATGTTTACATACTATATATTTGTGTACTGAGTACATTTATTATGTATATATAAATACAAACACGTGCATGTATATATTAAGGAAAAATATTTTAGATTTATATATAAAATATTTATATTTATTCATAATCTAAATTGTATACAGGTATAAATATATATACATACAAATATTTTGTTTTAATATATACATGAATGTGTGTCTATTTATATGTACATAATAAATATACAAAGTAAACACACATATAGTATGCAAACATAAACTTTTATTTTGGATGTGATTAAGCGTGATTCATCGTTTGACAGCCCTAAAAATAACACAGTAAGCATATTAAAAGTCAGTTAAAAAATACTATTGTAATTACTGGATGCTTTCAATGATAAATAAAAATTAATGCGTTTACAAAATAACTTACTAGCATTATGGATCTAGTTATAATTCATATAAAATGTAAAGTAAAAAAAAACTGAAGCTGATCAGCACTTTCTAACGGTTAAGCACCATATAAGTAAGTAAGTAAGTAAATAAATAAATCATTTTGTTAACTTTCTTGGAAAATGAACAAATTTTAAACAATGAATGAATAAATAAAGAAATTAATTAATTAAATAATGAATGAACACGAATGAATCGATTAAGTGAATGAATGAATCAATCACTAAAAAATTAATGAATGAATAAAAAATAATTTAAAAAATAATTTAAAATGAATGAATGAATCAATTAAAAATGAATTAAAAAAATGAATGAATGAGCACTAAAATAAATTAATATAAAAATGAATGAACACAAAACTGAATTAATTAAAATTAATGAATAAATAAAAAATAATGAATGAATGAATCAGTCAATCAATTGAAATGAATGAATTAATCAATTGAAAAACGAATGAATCAATAAAAATAATAAGGTATGGATGAATGAATAATTAATAATTAATGGATTTAAAAAATGAACTAAAAATGAATCAATTCATTAAAAATAATGAATGAATTAATAAAAAATAATTAATTGATCAGTCAATCAACTGATGAAGTGAATTAAAGAAAGAAAGAAAGAAAGAAAGAAAGAAAGGAAGGAAGAATGAATGAATGAATTTTAAAAAATGAATGGATGAATGAATTCATTAATTTAAAAAAATGAAATAAATTAAAAATGAATAAAGAATGAACACATGAATTAATTATTAATTAGTTAATTTAAAAATAAATGCATTTTTAAAAATGAATTAACACAAAATGAATGAATGAATGAATGAATGAATGAATGAATTTTCTCCTATGGTTTACCCTGTTCATGAAAAGAACCTCTTTCTAAAATTACGGACATATTTCTAAGAAGCATGAAGTGCATTTTTCTTCAGTTTCTTTATTATAAAGCTGAATATTCTCAGCGTCAGTCGGCTGGTGGTTTTGTGGTGCGCTGATGCTATAAACAGCAGGATATGGGACAGTGCTAGTGGCTGTGGCTGCAGCTGCTTTCCATGTGCAGTTCCTTTATTTGGCCATTTATTTGCTTTCAATTTGCAGAACTAAACCAACATAATTACTGCATATTCAGTCCTGAGAAAACCATTGTATAAAAATAGAGATTTGTCACAATCAGCGGTCAAGTGACAGTGAGGAGTCCACACACACACACACACACACACACACAGAGAGACACAAATCACCTCTTTAGCCCTAACAGTCTTAGTCTCCTGTCAATCACGTCACTGTTCTTCAAAATCATTATCAAGAAAAGCATTTACTTTGTAGTTTAGCATTACAACAATGCAGGATTGTTCTATGTTAAAAGAGCAATGCTTTTTGTATAATAATTTGCAGTATGCAATACATGAATCATAAGCTCTAGTAGCAGATCTCCGTGCCTGAAATCTTCTCAGTGGAAAGTGACCCGGTGAAAGCGATGCTTAAAGTTCTGTGTCGTGATGTCAGCGTCTTAAAACAGCATGACTCATCTGGATCCTCGAGTGTCTTCTAAACAAGCAGGACCTCGATGGCTTTACATAACTGTCATTTCAACACATGCTTTAATGGCAGTGAGTTAAGACACGACCCGTGAGAGGAGGGAGGCTTTCTCCAACGTTCACAACGGTCCTACTGCTCTTAGAAACACAAAATAAACGCCAGTTCAACAGTTCATCCACATTTCTCCTACGCCTCATGACGCTTTGCGTGGATTATGGGAGTAACTTCCAATAAACTGTAAACAATCAGTGAAAGGTTCAATCTATGCACACAATAATAAGCATTTTCAAAAGCTGGGTACAATGAACTGACATTATTCTACTCACACTTTAACCATCCAACATTAAAAGTGTACAAGCACTAACAAATTACTACAACAGACCATGAATAACACCAAAAGTGCAACAATATTACAGGCTTGTTTAATATCACTGTAGTAATATATTTCTGTATTATGTAACATACAGTTGAAGTCAAAAGTTTACATACACCTTGCAGAATCAGCAAAATGTTCATTATTTTACAAAATAAGAGGTATCATACAAAATCCATGTTATTTTTTATTTAGTACTGACCTGAATAAGATATTTCACATAAAAGATGTTTACATATAGTCCACAAGAGAAAATAATTGTTTTTAATTTTTTAATCATTTATAAAAAATTACCCTGTTCAAAAGTTTGCATACACTTGATTCTTAATACTGTGTTGTTCCCTGAATGATCCACAGCTGTTTTTTTTTTTTTTTTTTGTTCAGTTAAACTGCCTGCTGTTGTTCAGAAAAATTCATACAGATGCCACAAATTCTTTGGTTTTTCAGCATTTTTGTGTATTTGAACCCTTTCCAACAATGACTGTATGATTTTGAGATCCATCTTTTCACACTGAGGACAACTGAGAGACTCATATGCAACTATTACAGAAGGTTCAAACGCTCACTGATGCTCCAGAAGGAAAAACCATGCATTAAGAGCCAGGGGGTGAAAGCTTTTTGAATTTAACCGCCATTAACAGCCTTCTTGAATAGCTAATGGCAGTTAAAGGGTTAAAAATCAGGGTAAATTGAACTAATTTTGTCTTCTTGGAAACATCCAAGTATCTTCTGTAGCTTCTAAAGGGCAGTACTAAATGAAAAAAATATGATATTTAGGCAAAATACGAAAAATGCACACAACTTCATTCTGTTCAAAAGTTTACACCCCTCATAAAGCTCATATGCATAGTTTTTTCCTTCTGAAGCATCAGTGAGCATTTGAACCTTCTGTAATAGTTGCATTTGAGTCCCTCAGTTGTCCTCAGTGTGAAAAGATAGATCTCAAAATCATACAGTCATTGTTGGAAAGGGTTCAAATACACAAACATGCTGAAAAATCATAGAATTTGTGGGACCTGAAAGATTTTTCTGACGAACAGCAGGCAGTTTAACTGTTCAGGACAAACAAGTGACTCATGAACAATAATCACGAAACAAAAAACAGCTGTGGATCATTCAGGTAACAACACAGTATTAAGAATCAAGTGTATGTAAACTTTTGAACAGGGTGATTTTTATAAATTCAATTATTGGTTTCTCTTGTGGACTATATGTAAATGTCTTATGTGAAATATCTTATTCAGGTCAGTACTAAATAAAAAATAACTTGCATTTTGTATGATTGGTCTTATTTTGCTAAAAGTGTATGTAAACTTTTGACTTCAAATGTAAGTATCTTCTGTAGCTTTTGAAGTGCAGTACTACATGAAAAAACACGATATTTAAGCAAAATAAGACAAATGTACACATGGTCATTCTGTTCAAAAGTTTACACCCCTGGCTCTTTAATGCATCATTTTTTCCTTCTGGAGCATCAGTGAGTGTTTGAACCTTTTGTAAAAGTTGCATATGAGTCCCTCAGTTGTCCTCAGTGTGAAAAGATGGATCTCAAAATCATACAGTCATTTTTGGAAAGGGTTTAAATCTGAAGAACAGCATGCAGTTAACTGTTCAGGACAAACAAGGGATTCATTGACAACTATCACTAAACAAACAAATGAAAAAACAGCTGTGGATCATTCAGGTAACAACACACCATTAAGAATCATGGTGATGATGAATTGATGAATTTGAACGGGGTCATTTTTATAAATGCAACTATTATTTTCTCTTGACTATATGTAAACATCTTTTATGTGAAATATCTTATCCAGGTCAGTACTAAATAAAAAAAATAACATGCATGCTGTATAGTCCATCTTATTTTAGTAAAATAATTAACATTTTGCATATTCTGCAAGGTGTATGTAAACTTTTGACTTTATCTGTACACTGCCTTAATCAAAAATGTTCATTACTTGACCTTTAAGTGAATTATTCATGGGATATATAGTAAATGAAACCACAAATGTGCATATGCTAGTATATGTTGTCTTTTTCATATTGTTACAGCAGAAATCAAAGGAAGGTTTAAAATAATCAGGAAGAAACTGAACAGAGCTCTTCCATAGATATTCTTTTTACAGCATGTTGTAAATCCACCAAGCGTTACGTTATTCTCCTGACTTCTGAATACAGAACATGAAGAAAAATGTACAGTTCATTCAGTCAAACTGACGGATAAGGATTATGTGTAGCGCAACCTTATGATTTGAATTGATTAGTTTCAGTTGAACTCTCCCAAACCGGAAGAGCCTTGCAAAATCAAAGTAGACTCAAAAATCAGAAGAAACCTACAAAGACGCACTGAGAAGAAGTGCATACGATACTCCTGTATTTTGATGAGTTCTGGCCTGTAATCCTGACTTCCTCTGCCAGAGCCACATCTTCCAGAGGCCTCGACTAATAGCTTTCTTTTCAAATGACCGCTTTGGTACTTCACTTCAGAGGGGAGGCCCAAGCATGAAATTCAATTACGCAGCACACGCTCGGCGGGCCGGTCCAGAGCTGCCCGTGTTAATCCTCAGCATGACCACAGGATTTCCATCTCAGTCCAGATCTGCAAACACGAGGAACGGCCCAGCTACACGATTGACCGAGGCCTGCCTTGGGAAACGGTTTGGTGTGTGGAAAAACACAAATCATTTCAGTATGAATGCGTAAGGAGTGTCACATTGAGTAGAGACACTGATTGTGAAGTAAATATGCTGACAAAGCAGCCTAACTGGAGTCCACTGTAGAGGTAAAAGCGTGAAGTAGTAGTCTATAATCATGTGCTAAGGATGGTCAATACTAAGTGTATATTAACACTGCAAGGTGAGATGGACAAATATGCATCTTTGACTCTAATAAATACCAAGTTCTGTCATGAAACTAGATGGCGGAGGCCAATGATATTCACAGTGTTAAATGATTTGCTACAAGCTGATTGGTTCATGTTGCATACGCAGCCAATTAGCTTGCTGCTTTAGATGAAAATCTTTGAGCATTCTCACATTCTTTCTTCACAGTGCTCCAACTTGATGGGCGAACATTACCTTTGATGGGGGGAACATTAGCCATTGTGGGAGTGTCTTTTGTCTCTCCTTGTGTGAATTACATGAATATTCAGAGCTATTAACACTCCCATGAATATGGCAATGCTGGCCAAAAAAATTACTTTCAAAATTCAAATTATTATATTTTTGTTTGTGATGAAGTGGTTGGAATGATTCTCACATCATTGTGAAGTAAATATTCTAGCTTACAAGACTGATTACTCAAATGATTTCGTCAGAACTATTCAGTAGGTTTTTTTAGGCCATCTTTTAGATGAATGTTTTTTCCTAAAATGTGCTAACCACGCATAATATTTTTTTTCTACAAAATGCAAACATGTACATCTATCTTTCTCACATATTATTGTAGCACAGTGTGTGCTGAATACAAGAAAAATACATATGGGCAAATAGTATGTTATAAGTAGCTGAAATAAGCACAAATGTCAGGGCATGTCAGCACACCTCAAGGGCCCCAAAATCACCTCAGACCCCAGAGGGTTAAATGGCTGGTTAGCATTCATTAGAGCACTCTGAACTCCTTCTCCAGCTCCACCTGCATAGACCTGCTACAGGTTATTTTATATGCTATTTGTGCAACAGTGTATCTGCATATGTCATTACAATGCTATGCTAAAATCTTTCAAGAGTTGACATGATAGAAATGCTATTATTTGTTTTAAAGAATTTTATTCATTTGTCACTGACAGCTGAGGAACTGTCTGTCTGACTTGAGAAATTAACTGTAATGAATTAAAATCCAGATATATGTTCAGACAGTGCAGGTAATATCTTGTGGATTTACATAAGTTACTATAGCAATGACATACACTTCAAAAACTCCAATACAAATCTTAAATCAAGATACAACTGCTTAAGATGCGAAAAGAATTCGAATGTTAAAACATTTCTGAAAAAGTATCAAATAGTCGACTAACCGTTAGTCGACGAGACGAACCGGTGCGGTCACTTTCACACCAACACTCATCTTTCATCAGTTTAGGTCAAACAGATAAAAGTAATACATCTTTGGAATCTGTAAAGACTGTTTATATGTGTGCACTCAGAATAACAATGAAACGTTGCACTTTGGTAAAATAATTACCAAAACAGGATGTGCTTTCTGCTGTTACGGTCTCTGTGAACTTTGAAAACTGTGTATACTTGCCTTACAGGCATGAAAAATATATATTAACAGATTGAAATGTCTACTTTTAAATGAACCAATTCAAATTGAAAGCAAATATTCTTAGATTATGTAACCCATATTAAAAACATGCATACAGGCTCATCCACTCATTTTTCAGAAAACATTTTGCTTCTCCATTAAATGCATCTCGATTTCCAATTTGTTTATATATTTGTACTAGAAAACAACAAATACAAATAGTAACAAAAATACTGAGAAAGAAAATAATTTCACATTGGATTCAGCAGGTCATGCAAAATTGCTATGTTGACCAGCAGGAAGATGCTTAGTTTGAATTCAGTGTGAGCTGTGCTTCATGCATCACTACACTATCAACAATGGACAACTAAAGTGTTTTTGACCACAAAGGTCTGTAAACACAACTTAAGTGTCAACGCTTACACTTTTTCCAAAATGAAGAACTCGAAATTTTGACTCAGCTTGGCAAACATGTCAGACACAGCTTCAGACAATACTGTGGACAACTTTTCATCTTGTTCCAAATGATCTTATATTCCCAAAAATCTGATCGTAATTAAATTTTAAATCAAATACAATGGTTTTGTTAATGCTACAAGGATAATCTGATATTTGATTCACAATGAGTGACAAAAAGCATAAAAAAGCTGACTGCACAAACTGAGATGCTTTTTAAAAAAATCTGATTTTAAACCATATCCAGAGGTGGTTTGGAATTAGCTTATACATATATTTTACTTTATTTTATATTTTGTGTAATAGGCAAAAAACTAACTTGATTTTAGTTTAGATTTGTACTGGAAAACAACACAAAAACACTGAGGTAAGAAAATAATTTTTACAGTATAAAGTTTCAGTCAAATATGATTGCAACCATAGTGAAAGATTTCTACAGGCAGATTTTGCATTAGTTTTAGTAGGTTGAAAATTCGCTGTGTACTGACCAACAGAAAGCCTGATGTTTTTTTTTTTTTTTTTTTTTTTTTTTACAAAATTCAACATTTAAATTAATTTTAACAAGCTCAATCAAACCACTTCTGGATATGGTTTTAAAATCTTTTTTTTTAGTATCTCAGTTTGCACAATCAGGGTCATTTTTTTAGTTTTTTGGGTCAGGTTATCGCTGCAGCATTAACAAATCCATTGCATTTAGTTTAAAATTTCATTATAAATAGATTTTTGTGTAATTTCGGATTGTTAGGAACGTGAAGCAAAGTTTTTTTGCCATTTTGAAAAGTGTAAGAATTGATGCTTAAGTTGGCTTGTATGAACAAGGCCAGAGGAGTTCAGTGGTTTAAAACAGATCTCATGTTTTTTGTCCTTTTTGCTGTTCAATCTACAAAGAATAAAACAGATTTCAGTCGAAACACCAAATCTGCAGCCTGTCTGAATAAAGCTCCTGTCTTCTATTACAATATGCTTTACAACATCAAGTTCCTCAGCCCATGATTATGAGAGCACACTAGGGCCGTCTGAGATGGAAGACCGTTGGCCGTCGTCCCTCACGCTAGTAATTGGCCTGCAGTAATTAGAGTTTCACTCACATGGAGTGAAAACACAGTCTCTCTCAGTCCCAGAAGACGAAGCCTGGCCGTGTCCACTGCGCTGAGGGGTCAACAGACAGACCGCCAAGAAATGCAGAGGAGGTTTCCTGGCCGCATCCTGAGTGGGAACATTCGGGACAGAAAGCGCTGTGTTCTGTGTCTTATACGTTGTCCAAGCGGATCCACGCTGAATGAAGAGGAATCTGAAGGCAGGTTTGGGGAGTCAGGCTTTGGTCTGTCATTATGACCTGATGACCCACCGCTGGAGATTCGTGTCACCAACATGACATGATCTCAGGAGGCTTCTGACAGCCTCCAGACTTTAGTCAACTGCAACCAAGCAACTGAGACCGTTTTCAGTGAGAGAGACATAAATTTAATAAACATTCACTCTATAAATCACTTAAAAGTTTACTCTGCAGATTCATTCATGCTATTGAGAGAAATAATATGCTCTTTCCATGCAGTTTCTCATTTTATAACTGATTCTTGGACCCCTCCTCTTCTCCATATACATCATACAAGCACAGGGTTTCTCTTACTATTGCTATGCTGATGATATACAGCTCTACCTTTCATTTCAATCAGATGAGCCAACAGTAGCACAGATGTCAGGCTGCCTGGTGGACATCTCATCATGGATGAAAAAAACATCACACGCAGCTCAACCCGGCAAAGACTGAGCTCCTCGCCTGCCCTGCCTCTTCGACTCCACAGCATGATTTCACCATCCAGCCAGGTTCATCAACATTTACCCTACTGAGTTCGGTCAGATATCTTTGATGACCAGCTGACCTTCAAATACCACACTGCAAAGACAGCCCAATCATGCGGGTTTGTATTGCACTACATCAGGGAGATCAGGCTTTTTTTTTGCTAATGGAGCATGCTGCACAACCTCTTGTGCCGGCCCTTGTAATTTCTAGGCTGGACTACTGCAATGTTCTGTAAAATTACAGTAGCAACATTTTAGGTTTTATGGATTAAACATTTCATTAACTGATACCAACCTACTGAAGTACTAAGATCTGTTTTGTACTTTTATAATACACCGACAACCACCTTAAAAACACAGATGGTAAAGAAAAAAAACAAATGTACTCCTCTTCCACCAGCATGAACCGGGTGCTAGTTCAGAGCCAGTTCAGAGTTGGTTCGACTTCTAAGAACAGGTTTGCTAGAGAACCACCACAAACCAGGTCTTATGTTACTAAATACGTCTGATCTTTCCCAGCAGCAGCGCATTCTGAACAATTCCGGACATTGTGTTGCTATTGATGGTCATGCCTTTGCGAACCTACATCGGCATTCCCCTAATAGTCGACTAACTGTTAGTTGACGAGAAGAAGCTTGGTCAACCAAAATTGTATTAGTCACTTAGTCACAGGAAAAAAAAAATTGTTTGTCTGGTCTATGTGGTAATATAATACATCGGGCAAGACCAAATACATCAAATACATATAGTACATCGTGCAAGATCCAAATGCTCACCTATCATTTATCGACCTCAAATATCCTTTTCATCTAAAGGATGTATGAAGTAGCAACTTTACATGACTGCTCAATCTAATGTTAACCTAGCAAAATGTGTGCTATTCAAGTGTCTGTGCAGTGTGTGAGTGTGGAAGCTGATCTGTAGCTTGAAAATACAAATTTTTGGTCATAGAAATAAAAGTAATGCATCTTTCGAATCTGTAGATTGTGTGCACTCACAATAACAATGAAACATTGCACTTTTGTAAAATAGTGAATGCAAACAGAATGCGCTTTCTGTCGTCTTAGTTTCTGTGAACTTGAACGCAAAACTTCAAAACTCTGTGTATACTTGCCTTACAGACATGAAAAATATATATAATCTAAAGAGAGTGAAATGTACTTTTAAATGAATTAATTCAAATAGAAACAGATATTCTTAGATTATGTAATCTGTAAGAAACATACATACAGGTGCATCTATTACTGCAGAGATTATGAGTCAGTGTCATCAATTTCATCTCTTAAGCTGAAAACAAAAAAAAAGCACTAGTTTATCAATAAATTATTAAAACGTTAATGCAGTCTCCTTGCTGTTTTTCCCTGACACTTTCGTAATTGTTATATCTGTTGGTGCACTGTGGCAAGCTTCTTTTGTGGGCAATGTAGAAAATTAAAGGCTTATTATTATGATTTATATGGTTTATTAATAAACATGCCACTATTAGTTGACTAATGCTTAACAGGAACGAGGGCAGCCCTAATTAAAGTTCATAACAAAGAGTTTTTGCACAAACTGTGAACAAAAATATTAAGGTGCAAACAAAAACAAATTAAAATCATTAACATATATGACACAGAAATAATTCAATAAATGTCAATTTAAGGTGTAATATATAAACTTAATGTACTGAAATAATAAGAACAAACTAAGAACAAACAATTATTCAATGAAACCATCAAATGTAAAAGAACCTCACAGGAAATTCTGACAGTATTTTACCGTAAAATTACATTAAATGATTGTTAATCTTTAATCAACTAGCTAAGGTTTTACCATAGCATTTTAACAGTCCAGAGATTAAAGGGATACTTCACCCAAAAATGAAAATAACCCCATGATTTATTTACCCTCAAGCATTTCTAGGTGTATTTGACCTTCTTCTTTCAATACAATTGGAGTTACTTAAAAAAAATCTCCTGACTCTTCCAAGGTTTATAATGGCAGTGAATGGCTGTTGAGATTTTGAAGTCCAATAAAGTGCATCCATCTTTCATAAAAGTGCTCCACACCGCTCTGGGAGGCTAATAAAGGCCTTCGAAAGCGAATCAATGAATTTGTGTAAGAAAAACATCCATATTAAAACTTTATAAACTGTAATCTCAAACTTCTGCTTCTCAAAATAGTCCATCTGCCATCAGTGCTTTAAACTATAATTTTACGAAGCTACAAGAAGCTGTTCTCGGTCAGCTGCATCACACGGTTTTCGTTCGAATCAAAGCATAAATAAATGTAGAAAATGTAGCCGTGTGCTGCGGCTGAGAGAGAACAGCGTACGCTGTTTGTGTCCAGTGGATAATCTCCAAAATGGCACCGCGTTGATGTGGAGGAGACAAATTGTTGAATAAAGTCATTTTTTTTGTTTTGTTTGTGTACAAAAAGTATTCTCGTAGCTTTGTATAATTATGGCTGAACCACTGATGGCAGATGAACTATTTTAACAACATCCTTCATACTTTTCTGGGCCTTGACAGTGTTATTTACTTGGCAGTCAATGAGACAGTCACAAAGCTCCGGGTTTAATCCAAAATATCTTAAATTGTGTTCTGAAGACAAAGAAAGGTTTTGGAACAACATGAGGGTAAATGACTGATGACAAAATTTTCATTTTGGGGTGGAGTTACCCTTTAACCCTCCGTGTGGAGCACTTTTATGATGGATGGACGCACTTTATTGGACTTTAGAATCTTAACAGCCATTAACTGACATTATAAAGCTTGGAAGAGCCAAGACATTTTTAATATAACTCTGACTGTATTCATCTGAAAGAAGAAAGTCACACACCTAGGATGACTTGAGGATGAGCAAATCATGGGGTAATTTTCATATTTTAGGTGAACTATCCCAGCAAGTTTGCAGTGTTGCTTTTAGGAAAGACTGAATCATTAAACTTTGTTGCTAATGACAGAACTTGCAACCATAGCTGGCTAATGACTAATACTGTTTACTATTGTCTTTTTAGAGCTGCTTTCCAACCGAATTAATTCAGTTTGCTTCATTAAATCACTCTTTTCTTGTTTATCACTGTAAAGCTGATTTGAAACAGTCTGTATTTAATAAAGCGCTAGAGATAAACTTGACTAATGATGCATTTGAGACCAGTTTTGTGAATCAGCCTGGACTGAACAGAACTTGTACGTTACCCAAAATTCCTCCTTTTGTGTTCCATGGAAGAAAACAAAATTAAAATGGGTTTGAAATGACATGAAGGTGAGTAATTAATGAGATTTTTGGGAACTACTCCTTTAGCATGTTCCTTGGGGACTCTTATCTGATTCTTTGAGTCGATGGGAATCCCGTCGAGTCTGTGAGGGAGTGAACAGAGCACAAATCTCAGCTGATGTTTGGGGTTTAAATCAGTCTGTTAAACGTGAGCTCGCCTTGTCGTGGCCTTTCGCGCAATGCGACCGCTCTTATTTTAGCTGATCTAAAAATGTAGCGATGATGGAAGACGGCCAAACGAATGACCCTTGGGACGAGTCCAGAACGGGGGGAAACCCCTTCAATAGACGTCAAACGACAGCGAGGAGGACGGAGAGTCTATGGAGTGGCAGCTGGGAAACAAGCTGGTCTGATGTTCTCTGCTCATCCTGTGGGAGTCCATTGAGGAGCAAAGCAGAGATGCCAGCTTTGGTTCTCCCAGCACACAGACCGACCCAAGAGAACGCCATTCATCAGTTTTCCAGACCTAGAGCTTCAGCAGTGAAGAACTTCAGCAAGAGACATTTAAGGGCCCAAGGGAAAACAGGTCTAATTTCACACATCCACATTCCCAGCAAATGTAAAGTCCAACTTTCCTGCTCTGTTAGTAAGTGTCTAATCACTCAAATGTGACAGAAATATGGCATTGTGAGCATTTATGATGTTCGCAGTTTCATGTTCATAGAAGAAAACCGATGAAATTCCACTGTGAGGCTCTTCCGACAAAGCTTGTGTGAAGTTTATTGAGAAAGAGAAGTGCTGTAATGTTTTGGTAACCATTCAGACTCCTGTAATCCTGACATTGTATTATAGCATTGACAGCTATAATCATTTTCAGAAATACGTCATATATATACTGACATGACTATGATGAGCATGTTTAGTTTGAGGCATAAAATCAAAAAGGTCAGTGTGACGCATGACATAAAATTAAGAAAAAAGCCAGGTCTGATAAGTTCAGAACCAGCTGTATGGTTCCCTTAAAATCTTATCTAGTGAAACGATCTGTTATTTTCAAAACTAATTGACAATTTATATACTTTTTAACTTCAAATGCTCATCTGGTCTCATCTGTGCGATGCGCATGCGCAGTCTGTGTAATCCAGGTCAATACAGTTAGGGTATGTTGAAAAACCATAACTAAGTAAGGGTATGTTTTTTTCGACATACCCTTACTGTATTGACCCAGATCAACAGACTACACATGCACATCGCAGAGAAAATAACCGATCGTTTTGCTAGATAAGCCCCTTCTTCATCGTGTGGGATCGATTAGAGCCCTTTGAAGCTGGATTTAAACTGCATTTTGGAAGTTCAAACTTGGGAGCTCCATAGACGTCCATTATATGGAGAGAAATCCTGAAATGTTTTCCTCACAAAACATAATTTCTTTACGACTGAAGAAAGAAAGACATGAACATCTTGGATGACAAGGGGATGAGTACATTATCTGTAAATGTTTGTTCTGTAACTGAGCTAATCCTTTAAAATAATATGATGTGTACAGTATGGAAACACGTTCAAAAAATAACAAGTCTCACAATTCTGGCGGAAATTGTGAGATATAAACTGAAATCTGACAGAAATACAGTACTGGGATCATTTATGATGTTTGCGGTTTCATGTTCATACAAGAAACAAAACTCTTCAGCTCTTCAGAAAAGGCTTTGTGGGGTTTATTGGGAAAGAGAAGTGCTGTAATGTTTTGATAACCTTTCAGACTCTTGTAATCCTGCCATTGATGGCTTGTAACATCATAAGCAAGTCTGCTGGCCTTCTCTGAGCTATAAATCATAAGATAGGACAGGAATTAATGTGAAAGCAGAGGCGCTCCTGTGAAAGCACCGTAGATGAGACGAAGCTCATGTCCTGTCAGTGTGTGTGTGGGAAAAACACAGAGTGGCAGTAGAGTCAGATGGGTCGCTGGGCTCCCAGACGCCCGTCCCGCTCCGGTCCGCCGCTCTGCTCTTCTGCTCTTTCTGCTCGGCCGTACGCGAGGGTTTTATGAGGAAAGGCTGGATGCGATTAAACGGGCTGCGGTGTTTCTGAAGCTGACAGCTGTGTATACATCCATTATACACAAACAATTCACAGACCTGAATGTCAAATGCAACAAGTAGCTTCTCAAAACTGTTTTGAAGACATTCCCACAAAAACGCAGCTGAAGAGCACAGGCATGCAATTCCACGCAGAAATATTTATGTGCAGCTAGTGCATACAGAGACGCACAAACACAACATCCCAGTGATACTTTGATGTTTACGTGTTCGGATCCACACGCACTGCACGCAGCAGGGTTGTGACAGTTAGCTAGAACTGAAACTAAAACCAGAAAGAAACAATTACATTACCTCTATTAAAATTTTCAAACATTTTAAACATTTTTCCAGTTAACATGAATTTTTAGCTACTTTTCAAAGCAAATTGTAAAACTGCAAAAATAGGGCACAATGTACTTTATTAATATGTATATATATATATATATATATATATATTTTACCTTTGTTTTGAATTTTGCACTTCATTGCATTTTGTTTTAGGGTTAACTAATGACCATAAAATTAATGGAAAATTATTATCATCATTATTATTATTATTATTATTTTATTTTATTTTTTTTACAGTGCAACATTTCTCATTTTAATAGTTTAGCTTGATGTAATAAAATAACTACAACTAAAATAAAAAATGATTAAAACCATATATAGATGCATTCCCTGGATCAATGACTAGATGTTCATGTTTACATTATATTACAAGTCATACATACACTGGTGTGACCATAGTAAGTAGGTTTTTAATTTGTGAATTAATTCAGTTTGATATTTATTGGAGCCATAAAATCCAAAATGCCAGCGTGATATAAAATTAAGAAAAAAGCCAGGCAAGATTAATTCAGGGCAGACTCTAAAATATCATGGTGCAGTTTGCTTAAAATATAATATTTATTATATTTATTATATTTGAAAAAGAAAAGAATTTAAAAAATCTAATTAAAAATGTAATTAAATTAAATTAAAAATAATAAATAAAATAAAAATATGGAAGACCCTTTCTGCCATGGAATAAAAACAAAACAAAAAACTATATATATATATATATATATATATATATATATACATACATACACACACACACACACACTAAATATAATATTAAAGAATTAATTGTTTATGATATTTGAAAAATACCAAAAATATGTTACAAAAAAACATATTTCTGCCAAGGAATAAAAAAAAATGTATATATGAAAAGTTCATTTTTCAAAAGCAGATAACTCAAAAATCATGCTTTTTTTTCATTGTGCATTCCAATTAATCTCAATCAAACTGTTATTTTGGGTTATTTTTGGGTTATTTTGATATAAAGTAAAAATTAACTAAAAAGCTAACTAACACAATAAAACAATAAAAACATAATAACATAATATTAAAAAAAAACTATTTTTGAAAAAGTAAAAAAAAAAGGATATATAGTAATTATAAATACAATTTTCAAAAATTAATCGTTCATGATATTTAGGAAAATAAATAAATAAATAAATAAATTGATGTGTACACTATGGAAGTCTATTTCTGACATGGAATAAAAAAGGTAGTTGTAACTTTTTAGCTCACATTTAAGAGTTTTGATATAAACAGAACTGTGGGATATAAACAGAATTGAGTGATTTAAACTCACAATTGCAAGACAAAAGTCAGAACTGTGAGATAAAAAGTTGCTTTTAAAATACTTTTATTTTTTATTTTGTGGCAGAAAAGAAAACAGAACTGTGAGAGAATTTTAAGAATTTTAAGACAAAAGGTCACAATTTTAAGTTAATATTTTGCAATTTTCCCTCCAAATTTTAAGAAGCAGAGTCAGAATTGTGATATAAAAACTTTCTTTATCATGTTTATTTATCATGAACGCTCTTAAATGTCACTGACCCGTCTAATAACCTCTTGGTATTGTACAACAGATAAAAACAGATGTGGAAATACAGCGAGGGAACCATTTTCAGTGGCATTCATTAATAGCCACGCTTCAGAATAACTCCAATCCATCTAAAAAAAATATTAATGTATATATTCCATGCCAGACATCTATTCTGATCAGTGTGTTTACTTTAAACAGCTATTCTTAGCTTATTGTGCCTCTGCACCTGTTAATAAACAGCTGGCAGTGTTTTCTGAGTGAGTTCAGAAATAGCTTTCCCATGAGTTTAGGGTTTAAATAAAGGCTCGAGCAGAAACGCCCGGCTGCTGGAACGACCTCGTCATGGGAACATTTTCAAACTGTCTGTATGAATTGAATAGCGTGAAGAAAAAACATACAAATGGATCGAAATAGATATTTACACGTTCTTGATAAGCAAAACTGCCCTTCTGAGATTCTACGCTATATATATATGCTTCAGAACGACAAGGTCTCCGGTCTTAAGGGCGAAAGGTTAAACCTCAAACGTCAAAACACGATCAACGGGGAACGTTTATACATCCGTGAGCAAATTAAAAGACAAAAACAGTGACATGCAGGGAGATCATGAGGTAAACCCACATCCATTCAGATAAGAAAGCGATAAACACACCAGAATCATAAAAAAACATGGCATCTGCGGCGTTTCAGGGATGTCATTCAGTGATACAACATTCAGCTTCCGGCCTCTGTTTTGGTTTGTCCTTTTTTTCAGCATCATTTTTCTCCTCATAATGGCTCAGTGCGAGTGCGCTCTGCATTAGTGGAGTGAACGGTCATCTGCGGTAAGAACAAGTTTCCATGCTTCCCGAGAAAGGGAGTGTATTTACTCTGAGCTGACGGAGATATGCTGGCGAGACGAGCGTCGCAAGGCGTCTTGGGTGGGCAGGTCTGCCCAGATACAAGAGAGAGCAGATAACACTTGGAAATTGACAGATTTGATGCCAGATCTTCCTTTTAATGGGTGAGCGAGCTTTTAAAGCGTGCCATGGCGAGTCGCTTATTTATGCTTTTATGGAAGATCAGAATAAAAAATGGTTGTGCATAACCGCAAAAGATATGATAAAACAAATACACTAACAATGCTGCGGCCGGAGTCTGAAAATAAACCCAGAGCGACGGCATTCAGAGATATCCTATAGACAGATCTGGATGAACTTTGAGAAATAATGACATGTCTTGCTGACCATAAACAAAGCGTATTGCTGAAGATGATTAAGGAATGTAACGTCCGAAGATTAGTTATCCTCTCATCGCTTTTCTGGCAACCTAAGACGTAATACTTTAATAGTTTTTTTTATTTGATGTGGAGGATGATGGTAGTCTGGGCTTAATCAGATCATCTTAATTAACTGCATATTAATGTTTGCTGAGCCCCCAAGTAAAGATCATTTAAAGACATTACACTGTTGTGGTAGACAAATAAAGCTTTGAACAGGCATGAACAAAAATTACATTAAAAGAAAGTGTTAAAAATATATAAAAAAAAAGAAATATAAAGAGAAAAATAAGAATATATAAAATATATCACAATAAAAAAAAAAAAAAGTGAATTACAATAAAAACAGAAACATAACTAAAAAATTAACTACATTACAAATGTAAAAAATACATTTCCATTACTCTAAATATTGAATAAAATACTATAATTAAAATAAAAATGCATTTCAGTTTTGTTTGTTTGAGATACATTATATAAAATGTCTAAACTTTAAATGCTACTAGACTGTGTTGAACAATTTAATGCAATAAATAAATAAAAAATCATAAATAAATGAATAAAAAAATAAAGAAATAATAAAGGTAAATACTAAAATACTAAAAATTACAAACTTACAAAACTAAATAACTACTAAATAAACAAACCATGAAACTCTATAAAACTAAACTAGAATTTTTTTTTTTTTAAATAAACTAATAAAATAAAATAAAAAAAACACATAAGTAAATAAATAAAAAGGTAATATTGTGACTTTTTCTCTCTTAATTCAGACTTTATATGTCTGAATTCTGAGAAATGTTTTCATCTTTCCTCCACGGAAAATAAAATAAAATACAATATATATTTTTTTATGATGCCTGATGGTGAATTAACTTTGGCAGCTCTAAAATACTAAAATACTAAAAATTACAAACTTACAAAACTAAAACTACTACATACACAAAACTAAACTAGAAAAAAAATATTAATAAAAGGAATTAAAAATAAAGTAATAATATAAATATATAAGTAAATAATTAAAAAAGATAATATTGTGACTTTTTATCTCTCAATTCAGACTTTGTTTCTCTGAATTCTGAGAAAACATTGAGAAAAGTCAGAATTCTGAGTGCATATTTTGCCATTTTTACAGTTTTTTTCCCTCCAAACTGCAAGAAACAGAGTCTAAATTGAGAGTTAGAAATGCCACACAATTCAGTTTTCATTTTTTGTCCATGAAAATAAAACATATATACATAAACATCTTTGTTTTATATCTTTTTTTTTTATGATGCCAGATAATGAATTAACTTTGGCAGCTCTAAAATACTAAAAATTACAAAAATAATAAACTTACAAAACTAAATAACTACTAAATCAACAAACTACAATACTCTAAAAAAACTAAACTAGAAAAAATAAACAAATAAAATGAATTAAAAATAAAGCAAACTAATAATATAAATAAATACATAAGTAAATACATAGAAAGGGTAATACTGTGACTTTTTATCTCTCAATTCAGACTTTGTTTCTCTGAATTCAAAAAAAAAAAAAAAAAAGTCAGAATTCTGAGTGCATATTTTGGCATTTTTTACTGTTTATTCTCCTCCAAACTGCAAGAATGAGTCTAAATTGAGAGTTAGAAATTCAGTTTTCATCTTTACTCCATGGAAAACAATATATACACACATAAACAACTTTGTCTTATATTTTTTGTTTTGTTTTTTATGATGCCAGATAATGAATTAACTTTGGCAGCTCTAAAATACTAAAAAACTAAAATACTAAAAATTACAAAAATGATAAACTTATTAAACTAAATAACTACTAAATCAACAAACTATGATACTCTAAAAAACTTAACTAGAAAAATAGAAAAAAAAATAAACAAATAAAATGAATTAAAAATAAAGCAAACTAATAATATAAGTAAATAAATAGAAAGGGTAATATTGTGACTTTTTATCTGTCAATTCAGACTTTGTTTCTCTAAATTCTGAAAAAAAGAGTGCATATTTTGCCATTTTTGTTTTTTACTGTTTTTTCCCTCCAAACTGCAAGAAAAAGAGTCTGAATTGAGAGTTAGAAATGCCATACAATTTTTCAGTTTTCATCGTTCCTCCATGGAAAATATACATATTTTTCTTATCTTTTTTTTATGAAACCAGATGGTGAAGTAAGTTTGGCAGCTCTAAAATACTAATATACTAAAAATTATAAACTTACAAAACTAAATAAGTACTAAATACACAAACTACAAAACTAAACTAGAAAAACAGAAAAAAATAAACAAATAAAATGAATTAAAAATAAAGCTAACTAATAATATAATAAATACATAAGTAAATATATACATTATATATATATATATATATATATAGAGAGAGAGAGAGAGAGAGAGAGAGATGTGTATGTATGTATATATATATATATATATATATATATATATATATATATATTTATTTTATTTTTTATTTTTTATTTTTTTTTGATGCCAGATGGTGTTTTGACTTTGGCAGCTCTAAAATACCAAGTAAAAAAAAAAAAAACTAAATAGTTTCTAAAAAAAATATTACTAGGAAAAAAAAAATTGCCTGTGCTGAAAAATTTAATACAATAAAGTAACTACTAACTACTAAATAAACTACACAACTCTAAAAAAAAAACTAATCTAGAATAGAGAAAAAAAATAAATAAAAAAACTAATAATATAAATAAATAAACAGTAAAATTCAAACCTATAATAAACATGCCAGGTATTTTCCGGCAGAGAGGTGTAAACCGTGGTCTCAGAGATTACATAGAGACCAGTTGATCTTACTGAAGCCTGAGTTTTAAGAAAAGTGTCTTTCATGTCTGTCTGTAAAACACATCATGTGACTGTCTGACAGCATTCAAGTGCACACTAACTAGCTGATTTGATCTGTATTTCTCTTCTACTGCAGGTGTAATGCACATTCGATGGTGAATTTATGTGTGTTTTCTGCCGCGGCTGCGTCTACTTTCTCAGGCGGGCTCAGACCCGGCCGTGTGTTTTCATTCACCTGAACGGCATTACTCTCCTCAAGCCCTTTCGCATCAACATCTGCAGCTCGTTTCTGATGCCGTTCCACGATAGCGTCTGTCAAAGCGAGCGGCTTTGTTTCATACGTGACACATTACAGCGGATCCATTCCCCTGACCTTTCATCACACCGCTAGGATTCTCCATCACTGTCCAACATCTATGAATCTACACACAAACACTCCATCCGCATCCAGAAGCCTCTGGAACACAAATCGTCTCTGAATCTCGTCTACCTGACGAACACTCAGCGTCTCCAGATCAACCCGCTGGAATGTTCCACCTGTTTATCCTGTGTTCTCCTACTATAAACCACTCCCGACGAATGGTTTTCTTCTCTGGACAACAAAGCTAAATATTGTACACTGTGTATGTGTGTTTAGATGACTGTCAAGCTCTTTATGATCAGTGGAAACAGGCAGCTTTTTATAAACAAAACTTCGGTCACCTTGTGCTTCTACGTTTATTTGTGACATACACAGACGTCCTATAGAAATACACAACCTGGGTCTCACGGAAAAAAAAAAGGCTGTATGTTATGCTTGCTTCACCTAGCGCTGAAGCGACGTGTGAAATCTCTCAGTGACGCAAGAGCTTTAACCCTTTGAGCCGCTGGATTTTTATGCAGTCTGATGTTAACAATTAAGAAAGAGAGGAATGTGAGATATGCAAACAAAAACAGAGATGGAGAAAGCAGAGGATTTCTGACTGGTGTTGGGTCACTGTTATGAGCCTCCTGACGCCAAAAAGCTGAAACAAAACCGCTCTTTCAGCACAGAGACTGCCTGCAAGAGACTGTTTTTATCAGTCCAAACAGCTGATAAAAACATCACAATAATCCACAAGTAATCCACACCACTCTAGTACATCAATAAACGTCTTGAGAAGCCAAAAGCTGTGTTTGTGAGAAACACATACATCATTAAGATGTCCATGATCCATAAAAATACTTCCTCCACTGAAAAAGTCCATCTCCTGTTGTCTCTCACATCAAAATTAGAGGTCAATCGATGTATCTGTTTTGCGATTAATCGGCACCGATAGCTGACTGGCAAAAAAACATGCAGACAGTTTTTTCGGGTAGCGTCACTTGATGAAGCGGCTGAGAAGGCTGCGCTGTCATTATACTGTATGCGGGCCATAGATATGTATGATGAGAGCGACCTCTAGAGGCAGAAATCACTGACAACACGTGCTGTTTGTTTAAACTTGTGACACTTCAAATGCAGATTTAACACATCGACAACCAACTATAGTGAATGTTTTCATATCGTTACCTTGTTTGCTATCAAGGCTGAGAGGACGCGAACATCAAGAGGTTAAAACAATGTGACCAAAACAGTAAGTCCAACCCAAATGTTTATTTTCACGATTGTTACAATCTATTTGCATTAGTTTATATCTAGCTGATCACAAGAATGCATTTGTTAGCCAGCCAATTGCATATTTAAAGCCAGTAATGTGAGACAGCAAACTGTGTTCATTCAGCCGACAGAAATCCTGCCGCATCACAGAACGCTATCACAGAGTTTTACATTACATCATATCTGTCCCAAATCTATGTAAATATTCATAAAGGCTTCACCATGGGTTGGAAGATTGTGTGTATTGTGCATTTTTAGCAAAGCGTTTTTGTTTCTGTGGCTCCATTAAAGTCTATGTATATGTTTCATATAAAGAGCTATAATGTAGATTGCACTTTCTCTTTCCGTTTGCTCTGTTTTTTAAACACCGAACTTCAAACTCATCTGTGCCGCTTTTTTGATCATTCTTGAAGTAAACTTATGTCTGTTTGGTTATTAAATAAACAGTTTTAGACCACTGTTTGAACTGAATGAGATCTCCAGACGTGGCACTGGGCTTTTGCTCGGTTTGTGACTAAAATATTTAGTTATTTTGATTAGATATTCATCAAGTGTTCTAGAATAGAAGCAGTTAAACTGTGAGACTATACATACAATATCCATATGACCACAGGATGGGTGCTCAACAACCCATAAAAAAAAATGTTTTGTTTTGTTTTTTTAAATATAAATATTAAATATTTCACTGCTGTTTCCACGAATCAATAATAACAGGGATAAGTTATCATACACATGCACAACAAATTTAATATTTTCAAATATTTAATTCTCATTACTACACAAAATTTATCTTGCGAAGTGAAACACACGTACAAATGCAAATACATTATTTAGCAACCAACACACTTTCTTTCTATGAAGGCTGTGCTTCGCTAAATAAAATTAAGCACTTATTCGCGGGTAAACAGGATAAAGTTTGAGGGCACACACATAATATTTGAGGAAGCGCAGAGCCACGATCTCCATATAGAAGAGCAAGCCCGATGCAAGCCCAGAGATTTGTGCTGGCATTCTTTTAAATTACAATAATGCACTCTTGACATTTGGCATTAAAATAATGGCAAAACCTGCCTCAAATAAACTATGAAAATGAGAATAAAGTCGTACAAGCTACAGTTCCACTTCTTAATGTAATTTCAATACTATAGCTTTTGTCGGCACCGATAGCTTTGTGGGCAGTGTGCCGACATATAGCGCCGTTGCGCTGCGGGCGGCCCGAGTTCGAATCCCGGCTTAAGGACCTTTCCCGACCCTACCCCTTCTCTCTCTCCCACTTCACTTCCTGTCACTAATGATCTGTCCTGTCACAATAAAGCCAAAAATAAATCTTAAAAAAAAATAATAATAAAAATACTATGGCTTTTGTGTAGATGTTTAAAGACTGTTGAAATGAAATAGAAACACTTCACAATAAATGTCCATTTGTAGCATTAACTAAGATTAATAAAAGCTGTGGAAATTAAGTATTGTTCCTTGATGGTGTTTAAATTTCAACATTTACTGATATTTTTGAATATATAATTAACATTAATACATTCATTATTTTACAAAGTATGGTTCAGTCCCTTTTCTAGCTATCGGTATCTTTAAAATCCAATATCGGTTGGTTTTTCTGATGTTTTTAATCAGCTGTTTGGACTCTCATTCTGACGGCACCCATTCACTGCAGAGGATCCACTGGTGAGCAAGTGATGCAATGCATACTGTACATTTCTCCAAATCTGAGGAAGAAACAAACTCATCTACATCTCGGATGGCCTGAGGGCAGGCACATTTTCAGCAGATTTTCACTTCTGGGTGAACTATTTCTTTAAAATAAAATAACACAAAAATGGGACATTTCCATCCTGAGTTATAACGGCTGCCCTGTTTAGTTGGTTGATGCGATGCTATTACCATTAATCAGCTCTTGTTCTAGCCATAGGCATGTAAACAACACAGTTTTGAAGCCAAGTAGCCTAATAGCTGCCGTGATTGCTCTAATGTCCACGATAAGCGGCACGATAAGAGCGTTCACATGATTTCTGTCATCAGGTTCACATCAGTGCTGTCAGTACAGACACATGCCAACAGCAACAGCGGCTCAAACGAGGACCGGCCCGTTCACAGAGACTCCATAGGATTCACATGCCAGGCTCCATTATGCAATACGGCTGCTTGTTTTGACTTAGAAAACGAGACTCCGAATAACCGGTAGGAAATGAAGCGGGACTCTGCCAGCGTTCAGGCCGTCATTGTCTGCGATAATCAGCGAAATCAGAATTCAACGCGATTAGCTTTCATGTTTATGTATTCAGCGCTCTGCCTGTCTGATCGATTCCACAAGCACCTTTCCAGCGTTAAATGACAAAGATAACAAGCTGTCATCATAAATTTTGTTTTATCAAGCTCTGGCTTAATAGCTTTATGAAAGAGAACTCAAGGAATGAGTCAGATTTGAGACGTAATATAGTGATATTTTGAAAGTCTGCTGAAAGCATCCCAAAAATGCAGAGACTTTAAGACCTACTGACGTTTGAGAGCATTTGGAAAGTTTGCTGTGATATCATCAGATAAGAGCTGGTTCCCATGTGATAAGAGCTACCAAAGCATTTAGTGGGAAATGACCACAGAGTGCTGTGTTGAATTATTTTCTTCTCCAAGGCGCTCTGATGACAGCAACTGTTTTCCAGAATCAGCCTGGAAACACCATAAAAACCGATCGCTTTGCACAAATTGCTCGTTTTAAGTGCTGTGATTGCTCATTTTGATTCATTTTGCCCATTTGGCTGCATGTTTGTCATGTTTACTTTCCTTAAAGGGACATCAGATGCTCATTTTCCACAAGTTGGTATAATTCTTCTCGAAATGTCTGCAATATACTTTGGTTAAAATTCTTTAATGGCCGTGTAAAACAACACCCCTTTTAACCTCGTCAAAAACAGCTCTGTTCACACCAACTCGTTTCAGTGCATGTCACGTTAAATGATAATGAGCTACTGCTCACCCCGCCCCTCTCTCCATATATGGCTCAGAGGTCTTCTTTAAATAGCTAGCTATATAAACGGCAAATTGAAATAGCTCAATGTATGGCACAGTTTTAGATTTAGCCCATAACAATGCCAGAAACATAACTAAATGCAAAAATAAATCAATAAAAATAAAAAAAAATCATCCAATGTCTACTTTTAACTCTACACCAAGATTAAACCCTGAACAGCTCATAAAGAAGAGGCATTCATAAAATCTTTATTAAAACAAACGCTGAACTACTAGACTGAATGCTGAAACTTGTCTAATGTACACTGCAAAGAATTTCTGACAGGTTTTAACCTGTTTTGTCAGTATAAATCAATGCATATAGGTTAGTTCAGTGATATTAAATAATATATATTTTTTTACTTAAACAGATCAATTTAGATTATAATTTTTTTAGCATGTGAAGATCTGCTTAAAGGGCCAGTTAACAGTGATGCATGAAAAATAAATATACTAAAATATATTCGAAATACATTTATTTCATACTAAGTATACTACAAATACATTCACTTATGTGCTTGATAAAAATGCCCTGCAACTGTACTTTTAGTATACTAAACTGGTATACTTAAAGTCCTCTAAACTGGAACAACTCATTTTGTACTTAATGCAGTGTAATTGTGCAGAAGTATTTTAAGTACTTTAAATGTCTTGCATTCAAAGACTGATATTATTTGGAGATCATTCAATCCTCATCAATAGTGACATTTAAACACATTTTAGATGATGAATATTAAGAAATGTGCATTAGTACTCCAAATAGAGTTTAATTTTCAGTTATATAAAAGTAATAATAAAAGTAAATATGTACATAGAGTTGTACTATACTTAGTATAAAATAAGTGTACTTTAAATATTTACTAAAACAAATAATAAAAAAATAAATAAAAATAAAGTTTATGTAACAATCAAACATTTAAATTGCACATAAAGCAGTTTTTATATTAACTTTTTAATGATTTAATAATTATACTTCTACTCCAGTTTGTTCTTGACATAGTTTTCATGACAAAGTAATTCAAACATGGATTATGCATTAAAGGATTAGTTCATTTTCAGAACAAAAAATTACAGATAATGTACTCATGAACCCAAAATGTTCATGTCGTTCTTTCTTCAGTCATAAAGAAATTATGTTTTTTGAGGAAAACATTTTAGAATTTCTTGTGCCCCCAAGTATGAACTTCCAAAATGCAGTTTAAATCCAGCTTCAAAGGGCTCTAAATGATCCCAACCAAGGAAGAAGGGTCTTATCTAGCAAAATGATCGATTATTTTCTAAACAAATTGACAATTTCACACAGACTACGTATGCGCATCGCAGAGACAAAACAAGATGAGCATTAGAGGTGAAAAAAAGTATATACATTGTCAATCTGTTTAGAAAATAATAAATCGTTTTGCTAGATAAGACCTTTCTTACTCGGCTGGGATCATTTAGAGCCCTTTGAAGCAGGATTTAAACTGCATTTTGGAAGTTCATACTTGGGGGCACAATAGAAGTCCATTTTATAGAAAGAAATCCTGAAATGTTTTCCTCAAAAAACATACATTTCTTTACGACTGAAGAAAGAAAGACAAGAACATCTTGGATGACAAGGGGGTGAGTACATTTTCTGTACATTTTTGTTCTGAAAGTGAACTAATTCTTTAAAAACTGAGGAAAATATTGGTTCAGTGCATATTTTGATCAAAATGCTCTCTGAGTATTTTTTTCTAACTATTGAGTTTGTGGTCATTGAATGTCTTATCTGAGGTAAATGTGATGTTTAATGACATTATTGATCTCAAGCGGTTTTACTGATGTCTTTCTACGGTTGAAACACTGATTGATCAATTAAATAATTCATTATTCATTTCACTTTTGATGTTCATTCATGTTTATTTGCTGCTATAACTAGTAGTAAAGAGGGAGATACACTCTAAAAAAAGATGGTTCTTTGAAGGTTCTTTACATGTAGTAAAAGTTCTATTTAGAACCATAGCATTCTGAAGAACCCTTTTAATGCTGAAATGGTTCTTAGAGTTAGAGTTAGGGTTCTTTATTCCCGCCCTTTTGATCTTCAAATCTGTAACTGTCAAAACACCTTATTAGTGAGTTTCTGGAGCTCAGACTGTCAACACACTCTGAACAGGTAAATGATTTCATTCTTACTTTTAAATACAAAATTAACTTTTAAATTGTATTGGTTTCCAAACAAACATGTTCTTTTCTCTTCTTTTTAAATCACATGTAAGCGTGAGCAGCTCTGACAGTCCTCTTCTCCACTACGTAAGTAACAGATCCATATTGAATCCATATTGTTTTTTAATTACTTATTCATGTTTTACTAACAGAAAAAAGTTGGCTCAATTCTGATCTTCTGAAATTCAGTTATCCAACAGACTGCCAACACACTCTTATCAGGTAAATTATTTGTTTCTTATAATGTCAGTTTAAGAGAACATGTAAGTGACCAGCCCTGTTCAGTTAAGGATGCTTTTTAAGGATACCTCTTCACCACTAAATAAGTAACAAAAATGTTTCATTTATGGTTCTTTTATTGTTTTTACAAAAACAAATGGAAGGAGACACACTGTATATCTATACTCAATTGTGTATTTCAGATGCTGTCACATCCTACAACATACTACAACCTAGAAACGGCCACTCAATCACATCAAAACACATAATGATGAACTTACAGGCATCATAGAGGATTATGAAAATACAGTATTTCACCGGAACCTGGTCTTCATTTCACTATTTTGATTCTATTTTTTACTTCTTTAAGCATTTATGTTCAATGTGAAAGGCATCTATTAATGTTTTCTTGTTGTTATAGTGCTGTCATTTTTTGCTACCAATTCACGTCATTAAAAAATAAAAAGTACCTAACTGACACATGTTGTTGTTGTATATACACTACAAGATATTGAAATACCAGACAGACAGAAGAGTAAAAAA
This sequence comes from Cirrhinus molitorella, assembly GCA_033026305.1. Lineage (NCBI taxonomy): Eukaryota > Metazoa > Chordata > Actinopteri > Cypriniformes > Cyprinidae > Cirrhinus > Cirrhinus molitorella. The sequence goes on along the minus strand of CM065136.1, from coordinate 30,995,917 downwards.
CAATAAAACAGTTAATTAATACATAGTATATTCAAATAATATTAATACTTACATAAATATACTAATATTAATGAAAATAAACTAGCATTGAAAAGGTTATTTATAATAAAGTTTATATTTATAAAGTTCTATATAGCATTTTCAAAGCATGGTTCTTTATGGAACCCTATAAAAAAGGGTTCCATTTAGCACCAAAAGGGTTCTGCTATTGTTACAAGCCAAAGAACCCTTTTCTGGTACTATATAGAACCATTTTTCTTAAGAGTGTATGATCAGTTCACTAAAGCCACCTGACAACACACATTAAAGAGTGACTAAAACACATTTGTTGTCTTAATTCAGTAATAAAACCGGCAGAATTCGAAAGCGGAGATTTTGTTTTATATGTGAAATAATGAAGAACAAAGCTTTTTGCATTAATTGTATAGCAGGCCCATCAGAAACAATGTTTAGTGAAGTTTTATGATGCATCAACCCAAAAACCACCATCCTATCATCATGTACTGATCCGAATGCTGTTCCAAACCTGAGTGACTTCTGTCTTCTATGAAGACATTTCAGTGTTTTTCTTCATACAACAACCCCAGACGTTTTGGACCCCATTGACTTTCATTGTTTGATTAAAAACAGTTTAACTTTTGCAAAGAGCTGCAGCAAATGATCTGTAAAATATAAAAAAGTGAATCTCTAATGCTTGTGTCCTTGATGATAACCTGATGTTCTTCTCTCTGAAGCGGATTTGACGTCTGACATACTCAGAAAGCGCTGTAACAGAACAGTTGTTCAATTATCTGCCGTGTCGCTGGTAAACCGCTCAGCCACGACTGTGACACAAAGGAACAGCAGGAAATCTCATCTGAGCCGCTCAAGCATGGGCCGTCACCTGTTGCCACAACAGATTTTAATCCAGAGATGGACAGAATCTCACCGCAATTAAAAGAGGCTTCAAACTATTAGTAAGTAGCCCTCTCAACTACGCCTGACCTGACCTTAGAAATATCAGATCATACATCCAGCTCTTTAAATGTAAAACAATTGTTGTCACACTGATACACACAAACAGACTAATATTGACAGAGCTCTGCAAGGAGATCGCCAGCTCTTTATTTTCACATAAAAGTCTGACAGTGTGTGACGAATTTAGTAGATCTATGAGAATATCATCTGATCTACAATATCTGAGCACATGTTTAGAATTTGCTGCTGTTGGTTTCAATTTGCTCTTCTTTCCTCAAGATTTCTTCATTTTTCAAAACCTATCACAAGACATAGGTCATTCAATTTTATATTACATTACATGACTATTTTAATAATAAAACTAATTTATCATTTTTTTAATTAAAAATGTATAAAACTAATAAAATGTTTAAATGAAATTAATTAATATTTAAATATTAATCCTTCGTTGAGGAGTCACACTTACCTTCTTCGCGGTCAAAAGTGACCGAAGCCTTGAATTGTAACTTTCTTTTTTTTCAGGAAATCAGTCCTTCTCAAAAAATTAGCATATTGTGATAAAGTTCATTATTTTCTGTAATGTACTGATAAACATTAGACTTTCATATATTTTAGATTCATTACACACAACTGAAGTAGTTCAAGCCTTTTTTTTGTTTTAATATTGATGATTTTGGCATACAGCTCATGAAAACCCAAAATTCCTATCTCAAAAAATTTGCATATTTTATCCGACCAATAAAAGAAAAGTGTTTTTAATACAAAAAAAGTCAACCTTCAAATAATTATGTTCAGTTATGCACTCAATACTTGGTCGGGAATCCTTTTGCAGAAATGACTGCTTCAATGCGGCGTGGCATGGAGGCAATCAGCCTGTGGCACTGCTGAGGTGTTATGGAGGCCCAGGATGCTTCGATAGCGGCCTTAAGCTCATCCAGAGTGTTGGGTCTTGTGTCTCTCAACTTTCTCTTCACAATATCCCACAGATTCTCTATGGGGTTCAGGTCAGGAGAGTTGGCAGGCCAATTGAGCACAGTAATACCATGGTCAGTAAACCATTTACCAGTGGTTTTGGCACTGTGAGCAGGTGCCAGGTCGTGCTGAAAAATGAAATCTTCATCTCCATAAAGCTTTTCAGCAGATGGAAGCATGAAGTGCTCCAAAATCTCCTGATAGCTAGCTGCATTGACCCTGCCCTTGATAAAACACAGTGGACCAACACCAGCAGCTGACATGGCACCCCAGACCATCACTGACTGTGGGTACTTGACACTGGACTTCAGGCATTTTGGCATTTCCCTCTCCCCAGTCTTCCTCCAGACTCTGGCACCTTGATTTCCGAATGACATGCAAAATTTGCTTTCATCCGAAAAAAGTACTTTGGACCACTGAGCAACAGTCCAGTGCTGCTTCTCTGTAGCCCAGGTCAGGCGCTTCTGCCGCTGTTTCTGGTTCAAAAGTGGCTTGACCTGGGGAATGCGGCACCTGTAGCCCATTTCCTGCACACGCCTGTACACGGTGGCTCTGGATGTTTCTACTCCAGACTCAGTCCACTGCTTCCGCAGGTCCCCCTCTCGTTGTGCAGCGTTTTCTGCCACACTTTTTCCTTCCCACAGACTTCCCACTGAGGTGCCTTGATACAGCACTCTGGGAACAGCCTATTCGTTCAGAAATTTCTTTCTGTGTCTTACCCTCTTGCTTGAGGGTGTCAATGATGGCCTTCTGGACAGCAGTCAGGTCGGCAGTCTTACCCATGATTGCGGTTTTGAGTAATGAACCAGGCTAGGAGTTTTTAAAAGCCTCAGGAATCTTTTGCAGGTGTTTAGAGTTAATTAGTTGATTCAGATGATTAGGTTAATAGCTCGTTTAGAGAACCTTTTCATGATATGCTAATTTTTTGAGATAGGAATTTTGGGTTTTCATGAGCTGTATGCCAAAATCATCAATATTAAAACAAAAAAAAGGCTTGAACTACTTCAGTTGTGTGTAATGAATCTAAAATATATGAAAGTCTAATGTTTATCAGTACATTACAGAAAATAATGAACTTTATCACAATATGCTAATTTTTTGAGAAGGACCTGTATATTTTGTATTTAATTATTTATACATTATTTTTCAGTAAATTTCAATAAATTTAGTGTGTCACCCTTTGATTGCTGTGCACTTTTTTCTGCACAGTGGCTGATTTGTAGTTTGTACCAAAAAAAGTTTCTCTGAGTTTTCATATTTTTTTGTATTTCCCATTCATTTCCTATGTCGGCCATTTTTGACTGTGAAGAAGTCAAGTGTGACTATTTTTTTTTACCCTTTAAAATATCTGAATCATGTCCATGATTTTTTTTGTGTGTGTGTGTTCCATTGCTAAAGTGACAAAAGTCACCAAGTGTCATCTCATTCCGATGAAGCTACAATTTTTTACATTTTAAAATATAATTTTTTTCGGTCAAAAGTGACCGAAGGGGGCCAGAGGGTTAAATAATTAAATAAAGGAAATTAAAATAATAATAAGTTTAATTAATAATTAAATTTAATTAGTAAGTATTAAAGTGTGTCATTTTTGTTGTGAATTCAATTTGTATTAAAACTAATAATTAAAAACGATTTAAGTCAAATAATATTAATATATCAATATCAAAGTAAACAAAATAATTTAAACATTTAATCAAATAATTTAATTAGCAATTTATTAAAGTGTGTCATTATTGCTGCAAATAAAATTAACTTTTAAATTAAATTAAAACAATAGATTTAAAAAAATAAAATTAATAATTACAATTATTTAAAGCAAACAATATTAGTACATTAATATAAATAAAATTTTGTATAATAATATAAATAAAATAATAGACAATTCAAAATGTTTTTTTTATTCCATTAAATAATTTATTAGCAATAAAGTGTGTAATTTGTTTTGTATATTAAAATATTTTGCTATATATGTAAGTTATTATAGCCATCTAGAAAACTCTTTAAGTATTTTTACATTTCTGCTGAGTGTTTTGCAAAACATGCTCATTTTTATAGATCTTAGTACAGACAAACAGCAAAGGCTGTGCTACGGTTATTATAATACACAGAAAGTCCAGTCAAATATTTACGTTATTATACTATAGATGCCACAAAATGTAATCCAGCATTGGAGCGTGACGCTCAGACAATCACATCTCCTACCCAATAGTTCCCCATATTAGATTTCAGTCGAATCGACTGCATGTGTTCACACTTGATGACCACCGAACACAAACTATGTAAGCCACTTATGGAAATATGCATGATAAACAGGAAAACATGACATGTTTATGCAAATGCAATTAGTAAACTAATGTGGTAAAGCGCAGCGATTGAGAACATCTGCAGCCTTTCCGAGCCTGAAGGGTTTAAACCAGATGACGGATACAGCTCAGATTTAGACGGCTATCCCATCATCCTCTGAACACACCAAAACACACCGAATCACCGTCATATTTTCATATCAGAAGAGCCACTTACAGTAAAAGGACTTTATCGAGCTGTGAGAAGCTCCATCTGCTCTCGCGCGGTTCATCTCCAGCATTCTTTATCGTGAAGTAAGCCGCTATCATATGCAAACAGACTGATGTTGTTTATAGTGCATTCTCTTATCAAAATATTTACAGCGTGTTTGAGGGCAGCGTTTGTGCGTTTGACTGTAAGCAGATGTTTCATCTACTCACCGCTCACCTAAGCAAACGACTTCAACGCACAGAGCACATCTAATGATCCCGTAACATCACCAAGACATGCGCTTTCCATACAAACACACTCACACAGCTAATGTTCTTCATGTGAGCCTCGAATTTGCATCTCATTTTATAACAGAGTTACTGGCAATGATTTAAAGAAGGTGAGGTAAGGAAATCTGGACAGAGGGAAGAAAATAAACCTACTTTTACTATGCAAATCTTTCCACAATATTCCAAAATAAAAAAGAAATCGTTCTTGCTCACAATATGTGCGAGGTGCCCTGCTTTGTGTTGGGCAGGCTGATCACTAATTTGATTCCATAAAAAGCATCTTTAAAAAAAAAATGTTGCCCTATAAAAATAATTTTTTAATGTCTTAAAATGGCTTGAATATAACTCATCGTTACCTCATTTAGTATAGTACATTATATTGTTATTGAAATTAAATTAACTAATGAAATATAGTTAAATTAATAATTATAGTTTAAATTTAAAAATAAGTAATAATATTAATAATATTAATATATCAATAACAACACAAACAAAATAAGATATATAGGTCCAGCTCAAAAGATTAGAATAACGTGAAAAAGTTTTTTTTTTTTTATTGTAACTTATTTCAAAAACGGAATCTTTCATATATTATAGATTCATTACATGTAAAGTAAAATATTTAAAAAGTTTTTTTGGTTTAATTTTCATGATTAGAGCATATAGCTCATGAAAGTCAAAAATCCAGTATCTCAAAATATTAGAATATTTTCTAAGATCAATCAAAAAACGGATTTGCAAAACAGTTCAAGTTCTTTAAAGTATGTTCATTTATGCACTCAATACTTGGTCGGCAGCACATATTATAGCAAATGACTTGCTGCTAGGACAAATTACAGCATCAGTGAAGTGTGGCATGGAAGTGTATATTGTTGGATCAACTGTTTCTCATCTTTCTCTTGAAAACATCCCATAGATTCTCAATGGGGTTCAGGTCAGGCATGTTGGCTGACCAATAAAACACAGTAATATCATGGTCAGCAAACCATTTGCAAGTAGTTGTTGAACTGTGGGCAGGGGCTAAAGTCCTGCTGGAAAAGGAAATCAGCATCTCCATAAAGCTTGTCAGCAGATGGAAGCATAAAGTGCTCCTGATACTCCTGATAGATGGCTACATTGACTTTGCACTTGATAAAACACAATGGACCAACACCAGCAGACGTCACGGCACCCCAAATCATTACTGACTTTAGAAACTTCACACTGGAATCTTGGATTCTGTGCCTCTCCAGTCTTCCTTCGGACTCTGGGAACATGATTTCAACATGAAATGCAAAATTTACTTTTATCTGAAAAGAGGACTTTGGGCCACTGAGCAACAGTCCAGTTGTTTTTCTCCTTAGCCCAGGTAAGATGCTTCTGGCGTTGCTTCTGATGCGTTGACTCCGGCTTCATTCTACTCCTTGTGAAGCTCTCCCAAGTGTTTGAATCGGCTTTACTTGACAGAATTCTCAAGCTTGCCGTCATCCCTGTTGCTTGTGCACCTTTGCCTACCCAATTTCTTCCTTTCCACTCAACTTTGCATTTAACATGTTTTGATGCATCACTCTGTAAACAGCCACCCCATTCAGTAATGACCTTCTGTGACTTACTCTCTTTGTAGAGGATTGCCAAGTCAGCAGTCTTCCCCATTAGTGTGGTTTCAAAGAACAAGAGATACCCAGAATTTATACTGTAGGGATGGTCATGTAATGAAACTCAAATGTCAATATTTTAATATTTTGAGATACTGGATTTTAGACTTTCATGAGCTGTACACCCTAATCATCACAATTAAAAAAGAAAAACCTTTTGAAATGTTTTACTTTACATGTAATGAATCTGGAATACATGAAAGTTTCATTTTTTAAAATAAGCAATAAAAACACTTTTTCATGATATTCATATTTTTTGAGCTGCACCTGTATTTATATACATTATATTATTATTGTTGCATTGTTAAATTGAATTATTAAATTATTACAAAAAAATACATTTAATTAAAAAATGTAAAAAAAATAAATGATTAAATTAATAACTGATTAATAATTAATACATTAATACAAATAAATAAAATAATTGAAAACACATAAAACACATCTTTGCCGAACAAAATGGACCCATTTAAACTTTTTCCCCCATTAAAATAATTTCTTAAAATGGTTTGAATGTAACTCACCCCTACCTCATTTAATATATGGGGAGTCATGAATATGCAAATTAGTCCCAACCACCATTTAATCAGAGCAGCTCTGACCTGCTGCACTTCCACTCGGAAGTAGTAAAGTAGTTTATTTGTCATTTTTTTCTGGCCAAGAATACATTTTAAATATATGCTAAACATATGCTGTAAACAGTGAAGCTCAATGATACCCATTTTTGAAATGTAAAGTACATTCAAAGAAGTAAATAAAACTAAAAGTGCCCATATTATGCTCATTTATAAGAACATATTTTATTTTTGGAGTTTGCTACAATATATCTACATGATGTTTTTCATAATGTCCATTGCTGCAGCTCTTGAAACACCTTAAAAAAGCCTAGTCTGCTTTGATTGGTCAACTGGCCCAGTCTGTTGCGACTGGTGAAAAGTTTGATGAGTGTCTCGTCAATATGAAATCACAGCTTGTGTTTGAGGGCGGGACTAAGTAGCCGGTAGGTGGGCATTATGCAAATATGTAACATGCTGATATAGCAGAAATCACAGAAATATTTTCAGGACTACAAACAAGGAGTTTCCACTTGGAGAGATGAACTCACGTTGGTGTTGACTTTGTGATTTTCAGATCATTTACATGCTCAAACTGCTGTACTACACACTACAGACTGAGGAGTATAACACACAATGCAAAAAGTGATTTTCTTAGTACATTTGGCTTGTGGACAAATGGCTTAAAATGGCAGACAAATATGTGCCAGTAGTAATATTTTTTCTTGTTTTAAGCAAAACTAGCAATATTTTGATACTTTTTTATTTCAGAAAACCAGACTTTTTACTTCTCAAGTATAAGTATCTTGATTAAAGAATATTTAGGTTTTTTCTTAGAAAACAAGACTAAAACAAGTAAGAAAATCATTTTTTGCAGTGCATTCAGCTCAATCCATCAGACGCGTGACGAGGAGCGTGTGGATGAAATGAGACATGCTTTACTCACTGAATTGTTAAATACTCTCAGGTATTTTTCTTCAAGGTGAAATGATTTCAAATGAGCACAATCCTTCTTAATCCCCGTCATAAACCAGCACTGAACCAGACCTTTGGGTCAGATCTACTGAAACTACAACATTACATTCAGTAGCAGAATAAACATGACTCACGTCACGCACACGTTCCCCTCTGTCACCCGTTTATTCATAAAACACTCCAATCTCCACTGCATTGCTATTTAATTATTGGAAAGATTATCTGTAAAGATAACAAGGCTCTTCTGCCTACCAAGGCAGCATTTATTTGCTCAAAAATACAGTAAAAATGATGAAAAAGTATTTAAATTCAAAATAGCTGTTTTCCATGTGAATACATGCCAACATGTAATTTATTCCTGCGATCAAAGCTGAATTTTCAGCATCATTACTTTAGTCTTCAGCGTCACATGATTCTTCAGAAATCATTCTAATATGCTGATTTGCTGCTCAAGAAACATTTATATACACCAATAAGAAATACTAACAATAACTGAAAACTAAATCAACATAAATAAAAACATAATTATTCCAGACTTTTGACAGGTAGTATAAATGATATTGACAGGATTATAGTAAAGTCATACCTGAGAAAATTTAATGATCAACAGCAGCGTTTGTGATCATCATGGTCCAGATGTCAGATCAGTCTTAGAAGCAGATGTCCATCAGGTCATCATGTTGTCTATGCTCTTAAACGGTGCTCAACATGTGTCCTGGAGGAGCTGTGGCCGATCACCTGAGCTTCCTCATCACCCTCATCCTCTGAGAGCTTCAGATGTGTGCATCTGTGGAGAAACCAATATATACATTAAAGATCTAATTCTGCACAAACACGTATGAGCAAACCTAGTAGGTTTCTGGCTTGACGAACGCAACAAAAACTGATGCTTGATTTGCAGAGTAGAGGAATGTGCTGTACATAATGAGTTTTGATACGGAGCGTATGACTGTAAAACATACTGACAAAACCTCACACGACACAGATCCATGCTGATACACTGCTGTTTGAGGAACCAGATGTTTTCCTGTAGTTGATGTTGATCGTGGTGTGCTAGTGCGGTTGGAACAGAACAACATCTCCAGCCCAAAGCCCACGGGCAAACAGGACCATTCAAAATGAGATTTCAGAAATATGCAGGCTTGATTTACCACTGATAATAGCAAGGCTTTAAATGAATAAACCGTAGCATGAAACTCACGGTTTGGATCCTACTGACGACAAACTCCCATCATGCTGCGTACAGTATCTGCTGCTGCCTGATTCTCTGAGCGTCTGCATTCACACACAGATAAAGCCCAATGTCAGAGAAGCAAACGGAAGCGCTCAAGTCACATCTCCAGAAATATGACTTGCAGAGTTTATTTGATATGGTGGTGCATCTAGAAATGTTGTAGAAGTTCAAAAGGTTTCATGTACCCCATTTTTAAAAGCATATATAAATATACATAGCAATTATATCAGTCTCTGAGAAAAACAGATCAATCAAGTACCACTAATATTCACTGAATATTATCACTAATATTTAATATATTATGAATCCATCAAATTTTTTATTATTCAAATGTTATTATTTTTACAGTACTTTTTTTATGACAATTTAAAAAAGGAGTATATTTAGTTGACACTCCAAAAATATGATCAATTTAATGTGTAATGCATATAATACATGTATAATTCATTTTTTTGTTTTCTCATTAAAAATGGTATAAAAATAATTTACTGTAACAATAGTTACTTACATAAATAAATACTACCACAATACTCCACAAAATTATTTACTGTTACAATTATAAGCAAATAGGTAAGTAAATATCTAAATAATAAATAAATACTACTACAAAACTCCAAAAAAAAAAAAAAAAAAAAAAAAAGAATTGGTTACAATACGTAATTGTTTTCCCCCCATTTTGTTTACACTATTTTGTACTGATATTTTAATAATAATACTAATAATAATAATAAGAAGAAGAAGAAGAACAACAACAACAAAAATTAATAATAATATAATAATATAATAATAAATTGGTATAGTTGACACTCAAAAAGTAATAACTTTTTTTTTATCAATTACACCAATATAATGTATATAAAATAATATATTTTATACATTATACAGATAATATAATATCTGTATAATGCATTTTTTTGTTTTCTTACTAAAATGATATGAAACTTAAAATCATTTACTGTAACAACAGATAAATATGTAAAAAAAAAAAATAATAAAAAAAGTACAAAATATTACAATTACATGTTGTAGCCTCTTTTTTTCCAAAAGACTGTAGTAATTTTTTGATTAACTATACAGTTTGTCTGATTAAAGAGATTCATTGGTTATTTTTTTAGCTAAAGATTTGTTTTTCCTTCATTACTGTCAATTAAGTTTGCTAGGAAATATGAAGTCATTCCTGGTTCGTCGCCTCATGAACATTTTTGCCTTCGCTTCTCAATTCAAACTTGTTTTATCAAAGTAACCCATTAGAGCATGTGAGATACATAAAACGAAATCCACGTCCTAAAATAACTCCAGCATAGAATTTCCTCTTCACTCTTAACGGTTTTACTTTTCAGCAATATTCATCTTCTCCAGGCCTCGCTCGCAGAATCAAGGGAACTTGAGACAAAACAACATTGTTGCTTCAACTCGCAGGAATTTATGGGCAGAAACTCTGAAAGACGAACCCCAGAGGATCTGAAGGCCACTGGAGACTCACACAACACAATAAACACAAATGCTCTGGAGCGTCACATGCCTCGACCCGCCACTCACTGATTCTTAGAAAAATGTCCAACAGGCTTCACACACTCAACACACTTAGATTCTGTTTAAGCAACCCCAATGGCCATCAACATGATTACATCACACAACAGCAACATACACAACAAAACAACATACACTTCATTTCAGAGCCAGCCATGACCCAAACGGCTGCAAATGATAAACAGTCAATGCATTATAAACAAGCATGAATTAACAATGAACAATAGGACAAACATAATTAATATATTAGTCTAGATTAGGGCTGCCATGATTCAGTTCGAGTACTTGGTTTCAAAAGAATGGTCGATTACAATGTGGCATTAGTAGACCATTTTCTAAAGCTGTGTGATATATTAAACCTATTTAAAAAATAATAATAATCATAATACATAATGCTAGTGTGCACAAACGCTTATATTTAAATGAAATAAATATATGCGCAAGAGTTTAAAGTGCGCTTTATTTCTATGCGTGTAGGTTAGAGCGGCTCTGTTCACAGTCACTATTGCTCCACACAAACGGTTAGCATTTACATGCGCGGACCGTCTGAAACTCCATCTCTGCATATGCCGTGAGTTTGAGTTGCTTATAACGTTCATCTGGAAACGACGTCCACAATTCTATCAGATTTATAAGGTAAATCTTTTAGAAACCTACGCAAACACAGGAGAATACATCTTTATCTTTCTCATTAAGCTAACTGTTCGTCGCGATTTCAAAATAAAAGCGCAAAACCTCACTCTGAGTTTACACGATTTTGATGTCCACATATTGAAGCAATTACAGTGGTTGTAACATTTATGTCGTAAAGAAACGGCCAAATATTAAAGAATAAGTGAACAATGAATTAAATTTAAAAACAATTAAGTTGTTTAGTCAATATTAAACAAGGATTAGATCACCTTGTAAAGTGTAAAAACAATCGCCAGGCTGCTGGCGTCCTCTGCAGGCATTTGATATAATACATTATGTACATTAGCTTTACTGTTTATAATACATTATGTATTTTCAGAGTTTTGTCCAATAAAACCATAAGATTACTTGCTTTTGCTACTCTAATTGAACCAATTATTATTGCCTCGCTGCTATTATGTATGTATTTTAAGTAACTTCAAAGACTATTGTTTGCCTAGGTCTATTTTTATTACTTCAGGAAGATCTGATTACTCAATAACTGACCAATTACTCGATTACCAAAATAATTGTTAGTTTAGATGAATAAATACTCCAAACGAAAATGTGGTTTTAATTATCAAATACCTAGTTCAAAACCTGCTGAAGATCGGGTTGATAGTTAGCATCCCATGATCAAACTGAAATGATCAGAATATCTTTGAGAACCTAACCCTCACTGCCAGAAATCTCGTGAAATCTTGCTTATAAATGGAAGTAATATACTTGGGATCCTGCATCTCTTAATGATTGAAGCCAAATGTTTTGAAATGGTACATTTTTTGAGAAAAGGTACGTTTTTGGAGGAATTACAGTTGAAATGAATGTGACGTCATTGTATATTTATGGACCTTGAATCAGCTTTAAAAAAAAACAGCAGAAGGCAATGAAACACATTTGTTACATGTATAATAACCAAGTATGTGCACTCTGTCTTCTCAGTTCACCTGATAGAATATAACTTTTTTTTTTTACTGATTGCATATTATGCATTAGCAAACAATTTCTTTAGTTAGTTCTTCAATCTGAACTTTCACATATACATCTAATTCACATCAAGTCTGAGTCCAAGCATATGACCACATATATGTCATGAGCAATCCTAAAAATAAACTCATTTAATTAAACTTAAGTTTGCATAATCTATGGTCTGGTTTCACAGAAAGGGTTTTTCTTAAGCCAGGGCTAGGCCTTATATTTAGATATTTAAAAGCACTTATTATTTAAGAGAAGAAAGAAAATACGAGTTTTACGTTTTTTTATTCACCTTATGCGACCAATTTTTACGTTTTAAAGTTAAGCGCCCTCTAGCGGGCATAAAAATAATGATAGTGTCGCGTTGGATCTGATGTCATGAAATGACGTACGAGTTTTTAGACTGATCTCATGGTAATTCAAACATAATTTAGGAGGTGTAATTCGTATGAATGACCACACCTAACCCCACCCTAAACCTACCCCTTACAGAAATCAGAAAATCATGATTCCAAAAAAAAAAAAATTCCGAAAATTTCATTAAAAAAAAAAAAACATGCTATGAGAACGTGTACGTTCTTTGGTATCGAACTTATAATCGTATGATTACACCACTTTGTAGTGCAACTATCTACCAGCTGAGCTACACCTAATCCTGAAAGTGCATTGGATACCTGTTGCTGATAGGGAAGCCATTGTTGTATACGCTCTATGGAGACGTATTTTGAGGATTTGTGAAAACGACTTACATGAGGCATATAAATTGGAGGACATGTTGGTGTTTTGATATAGAACAATGGCACTGAGCAAGATATCTGATATAAGATGCCATATAGTCTGATATATTGAGAATATAGGGAAAACAGCTCAATTTTATTCACAGACTCAAACTGAGAGAAAAAAAAAATGTAATTTGCTGCTGATATTTATATGATGAAATTCTGATGCTTGTAACATAAATCAGAGATCTTTATAACAGTATAGCATATACTTGTATTAAATGATATAAATATCAGGCGTCACTCTGTATCTCCAATAAAATGTCTTAGTAAGATGATATTTAAATAATCAAAACATATAATGCTATGCAATCCAATGATGACTAAGAGATGAACAAATAAACTTTCCTCTAAGATGTGGGATGATTTGGAGGCTTGAAAAGATCATTCCTCCACTGAGGAACAGTGAAAATAAAACTGCTGGAAACAAACTCAAAACTCAAAAGATCCTCATGATCAGATTTTAGACTCACTGATTTTTCTAGAAAAATGATTCATGGATAATCAAGTAAAGCCAGGCTGCTTCAGTCCAGTAAGTATTCATCTGGAAATATTACTAAAGTTATTCTTACATTTACTTGATAAAATCAGTAAAGATTTGACAGGAGAAAGACTTGTGAAGAACAAGCTGAAGGTGGACGTTTGTACAATTATACTAAAGTAGCTATAAGGTATACAGATATGAATTCTGATAATCTCTCTAAATTTCTATCATCTGAAAAGTATTCATTTCCAGCAAATGTAATTTGTTGTAAAATACCTCAAGCAGTATTTCATGGTTTTGTAGCAGTTCCTAAATATTAAAGAGGGGCATAACACACATAGTTTCCATCTCCTTTTAATACTGAGTATCTATAGAGTAGTACTGCATCCTTCATATATCCAAAAAGTATTTAGTTTTATCATATTTACAAAAGAAAGATACAGCTTTACAATTCTCTCCGAAAACAGCTGAGCTCCTGGAGGCACGCCGTGGGCAGAGCTAAAGACTGACGAGCACTCGCATAGAGACAGAGCGCATTTAGGCCACGCCCACACAATCGAACGCTCTCCATTGACTTTGTATTGCGGGAAGCTACCTCCTTGTCATTTCTGATTTATAACAAAAAACAGAACAATGTCTAAAAGCTGCTATGTGGCAATGTGTACAGTAAACAAGCTAAAAAACACAGAACTACGTTTATATAAGCTGTCGACCCCAAAAAATGAGTGTTTAAAGGGATAGTTCACTTTGAAATTAAATTTTGATATGTTTTAGCTTACCCAAAGGGCATCCAAGATGTAGGTGTCTTTGTTTCCGCAGTAGTTTCAATTTTGATATTTTTAGGTCCAACCGTTCTCAGTCATGTAATGCATGCCTATGGTCACCTCACAAAAGAAAATGCAGATTCAAATTAAACAGTCCAAATTAAACAACTCCCCACCGTAAGTACACATTGATGACCTAAGACATGAAACGAGCGGTTTGTGTGAGAAAAAGAACAGTATTTATGCCGTTTTTTACCTTTTGTAAATAACCACGTCCACGTTGAAGTGCCCGCGCCGGCGCTACTCCCTGAAAGTTCCGGAAATGATCTCTCGCACGTGAACATCACTCATTGTTTACACAGAACAGAGATTGTAGGTAAGACGGCTAACAGAAATGGTACTCGTTTGCGCTTTTCCGGGATGTTTAAACAATAAATGGTTAAAAAAGGTATGTTTAGGGATGTTTAAAAAAGAAAAAAATTACTTGTGCTCGTGCAATGGATCACGTCTGGCGCTTTCCGGGTGTAGCGCTGGTGCATCAATAAGCCAGAACGCGCTCACACACCAGACAGCGCGCCCCCTTCAACTTGAACGTGATTGTTTACAAGAGGTAAAAACGATATAAATACTGTTCGTTTTCTCACACAAACCACTCGTTTCGTGTCTTAGGTCATTAATGTGTACTTACGGTGGGGAATTGTTTAATTTGGACTGTTTAATTTGAATCTGTGCGTTTTCTTTTGTGAGGTGACCATAGGCATGCATTATATGACTGACAGACAAGAACGGTTGGACCTAAAAATATCAAAATTGAAACTACTGCAGAAACAAAGACACCTACATCTTGGATGCCCTTGGGGTAAGCGAAAACATATCAAAATTTAATTTCAAAGTGAACTATCCCTTTAAGGGCACAAATAGTTGTAGATGTCAGGGTATTTCACGTTGGGCAATTCAATTGGATCATTTCTCCAGCAAAAGGAAGGTAAGGAAAAGAAGCACTGACATAGACTAATAAAATTTAGTTTCTCAATATATCTCCTCGTCTCAGGGTGGTGAAATAATCCTTTGACATGGTTAAAAATAATGAATGCTTACTTAACCGATTAAATTACCCGCCAGCGGGCGTAGTTCTCTAGTAATATGACACGTTGCGTTCTATATTTGTGTCCTTAAACGCTCGTTTTTGGGTCGACAGCTTATAAACACATAGTTCTGGGTTTTTTAGCTTGTTTATTGTACACCTTATCACATAGCAGCTTTTAGACATGCTGTTTTCTGTTATAAGTCAGAAATAATGGAGAGCTTTGGACTGTTTTCCCCCTCGGTGGGCGTGGTTTTCAGATTATGACACGTGTCACTCTGTCTCTATGGCGATTGCCAATAAAAATGCATGCATTTGATGCGTTTCACTTACCACATGCAGTTCTAAATCAATGACCAGGATAGCTGGGACTGCTCCATCTATCAGTATCAAACGATGTGTAAATTCAGGGTCTAACTGGGCCTCGTTTATAAAACGTTTGTCAACAAACACATGTGCAAAACTCTGCCCCGGAAAAAACAAACTTCATCCACTGTTCATGTAACGCTGAGTTCTTCGGGAAGCTGAGCAAAGTTATCTTTGCCTTACAACCAAAACCAAACTTCTTTTGAGACATTCTTCCTGAGTGAGTCCTGCGCAGCACCGCAGCCGAATGAAGCGCATTGATGGGCACGCTTTTGTGCTCGCTCTGGTTGATGTGTGTGCGGGCGCGCTCTTCTGGGAGAAATACCCATACAAGGAGTTCCACCCTTCAGGACGTCATGAAGAGCCAAGATAATAAAAAAAAAAACAACTTGTAAGTAACCCAGATGTGTGTATTTGGCACAGAAATACTCTGTTATAAGTCCAAATCGTTTTTTTTTAAACTTTGGCCATTTTTAGCATGAGAATCTATTTTTATCATTCAACAGACTGGTTAGACAGATATGTCCTCCTGAAACCCAAAACGAAGCTAGGTAAGCAATGCATTTCTTACCGAACAGCTTCTTAAGAACAGAAGTTAAGATTTGAGTCTGACATCGATTACAGCAATTCCCTAAAGATGTATAATGATGCATACTCTGGGAAGCAATCAGACTCTAATTTGGCCTAAAGTGGATGGATGTGTGGAGCATCAAGTAGGAATTGCCAGAAACTATACAAATAACGAGGCTTATGTCATCACATACTTCATATGAATCACAGCCGCAGAGTAAAAAAGAAATCAAATCAAGCAAATGGAACAAGCTTATCATTTTAAAATGTAAGCTATTTTTAGAAAAAGTGACATAAACAAAACACCGGAGAAGGCCAGGAATAGAAGGGCTATTTCTGACGTTTCTCTTGGATGGATGTCATGGACTCTGATGCTGATGCTATGCATGCAGGAGAACAGGTTTTGTTTTTTGTCCTCACTTTGGAGGAAAAGCATTAGTGCTCATTCTACTCACATTGTTGTTTTGTGACTCATCCACTGAGTTTGGATCAGACAAATATTTAAACACTCCAGGCGGCTTCTTTAAGAAGCTCAGTCTGTTACTATGAATGGTCAATGAGCTGATTTAGCTGGATCTGATCAATACACATGTCAATATCTCTTAACAGAAATACACCAGGCTACCATTTGAACTTCAGTTTCTTTTTTGTTTCACTTTGAAAAATGCATGAAGATCTTAAGAATGTACATTTGGCACATGGCCATGACACTCGTGCTATTGTTGATAAATTCAAACAAACAGTAGGATATGATTGATGGCCTCTGTTTGGACTTGTGTATGGAATCATCCTTCATATTTCCGTCCTGACTGATGATTTATGATAAAGTTGTATTTGTTCTGTGTTTCTCGTTGGCTTCACTCATATAACCTGGCAATTATTTAGATTGACAGGTGATCCTGTTTCACCTGGTTCACCTTTGCAATAAATCCGTACAGTAACGGAATCCTCTTGATTATTTAGTCTAATACATATGAGAAATATTGACACTGTATCTCGTAATATCTCATAATACGAAAAATTTCACAAAAAGTAAAGCCAAAAAATGTGAACTTAATGAAAGTCTGAAAAACAAAGTCTGTCAATTAAATGAAAAGCATCTGTAATGACAGAACAGGGTTTTAGATTATAAAATGAGTGTCTATCAAAAACATATACCATCACATGTATTTAAAATGTACTTGTAAATGTAATATATGTCATGTGGTTATTAAATATTTTCCCCAAGTACTTTTAAGAACTGACCACTCACTAGAAGTTTCTTTGGAGAAACAAAAATAGTTCATCTGTGGCATCACTATGAAAATCCATTTTTGGAATTTTTATTTTTAAAAGGAACAATTCAACCAACAATGTAAATGTGCTGAAGGTTTACTCACCCTCAGGCTATCCAAGATGCAGACGAGTTTGTTTCTTTTTTTCGCATTTGGAGAAATTGAGCATTCGCTCCTCTGCAGTGAATTGGTGCATCAAAATGAGAGTCCAAAGAGCTGATAAAAACATCACAATAATCCACACCACTCCAGTCCATCAATTAACGTGTTGTGAAGCCAGTTTGTATGTTTGTAAGAAGCAAATCCATCATTAATTTTTTTTAACTAAAACATGAGTCCATAATCCACAATAAACTTCCTTCAGTGAAAAAGTCCTCAAATCCACCCACATAATTGTTTAGTGCAGATTTCTCTCCTGATTCGGAAAACATCTTTTTCACTGGAGGAAGTGTTATTGTGGATTTTGGACTGGTATTTTAGTTTAAAATGTTTTAATAATGGATTTGCTTCTTACAAAACACACCTTTTGGCTTCACATCATGTTAAAGGTGCAATAGGAGATTTCGGGAAATGCTAACTTTAGCCTGATAGCACTGAAAGCGAGCGTCCCACCCTCTCTGCAAATCGCCGTCTAAAGCCACGCCCCTTGAACGCAGTTGTCAGTCTGCCACAAAACTACAGTAAATGCTCTAGTGGCCATTACAGCATCATATGTCATTAACCGTGAGAACACTTTATAGTACAGTTAGTAAAATTATTACAATACCAGGAAAGAAGATCAGGTTGTTGTTGCCATTCTTGCTCTGCGTGCACAGCGTACGTGAATGCGCCAATGACGTACCTGTCTGCGCAAACAGGGTGCGCAAATACATATGTTGACAGGCAGGTAGGAAAGTGAATAAAAACGCTCGGACTGAACATTTTAATTGGACAGGGCTCGCAAAATTTCAAAATCTCTGGTAGCCCTTCGGCTGGTACTATTCAGATTTTGGTAGCCCGAAAATTAATTTAACTAGCCCAAATAAAAAAGACATTTTTTAAAAAAATAGAAAATCAGATAGGAGTCTAAATGTCAATCAAAAATATTTTCAATACACAAATATCAAGGAAGGGATTTAATGTCACTATTTACAGGGTATCTGCAGAATTTTTAAAAATCAATTTAAGGCAATTTATGACCCTTTTTAACAGCTGCACAAGTCAAATGAACAGTATGAGTGGGGTTGGACAATGTACGGTAATGTATTAAGCCATAAAATGACATGATTTACAGTTCACATACAGGTTTTCACAAAAACAAAAAATCTTATACAATGGCATTTTAGCATTTAGACCATTAAAAGGGATAAATCAAGTATATAATGTATAATGATGTATTAAACCATAAATACTACTGTTTTAATTGTTTGGACTTTTAGAAGGCGCATTAACTTCTTTCACATTTACAATTTTTAATTTGCAATAATCTAACCATAAACCGAAGAAAAATTTATTGGAAATGCAAAATCATTCTCTGCCACGTGGTGGCGTTTTAGGGGCGCTGAAATATTGAGGTTTCCTTAGTAACAGCTGTACACAAAGCTCATTCCCGCAGCTTTATCATAGGTAAGAAAATGCCAACGACACGTTTCTGAGGACAGTCGGTTCACTTCAGATAGCCTTTTGAAGTTTAATCCAGCCCTATCGCGATTCTTGTCTTTCCGTGCGCAACTAAGACCTCTTAAAATTATAATTAAGACGTTATGGCCTTAAATTTGATACAACTAAATTGAGGAGTGTTTAAGGACCTGCAGAAGCCCTCTAGTTTAAGACAGCCCGCCGGGCAGGGCGGTGAAACTTTTGGTAGCCCGACTGGAAAACACAATAGCCCCGGGACGTCGGGCTAGCGATTTTGCGAGCCCTGTCGGTCCTATGCATTCCACAGAATATATAAATACATACAAATACATTTAGACCACTTAACTTAATGAGATGTGAAGAGACTTTCAACCAGCATAACAAAAAATGGTTCTGAAGACAATCACCTATTGCACCTTTAAGTGATGGACTGGAATGGTATTTATTACTTGTGGATTACTGTGTGTTTGAACAACTTTTTTTTTTTTCCTCTCTGGGTGAGCTATTTCTTTAAAATAAAATAAAACTAAAATTGACATTTCCCTTCCAAGTTATAATGGCTCCACTGTTTTGTTGGTTGATGTGATGCTGTTAACATTAATCAGCTCTTGTTCTAGAAAACAACACAGTTTTGTAGCCAAGTATTGTAATAGCTGCTGTGATTGCTGAATCAGGAGAGAAATATGTACAGATCAAGCACAGTTTACAAGCCAAAACAGCTCTAAACAAATATGTGGGTGGATTTTGATGTGAGAGACGACAGGAGAGGCACTTCTTTGTTATTATGGATTATGGATTCGTATTTTAATTAAAAACATCTTGATGGATTTGTTACAAACACGCAGCTTTTGAATTCACAAGGCATCGACTGTAGTGGTGTTGATTTTTTGTGTTGTTTTCATCAGCTCTTTGGACTCTCATTCTGACAGCACCCATTGACTCCAGAGGATCCATTGGAGAGCAAGTGATGTAAGGCTAGATTTCTCCAAATCTGATGAAGAAACAAACTCATCTACATCTTGGATGGCCAGAGGGTGAGCACATTTTCAGCAAAAGTTCATGCTATTTTTGTGAGAGTATTTCATAATTTCAGGTAAATGGTTATCATGTGTTCACAGCAATTAATAAACACATGACAGACACAAAATACATGCACTATATTTAATCTTCAGAACTGGAATGCTTCAGAACTATATTAGTAATCAGGTTCCTATGATGAAGAACAATAGCAACAGAAATGAGAACAATTCTTTTGTTCGTACGCTGAGAAACGCCGCTCAGTGATGTCATGTTTCTAGAAGGCAATTGGGGGCGAGCGGCAAACACATGAAAGAGATCCAATCAAAAACACATTGTACCTGACGGAGGAGGATCTCCAGCATCAGAAACGCACATGAGCGCGTAGGGAGGGACGAGACACCGGCTACAGCTGACAAAGGAGAGCAATTTGCCAAACTACATAAAAGCGAGATCCGCAACCGTATTGAAGTGAACTTCCAGCATTTGGTTTTAATTACGCCTGGCTCCTGGGATCAGCCCTGAAGATACGCTCCTTCTGAACATTTCAACTTCTATAAACAACCAATCTTCTTGTTACTGAGCTGACGGCTTTAAGGCATCAGACGGGCCAAGGCGTCCACACATTCCTTGAGTAATAAACCCAGTTTTAATATATTCATTTACATCACACTGCAAAAATCCCCAAAGCCAGCGCAGAGCCAAGAGACATCTAAACACCATGTATCACTGAATCTAAACGCTCAGATCAGTTCAGCAGCGCAGTGCATGAAACTGTAAGAGCACAGCATTGAGCCGTCAGCACAACTCCTCCAGTTACTCTCTGATAATGCTCACGTCTGTCAACCATAGCACAAAAGCCTTTAAACAAGCTGCTTTTATCAGATTCGTCCACTGAAGCATTTACAGAAAACAGACTTTGGAATATATGGCTAAACAAGCACCTCTGTGGAAGCACATCTATTAATCAAAGCGCAGGCAGGCCTGATAGCCTATAACTAGATCTGAATGAGAAATGTGTGCAGGCCTGACCTGATCGGCGTGTCTTCACTGGAGGCTCAGTGTCACTGGCAGCAGCTCCTGCTGTTCAGCGGAGCGCAGGCGCTTCTCTCCTCCCAGTTACTCCTTACTGCCATCAGGGAATCTGTGCAGGAGATTTTATCAGCATTCGTTCGCGTTTCGCTGCTGCGTTTAGTAGAAGCAAACAGTCATTTTGGAAACGTTCCTGTTGATTTCTGATGACGGTGTTGGTGTGAGTCACTGCTTCTCCGTCTGAACTGCGATTGAAAGCTTCCCATGTGAAATATTCAGTCAGGACTCCTATGGGAGACGTGTTTTAGGAGATGCATTAGCTCTCACACATCAATCAGTTTGTGCTGCTTTTATGCTTGTTTACCTTTTAATGTGATTACAGGACACGTTTACTTCAAAACCCTTTGGTTACTTTAACTGAAGGGCCGTTTTGTCCCCGTGGACTCTTAAAAAAAAATACATATATATATATTTTTTCATACTGTCACTTGTGTTTATTTTGTCTGCTGCGAATGTCCAACAGTGAACAAACTCGCATCACAGGAGAATTCTGGCTTTGAACATGAATATTTTCACCACAGCGTCATTTCCACCAAATATCAAATGATGTACTGTGTTTAACAGCATTCTGGGATGGAAGCGACGGTGGAGAAATTACATTTCGAACATTTTTGGAACAAAATGATCCACAACTTTGTCTCACTGAGGCTAATTTACATTTATGCATTTAGCAGATGGAGCAAAGCAATTAGTCAAAGAACCAACAGGTTTATTAGACAACTAGATTAGGAAGCAAATTAGAGAAGAGGAACAAAAGCAGAGAAGTAATAAGAATACAAAATAATGGTATGTATCAAAATGCATAGAAAATATTAAATAGTTTCACACTTTCTGTGGTGCAAAATTAAGTTACACTTTAGGTGAATGCTAACAAATATATGCTTCTAATGGAGGTCAGAAAAATTATTTAGTTCTCTCTTTGAATTCATTTTATTTTTCTCACCACACTGACATGTGACCCTGGTCCACAAAACCAGTCATAAGGGTCATTTTTTGTTAGGACAATATTTGGCCGAGATACAAGTATTTAAAAAATCTGGAATCAGAGGGTTTCCAAAAAAGTCTTTAAAGTTGTCCAAATGAAGATCTTAGCAATTCAAATTACTAAACAAAAATTAGGTTATGATATATTTATTATAGGAAAATTACAAAATATGTTATGGGACAAGATCTTTACTTAACATCCTAATGATTTTTGGCATAAAATAAAAATCGATAATTTTGACCCATACAGTGTATTTTTGGCTATTGCTACAAATATACCCGTGCGACTTATGACTTGTTTTGTGGTCCAGGATCACATATTTTTCT
Source organism: Cirrhinus molitorella (assembly GCA_033026305.1). NCBI lineage: Eukaryota > Metazoa > Chordata > Actinopteri > Cypriniformes > Cyprinidae > Cirrhinus > Cirrhinus molitorella. Next base: position 30,973,273 of record CM065136.1, on the reverse strand, counting down.
TGTTTTAACCACCAGCTTGAATTAAAAAAAGTGCATCAAGTGGAAAAACTCATTGTATACATCAGTGTTCGAATTGTGTCAATGCTCTTGGGTTGTCCCCCTAACCAGACCTCCCCGGGGTGCAGAGGAAACACAGACGCTGCATCTGAATTGGCATTTAGATGCATTTACCCACTGTTTGATGCATTTAACCTCCAATTACAAATGCATAAATAATGTTTTGATATTTAAATCCTAAAACGTTGAATGGTAATATTTAGTGTTGGGGGTAACGCGTTACAAGTAACGCAAGTTACGTATTAATATTACTTTTTTTCAAGTAACTAGTAAAGTAACGCATTACTTTTTCATTTCCAAGAAAATATCTGAGTTACTTTTTCAAAAATGTAACCCCAGTTACTTTTTGTTTTCCTTTATGTATTTAATCTCATTTTATTAACCAATGTCTTTGCTGCTGACTTTTGTTGATCCAATTCAACACTGCAAAAATACTTTTCTTACTTAGATTTTTTGCCTAATTTCCAGCCAAAATATCAAAAAAAAAAATCTTAAATCAAGAAATAATTTTCTTGTTTTCAGAAAAAAAAAAAGTCAAAATTAAGCGAGTTTTTGATTAGAACAAGCAAAAATAATCTGCAGTTTATTTTGCTTACCCCATTGGGAGTTTATTTTGCTTGTTTTAAGCAAAAACACAATTAATTCTGATTTGTTTTCAGAAAAAAAAACATGTTAATTATTTTTTACTTGTCTAGAAAATCTTTATTTAAGAATTTGTAGATATTTTGGCTAGAAACAAGACAAAAAAATCTAAGTAAGAAAAGCATTTTTTGCTTATATTGTACTAATAAGCAAAACCTTCTTTTAGCACAGTTCTACGGTACAGGCGTGAATTGAATTTTCCTTTAGCCTTAGCCTTATTCACTTAATTTAATTTTGGTGTGAAAGGGCTTTTACATTTGCTAAGAATCAAACTTTTTTAAATTAAAAACAAACAAGCAATCCCTGCCCAGATTTAAAAAGTAACGCAAAAGTAACGTAACGCATTACTTTCCATAAAAAGTAACTAAGTAACGTAATTAGTTACTTTTTTTAGGGAGTAACACAATATTGTAATGCATTACTTTTAAAAGTAACTTGCCCCAACACTGGTGATATTTGAAATTATATATAAAAAAATAAATAAAGGCACTTTAAATCTGAAATTAAAACCTCCAGTAGGTGACAGTAAGCCACCATTAATAAGCAAGTCATTGCGATTGAACCAAATCATTTAAACGGTTTATTAATTCAGGAACAAAACAATATCAGGTTGTTTAGAGACAAAAACAGTGTGTTTGGAACCAATTTTGTTGGCGAAATAGAACAAAAATATGCATTATGGTGTCTAAAACGTAAGTCTCTTAATATTACCTTCTTGTTTTTGAACTGTTGTGTAAAATTAATATCACATTTGTGATTTTTGCAAAAAAAATGGCACTCTTCATGTGATACTGATATGAAATGATATAGATATAAATTTTCTGCCCCCATATCCTGAATTTGGGAAAATGCATTTATTAGACTGAATCTCTAACTGAGCACAGTCAGTCTAGCTGCTGTTTAAGCACTCATAACTCCTCTTATAATCAATTAAGCTGTAATACACTGTATGATAAATTAATCTGTTACTTAAATAGTTCAGTTTCAGTCTGAACAAAACACCGGGTTTCAGCAATGACTATTCTGAACGCCTCTGATTGGCCACTGCAATCTAAACAGTTGTGTGTGATTTGTTATAGTGAGCAATGCTGTACAAAGGCGTAAAATAAATTGATTTAACTTGAGCAGGTCTAAATTTAATACAGCAATCGAATCTTTTTATTATTTCATGTAGTTTCATTAAAAAAAAAACAGAGAACCCCCTAAGTATATTTATTTGGGTGTTATGGGGGGTCCCTTAATGTTTATGGGAGGTCCGGGACCCCCTCAATTCAAACACTGGTATACATATTATACAACAATAAAACAATCAAACCAAGTGTCATCTGCAAAGAAAAGATTCAGGCTTTCTCTGAACTATTTTTGCAATGACTTTCACCAAATGTCTTGGTTTCTTCTTCCAATATAAATGCAGTTTGGTTTGATATTTGGTTACCAAATGCAACATTTTTTAATTGTCTAGTATGTTTTTGCTAGACTGTGAGCAGAAGAATGTGTTCAGTGCAATAAAGAGGAAATTAAAACGCACGTCTAGGTCACGCGCTCTGTGAAACTGAGAATACCTGACAGACTGTTTGGTATTACAAGCTTTAGAAAAATCACAAGCCGGCGTTAATGATTTCAGCTCTGTCTGTCTGACAGGAAGCTGGGGTTGTGACCGCTTCCCTATTTGAATTTTCTGAATACGTTTAGTGAGTGATATATACACACACAACCACAAAAGCTCTTATGACAGGAAAATGGCAAAAGAAAATGATTTGCCACCCATTACCTTTGACTTGTTTTGCTGCACATTCCCATGACACGAATCAGATTTATTCAGAAACCTTTGTACCGTTCCTTGAGTAAGACTAACTGCGGCCAGCTGTAAAACATGATGACAATGACATCACAGGTTAAATTTAGAGAGGATTTCAGTTTGTGTGCTATATTTGGACTCCAAACCAGCCATGATGTCAGGTTTTTGCAGTTTTGACTGAACACTGAAAAGAGTACTATGTCATCCAACACCAACAGAGCCTGCTGTGGAGTTTCATGCTCTCTACATGAAATGTAATGGCTAAAATAAGTGGGAATGTTTCATATTACACTGTAACAAACCCAAAACACATTCTAGAATTCCCTTAGAGATCTCCCACCTGTCATGACACAATGACTGACGTTTATGAATCTATATCAGTAACTTTTGGAGTTCATTCACACAACGCACTTAGACTTTTGACGTCCTATAGCACATTTGGTTAAACATGTCTTGGACTTTCTAAAGAGGTCATGAAATGCAGTTTCAGATTTTTATGTTTTTGGGGGGTTTTGAAGTTTTTTCTACCAAAAAAGTTCCAATGTTTGTAAAACTGAGCATTTCCCATTCTCATTTTCACACTCAATTTTCACTCAAGTAAATGGCCGCTGCTGTGATTGGCTGATCTAATCACATAGCCACACCCTCCTTTACGGCATATCATGTGTTTTAATGCTGGAGATGGCAAGCGCTGTGACAGAGCCATATATGTGACCCTGGGCCACTAAATTAGTCATAAGTAGCATGGGTATATTTGTAGCAGTAGCCAACAATACATTGTATGGGTCAAAATTGTCAATTTTTCTTTTATGCCAAAAATCATTAGGATAGTAAGTTCATGTTCCATGAAGATATTTTGTAAATATATCTTAATTTTTGATTAGTAATATGCATTGCTAAGAACTTCAGTTGGTCAACTTTAAAAGTGATTTTCTCAGTATTTAGATTTTTTTTCCAGATTCTAGTTTTTCAAATAGTTGTTTCTCTGCCAAATATTGTCCTATTCTAACAATATCTTTCATACATTAATGGAAAGCTTATTTATTCAGCTTTCAGCTGATGTATAAATCTCAAAGTTGACCAAAAACTGACCATTATAAACTATGGTTTTGTGGTCCAGAGTCACATATGTTTGAACTGAGACATAAGAAATTAAAACAACACATACATTTGCAATGCAAAGCAATATAAATGCAATCAAATATCTATATACGGACTGCTGTTAACCAATTTCTTAAAAGATGACGACAGTAAAACACTAGCTACAAATTGTTCAATAATAGCAATGGTAATATATTTAACCCACATAAATATATTCATCTTAGGCAAATATTTCTGATCGGGGTATGTGCAGATTTTAATAGAAGCACAAACACTGATACATTTGGCATCTTATAGTGTAAAACACTGGTTTGATGTTTTTTACAAACATACTAAGATTAAAAAAAAATACCTGCGTTTTATTTGAGGATATCTTTCAACAAAAGATCCAGGCATTTCAGAAGGGTAGAAAATAATAATTCATTGTTTAAAATGAGGAGCTAAATTTGAGTTCTTAATTTGCAGTAAGTTTTTATTGTAGTGTAACCTCTCATATGAGTAAATATCAAGAACATTCTGATTCTCAGTTTCACGACCGCAACTAAAGTCATTTTCTTTAAGTTTAATGTTAATATGTCATCAAATAATACAGCTAAATTCATCTTAAAGCAGTTTGGTTTTATTATAGTTCCCTTACAGTTTGGACAATTACATGATTTCATGAGTGCTTATCTATTTATTGTTGTGTTTAGAGAAACATTTGAAAACTGCTGAAATGTATATATACTTATATGTAAAACTAATATGTGGTTTTAAGACCTCAAGCCATTTGTTTTGACATGCTTTAGGGGGGTTCAGGCCTTAATTAGGGTGTCCAGACGCTGCTCACGTTCGCACCCTGCTATCCTCTCACACACTTCATCAGTAAACAGCAATCATACACATCAGTCAGTGCAAGGGCAAAGGCAGAGACAGCAGCCCAAGTTCTGTTTAACAAGCAACCAGGTTTTGAACTTTGTCAATGACAAGTCTGTTGATATGTCCATAACGTTTAGATTTATTCAGAAAGAATCTAAAACTGTGGAGCATGGATAGGAACATTTCTGGTACATTTAATCTGTCATGAGTATGCTGACTGAATATCTGCTTTAATCGTGTAAATCTATCAGTCCGTGTGTGTATGAACAGCATGTGGTAATAAAATGGGACTTTCTCAGCCGACTGAAATGCAAGGTTGAATGCCAAATATCACAAAAACAGCATTAGCAATTAGTTTCATCAAAGAAATGTATAGAGTTTGCAATAAATAAAGTAATAGTTCACCCAAAAATGAACATTTCCTGACAATGTGCTCACCCTCAGGCCATCCAAGATGTAGATGAGTTTGTTTCTTTCTCAGATTTGGAGAAATGTGGAATTCCATCATTTGCTCACCAATGGATCCTCTGCAGTGAATGGGTGCCGTCAGAATGAGAGTCCAAACAGCTGATAAAAACATCTCAGTGATCCACAAGTAGTCCACACCAATCCAGTCCATCGATTAATGTCTTGAGAAGACAAAAACTGCATGTTTGTAAGAAACAAATCCATCTTTAAGATGTTTTCAACTAAAATACAAGTCACTAATAACGCAAAAAACGGTCTGGTCTGAATCATGAGAGATATCTGCACAGGTCAAGCATCGTTTATAAGACAAATCAGCTCTAAACCAAGATTGTGCTGGATTTTAATGTGAGAGGACAAGAGGAGATGGACTTTTTTTGTGTTATTATAGATTTTAGCCAAAACAACAGTTTGAAGTTAAAAACATCTAAATTATGGTTTTCTTTCTTACAAACATGCAACTTTTGACTACATCACAATGTTGAAAAAGTTAATTTATAGAGTAGTTGTGAATTATTGTGAAGTATTGTTATCAGTTGTTTGTAGGGCCCTATGAAATCCATTTGATTTTTTTCTCAAATTCTGTTTTATTTTTTTCCAAATTCCATTTTTTCAGTTTAAATTTTTCTGGATTCCGTTTTTTCCGTTTTAGTTTTTCTGGACTTCTTTTTAATGGTTAAATAAAATCTTATTAATCAAATCAAAGCATGTCTAATTAATATTAATATTAATCAAATATTTAGCAATCAAGCAATTAATATTAATCAAAGCATGTCTAATTAAAGTCATGAAACGTATACAATTTAACATTCATTTATTAAAGGTTTAACAAAAATGACATGTTCAGGGCCCTATGAAATATTGCATTTTATTGTTGCATTATATTGTTTTCGCATGTCTAATTATTTGAATGCATAACAACTTTTATTTATTCTTACAATAGCCCTCTGACTTTTTTTTTTTTCGCTCAGAAATTCTGTGTTGTGTATTTATATTAACAGGAGGCATACAAAATTATTTAATTTATCTTTTAATAATGAAAATGAATTAAAAGTTAACAAACTTTTATTTTGACGGGTTGCCGTGAAAACCTGTAACTGACGCTTGTTGTAGCTAGATCAAATGCCAAAGAAGTGACTCTCAGAGCAGTTCTGGAGATGTTGTTCATGTATTTATGTTCTCATTTTATTGAGACGCCAGATTCTGAAAACACCACGAACATCACGCATGCGTCAGTATGTGTAGTAAACAAACCAGCGCATCTGCGCCATTCATAAACAGAGAGACATGCTGAACATCCAGGATTCATATTTAAAGTCTTTTTGTGGCTTAATATTTACACATACTAGTTCATATCGTGATATAATTGAATTTGATGACATATTTTTGATTAATTCTTCCAAACTTTGACAAATTCCGTGACAGTTTGTGTTAAATAATACATTCCATTTTTATAACTGGACTCATAATGTCCATGTTTTCCGCATTGCGGAAATCATATGTCTATGTTTGGACTTTAATTCTAAAGGCACCCATTCAGTGCAGAGGAACCATTGGTGAGCAAGTGCTATAGAATGCTATATTTCTCCAAATCTGTTGAAGAAAAAAAAAAGGGTGAGTAAACTTTCCATAAAATTTTAATTTCACTTTTGACTGCAAAATCGTCACATTAATTCAAAATGTTGTCAGGCTTGCCTGATTTAAAATAAATAAATAAATACAAAAAGAAGATAAACTGCTAAGAGCATGCCACATAAACGACAGCTATTACAGTGCCCTAAAGTCACTATTCATCTGCTATAAAAATGATGACAAGACTGCCTTTCATTTAAACGTCACCAAAGTAAACAATCAACAGACTTCAATATCTCAGTGTGTGGAAGATGGAGAGCAGAATGCAGTGAGGGTTGAATTATGTGTACTAGCATACGCTGTCTGTTTCCAATGCGTGTCCCCAACACAGTTTAACTTCCCGAGCCCTCGAGGAGAGACCAATAAGATCCAAATGCTCAATGAACCGTGCATCAAATAACATTAGAACTATATTAAATTTTCCTCCGTGAAGCACCTTGCCCAGTAAGAGTGTGCCGAGGAGGCCGCGATCACGCTAATGTGTTTAAGTTCATTATGACAGCAAATGCAGTTTGTGCAAAAACTGATTGGGCAAAGACAGAGGTTGTTGATTCAATAAATCACAGAATGTCCTGAGGTCTTGGATGGCTTAAGATATTAAATTATGAAATTTCTGATGAATGTCAGATAAATTTCTCAATACACAGTTTGATATTCCAGTGATCTCGGTTATTCCTAGGGCTAAAGCTTTCTTTAATTATGGGGTCCTGCGATGTTTCTCCACAAACCGATCAGACATACGCTGTGATGACCAGATCGGAAAACTTTAGCATTATGTCTCGGCTGCAGATGACAGATCGTATTAAAAACGAACCCACGGTTAATGAACACAAACCATAAAGATTTAAAAAGTAAATGTTGTCTGTAAACATAACCAGTTGGTTTATATTCCAGCTACTGCCTGCAAAGCAGACGAAGATCTTCAGCACAAAGCGTCGGTTCTGCACAGAACCCAACAGGTGTCTTTATGTGAAGTACTCTCTAATCGTTACAAACGTTTGTAACAACAAGAGGTGAGCGAGGCTTAATTACGTCTTAAACGCAAATCTACTTATAATAATACTCTTCAGTATATTTGTACAATCACTGGCTAAACAAGCACAGTTTCATCAATGTAATAAATGAGGCCCGCTGCAAATTTTAAACACATGCAATGTGATCCGTTTCATTTGTCTGAAAATCATCTGTTGGAGTATGAAACGTAAGAAATGGTTTTTCAAGCACGCCGTTTTTCATAACATTGTAAGCGTAATTTACCAAGCCTCGCGTGATTGACTTTACGGTCAAAGCCGTGCGCCGTCTGTTTACGAATCTACAGGCACATGACAAACAGAGTCTCGTAAAACAGACATTTTTCTTTCAGCTTTCTCTCGAGTGTCTAAACATCATGTAGCTGTGACTTTAATATGTCAACAGATTATGAAGTATATTCCCAGCATGCCAACATAAGCACGCCGCTGTTGTTCTAACGCCGGAGGACGTCTTGCAGAAAAACAGACGTGCGATACGTCCCGAGACATATCTGAGGCCTCAACAATCCCATTTTTATTGTCGACGCAGACAATACAAGAGCAATAATAAATGCATTCCAGCAGAACTGAGCCTGATGACTCAAGATCTGGCCAAGACGCTCATTTTTCGGCTCTTTCTGGATTGGAAAATAAGCAGCGTTTACATTCCTCGGCTTGTCCTTTCGCTCAGCATTCGGTGAAACGCTATAAATCTGGCAGGAGCGCAATCGAACAACAAATCGACATGCGTACAGGCGGATTACACGTAAACGTCCTAGGTCATAATTGGCAGGGAGAGCGCAGGGTGATGATGTCATTGGCAGAACGATCGCCTTTTCAACATCAGTCACCCAAAAGCGAACATTCTGTCATCATTTACTCACAAAACCTGCTGGACCTTCTCTAGAAAAATGACTCTCGTTGTACGAACAAAGCATATCAGAAAGTCTTATTTTACGTTCCACACACGGGGCGAGTAAATAAATGAGGACGGAATGATGGTTTTTGGGTGAACTGCCCCTTGAACGGTTATAATCGAGTGACTAGTTCTTCATGCATCCTTTAAGAATAACATCTTCCTCTCGGCAGGAGAACGGGTGATAGAAATGATCAATCAACACGGACAAACTGTAAACAGTCCAATGACACGTGGCAATATAAAACCGAAATCTCAAATAAACAGCAGCGGGCCTGTTTAGAGGCAGCATCTTAACAATAGAGCAGCGACACGCACCGCAGTCATCATTAAGACTCACAGACCAGAGTTTAAATAAACACTGAGCTTCAGCAGGCACACACACACACACTGAGACTGGGAAGAGCTGCAGCTCTGTGTGTGGCACCAGGAGGCCGGCATTTATTTGTGACTGCACTGAGTTTGGGAAAACATGACATCATATACCTCTAAGTCTGAGTTTGTTCTACAGCAAAACATTATGAACAAAACAGAGAAGAATGCAGTTTGGAATGAATACACTTTTGCAGGTGAGGATATACAGAACAATGGAGTTAGGATAAAAGTAAGGTTAGGACAGGGATGAAACTGATGGGGTTAGCGTGAAGAATAACGGCAGATTTAGAATCAGAGATTTTCTTATGTTGACCTTTTTTAAGAGCCCTGCAAACATTTTTACTGAAAACTAGAACATTTTCACGTTAAATACAGAGTTCTGGCATGAAACTCTAGAATGCAATCCGATGGGTCTAACTCAATCTGACAACATGATGACATAATCACATGGCACAGCCGGTTGGTTCTCTCCTGTATCAGTAGCCAATGAGCTCACTGCTCAACATTCAAATATATGACTGGTGCTCAATGTAGCAGTTGGCAGCATGCTTTAGAAACCTTCCCCAGCTCCACCTGTATAGATCTGCTATGAGGTGATTCATGTATGCTATGGGGTTTTCTCATATATGTGCAGCAGCAGTACTTATTACATGCTTACAGCAGCATATTGTGGATGTATTGGCAGGAGCAAGTCTCGGTACTTGCTCTGCAGCAGCAGCGTAGCAGATCTATTCCGCCAAGACCAAATACATTAACATTGTCATATACATTACCATGCCAATCCCTCCGAGAGTTGTCATAACAGAAATATATTTAAATTAAACCTTTTCTCTTTGTCCCATGTGAGACATAAGCAGTGTTGGGGAAAGTTACTTTTAAAAGTAATGCATTACCATATTGCGTTACTCCCTAAAAAAAGTAACTAATTACGTTACTTAGTTCATTTTAATGGTAAGTAATGCATTACATTACTTTTGCGTTACTTTTTACATTTGGCCATAGCTTGCTTGTTTGTTTTTAATATAAAAAGTTCTATTTTGCAAATGTAAAAGCCCTTTTACATCAAAAGTGAAATGAATACATCTCAGACTGAAGGAAAAGTAAATGTACTTCTGTGAGCAAAGTTCAACACAATGAAGCACAAATGTTAGTTTATCTAAAGTCATTTTTGCTTATTAGTATGGTTGAATTGGATCATCGAAGGTCAGCAGCAAAGACATTGGATAATAAAATTGGAATAGAATATTTGTTATTTAACATATTTCATTATTGCAGGTTTGCATCATATTCTGAATTTGCATTTCACTGTTTTTTATTCATTTTGAGGAATCTGAATCTTTTTTGTAAATGTGATGAATTATAGTGTTTACATTTGGTCTAGAACTACAGTAACATGTTTACACAGTGTACACAGTGCATCTACACTTACACTTACTCCCGATTTCTTTTAACATGGTGACAGGAGACTTGTCAGGAATTAAATGGGAAAACAAAGTAACTGGCGCTACTTATTTGAAAAAGTAACTTGGATATTTTCTTGTAAATTAAAAAGTAATGCGTTACTTTACTAGTCACTTGAAAAAAGTAATCTGATTACGTAACTCACGTTACTTGTAATGCGTTACCCCAATACTGGACATAAAGCCACAAACATCAAAATTACATTAATTATTTTAATTTTTAAATATAAATATATAAATACATTTAAATTCCCTCGAAAATGAGAAGGAGCATCTCAAGGGGTTTTCCCTTAATAAATAAATTCAAATTCATTCTTCATAAAAATAAAATTTAGAAATTAAAATAATCTGAAAAAAGTAAATAAAAATGATATATGTAAATATATTAGCCAGCCAGGGCCCTATTATTAATTAATCACTTCATTCATTCTTCATTCATTTATTTATTTCTGTTTTAAATTTTTCTGGATTAAATTTTTATTTCTCCCCCTATTTTAACATTTCTGGACTTATTCTGGTTTTAATGGTTAAATTAAAATGTATTAATCAAAAAGCATGACTAATTAATTTTTAACTTATGCATTTTAACAACAGTTTATTAAAATTTTAACAAATTACATTTTTAAGACCAGTTTTATGGTCCATTCCATTTTAATGGTTTCATTTTTCAACAATCAACATGTCTCATTAATTGAATTCACAAAAACTACTTAAATATTAATCATTATTATTTTTGTTTTGACATTATTAGAAATTCTGTGTTGTGCAAAACATTGATTTGTTTATTAATTAATTAATTCAATTAAAAAAAACAAAAAAAAAAAACAACAACAATTACAGTACAGTTACGACAGTAAATTCTATTTGTATGGCTGGATTCCGCAATTCTGTCTGTTTTCCACAGTGTGGAAATAATAGGGCCAGTCATCTAGATAACGCAAATTCAGCTTATTTTCCACTAACATAATGTTGATGACGTCACAGAAAACAGATGCGTGCGTTTACAAGATGTATGGATGGATTGAACAAGATCAGTGGATGAAAAAATAAGACAAATAAAAAAAATACAAAGATGGGACCACCACTCTGTCATTTACGTAGTGTATGTTACAGTTGTTTAAGGGGGTTCATGTAAGACATCACTTCTGTTGGTCACATGCCACAGAATCTCTGTGGATGAGAGTCAAACACATTCTGCAGCTCAGCATACAACATAACATAATTTTACTGTTTGAGACTCTCTTGAGCTCTGCGTCCAGTGAAACGGGGTTATAAATCCATATTTGATTAATACTACCTTAAACTGAGTCCAGGAACGTTCTCCAAGCTGACCTCATGAAGAAATTCCTTGCTTTAATTGAGCTCTAATTGGCCCTGATTACACGCTATTTGAAAGAGTTCAGTGAGAAGAAACACCGGCTCCTCTGAAGGTCTGTCAGTGAAGATGGTCTCGTCACGAGTGATGTGTGACATCAGTCATATTCTGTCATATCTGACCTCTGAGCTGATCTGAGGCTCTGATCAATGCATGACAAAAATCAATCCAGCACTCCACGGACCCTGATATATGAATTCATAGTTTGATACTAGCCAGGACTCAATCTTTTTGTTTTTTGTGGCATTATTTTCGGTGTCTCCAATTTTCTCTCAGGATTTGCACGTGGTCATTTATCAAGCGAGGTAAGTGTGTTTACACAGTGTCCTTTCAACTTATGGCTGTAAAGGTAGTCCAGGGAACAAAACACATTTACATTTGATAGGATTGTAGTCAAAAATTGTATCCCTTAAAACACATCTTTGATCATCAAAATGACAAATGTTTTTTTTCCTTGTGAAAATAATTTTCTTATGCCTTAAAATAGACTGAATGTAATTCTACTCCCCTTGCCTCATTTACTATACACAAATCTATGAATTAGCCCCGCCTCCACTCACTCACACCAGCCTGCCAGCCAGCGCCTCCTAAACCAACAACGTTAACTAAACTGTAGTACACGCGATACAATGGCAAGTGGAAATAGTGGTTTAATTAGCCATAATGTTATATGTTTGAACCCGAAAGCTAGTATGCTCACCGTAAACAAGGAGACTGATGGCTAACTTGGGTGGATAATATCATCTGTTTGCTTTGGTTCATACACTGATAATGACTGATAAATCTACGTTTTTACTAGTGGACAACTACAGTCATGGCCAAAAGTTTTGGCAGTGACATACATTTTGTGTTTAGAAAGGTTTGCTGCTTAAGCTGTTATGGTGTTCATTCACATTGTTTCTAGATTATTTTGTAGAGTGATCAGATGCATTTTATATAGCTTCATTGGTAAAAAAAAATTTACTTTGCACAAAAAACTAATTTCACTGTTTTTTGATCCTGACACAAAATGATTTGCTAACACCAATTGACTAATATCAGCAGCACATGTGAAAGTGTGAATGAGCACTAGTCAGGTTAAATCACTATCATGCCAATTAGATTGTAACAGCAGACTGACTGCTATAAAAGAAGAGCTTCCAATCATTGTGTTCTTGTTAGCAATGGTTACCTCCAAAGAAACATCATCGCTTTGCATCAAAATGGCCTCACATGTAAGGACATTGCTACTAAGAATATTGCACCTGAAAGAACCATTTACCAGCTCATCAAAAACTTTAAGGAAAGCGGTTCAACTGCAGTGAAGAAGTCTTCAGGACGTCCCAGAGTGTCCAGCAAGTGAGGCCAAGACTTTTGGACAGTGGACTGGTGTCAAGAAGGGCAGCAAAGAAGCCACTTCTCTCCAAGAAAAACATCAAGGACAGACTAAAATTCTGCAGGAAGTACAAAGCTTGGACAGCAGAAGACTGGCGCAAAGTTATTTTCTCTGATGAACCTCCTGCGTCGCTACCATGAGTCCTGCGTCATGCCAACAGTGAAAGATCCTGAGACCATCCATGTGTGGGGTTGCTTTTCAACAAAGGGAGTGGGCGCTCTCATAATTCTGCCAAAAAACACTGAATATGAATAAAGAATTGTATCAAAACGTCCTGCAAGAGCAACTTCTTCCAACAATCCATGAGCAATTTGGTAATGATCCATGCATTTTTTAGCTTGATGGAGCACAAGGGCACAAGGTCACAAAGCAAGAGCGATAAAGAAGTGGCTCGAAGAAAATGACATTGAAATTTTGGATCCTTGGCCAGGCAACTCCCTGGATTTCAACCCCATTGAGAACCTGTGGTTAGTCCTCAAAAAGCTAGTGGACAAGCAGAAGCCCACAAATTGTGGTCAACTCCAAGAACTAATGTGGCAAGAATGTCAGGATTTGACCCAGAAGCTAATATCCAGCATGCCAGAACAAATTATAAAGGTTATGAAGAATAAGGGTCAACACTGTAAATATTGACTCATTATAATTTTTTGCCAATAAAATCCTTTAAAACTTAATAATATGCTTATTGTTTTCAGTATACCATAGAAACATGTGGGAAATAATCTGCAAATGCTGAAGCAGTAAACTATACAAAACACAAAATTTATGTCACGACTGTACAGTGGATACTGCAACATCCGTGAAAGTTACTTGACAATGTTGTGTTCTCAAAATACCTTGAATACTCGAATGCTCGAATGCAGCCTAGCTTGCGATTTCAAGTCGCGCCCGCGAGCATAACGTTACGAAGTGCAGACTCCAATGCGGGAGAGGTGGGTCTGACTCCGGGCTACTTTTACACTGTTGCCGCTGGTTGTTGTTAAAGTTAGCGGTTCTTTTTATCGATGAATAAGCGGTTACAGCATATGTCGCCACGAAAATAGTGAAAAATCTAAACTGCTAGCAAAACATCTACAGAAAAATATAGTGGATTAACCTGGCTGCCTTCTCACTAGACCCACTGCTTGCAGCACAGTTAATTATATGCAAAGAATAGGATCCCTTGAAGTGATTGGTTGTTCTATTTTGTGACGTAGAAAAAAAACTGCTCTTTCTGGGACAGCCTTTGGGAGACTACAGATTTAAGGAGAAAATACTCAGCAAAGCTGTTGATTAACGGACTGGCACATGGTTTCTTTTGCAGCATATTAAAAACGCCACATAGACAAATAAACAACATAAAAAAACTTGATTTTCACTACATTATTTATTGTGTGATGCACAGTGGTGGAAATGGCCAAAATTCACTGGGGGGACTCTAACGTTTTTGTTTTTGACATTTTAATGACATTTTCTAACTTTATTAAATGCATGTCATCTTTTGTGACCCAACATTTAGATTTATAATTTTTCAACAATTTTATTGAAACAATACATTAATTTAAAATAATGTGATACAATTAGGAAGAATAAGTTACCAGTCAAATGAAATCAGCAACAATAATTCACCTTTGCACGCCACAGAAGAGCACAAATGTGGCATTAAGGAATATTTACAGATTTTTTTGGCAAGATTCAGAGGTGGCATTAATGCATTTCATAATAATAATTTTATGAGATTAATGTTTTAAATATAAGGTTTTGAATAGAGGAATATTAAACGATTTAAATGACTAGATTTATACTGAAACCGCCAGTAGGTGGCAGTAAGTCAAAGTCTTTGTGACTGAATAATTCATTAAATCGATTCGTTCAAAAGCGCAGTTTCATTTATAAATGAAATAGCGCTGTGTTAAAGACTATAGATAAGCAGCGGCTCAGCTGTGTCTTTGTTTGGAACTATTTTTGTTGACGAAATATATCAGACAACAGTGTTCCTAAATGTAAGTCACTTAATATTAACTTTTGTATAAAATCAAAAATGTAAAAAATACGTTTTTATAATTTCATTTACACTTTTGCAAACCTTTATAATCATTAAAAACTGTCACTTGTCCTAGTTTGTCGCAATCTCACAAACTTGCTTTTTAATTAATGAAGCTCTCCACACTGCATACTAAACCTATTATTTACATCGTCTCTACACTTAGTTTGTTATAATGAATGACAAAAACGGCAGTCTGCACTGCTTTCACGATCTGTACTGTGAGGAGCAGGAACATAGATATGTATTTATATCTATGAGCAGGACGCGCACCTATTGGCTGCAGTCTGCAAGTATTGTGGCCAATCACAAAAGACGGTTTTGCAGCGAACCATAGACAGAAATATTTAGCTACGTTTTTAGTCCACGTTTCACTACGTTTATGTGCACAACTGCGAATCGCTTTCGTATGGTTTTGAATGGATAAAATATAGAAATCACTTTAATTTCCAAATAAAACTAACCACCACACTCACCAAACTCCCCCCATTTCCAGCTCTGCCTCTTCATGTGTCATTTACATCAATAAAACATTAAACTGGATTCTTTAATGAATAAAAAGTTCAAAACAACAGCATTTATTTGAAACAGAAATCTTTTGTAACATTACAAATGTCTCTACTGTCATTTTTGATCAAATTAATTAATTCTTGATGAAAAAAGTATTCATTTCTTTTTAAAAATCTTTCTTATGTCAGACTTTTCAATGGTAGTGTATCATCACTGTTTCCACATAAAATATTCAACAGCACAGCTGTATTCAACACTGATAATAAGTAATGTTGCTTGTTTCATATTAAAATGATTTCTGAATGATCTTGTAACTGAAGACTGGAGTAAAGATGCTACAAATTCAGCTTTGATCACAGCAATAAATTACATTTTACCATATGAAGAGTTCAGATGCAAAACCCTCTAAAAGCCATCTCGTCAAAAATGAGATAATGATACTGAGTGAATGCTTTTGACACACATTATACGTCTATCAAATACTTTTACTTCAAACTTGCTAAAATCCCAACCTCAGCCCAATCAGAAGTACCAGTACTAAGGTAGAAACCTATACATCGGAGCCTGATAAAAATGTGTGGGTTTTTTTTTAAGAAAGGCATCAGATGGAGGCTTTTGCATCTGAACTCTTTATATATTATCACAGAAAAGAGCTATTTTAAATTGTAATAATATTTCACAATTTTTACTGTATTTTTGATCAAATAAATGCAGCCTCGGCAAGCAGAAGAGACTTTTTTTCAGAAACATAAAAAAAATCCAAAACTTTTGGCCATCTTTAACCTTTTGACCTTAACTTCTTAATTCAGAAGCACTTGAAATGACTGTGACAATATAATGGTTGTTTATGCAAAAACTACATAAATCTAAAAGAAAAAAAAAATTATTTTATTATTTCAGATTAGTTGGTTAAACATGATCTGCTACGGAACAGAAAATTATTAAAACAGACTATTATGCATTCAAAAATAGATTTTTTTTTCTTTGTTGGACAACATAAATAGTTATTGAAAGTTCCAACATCTTGTAAAACATTTCCTAAGTGAAGTTGCTCATGCTGGGCATCTGTTCACACACGCAGGCCTGCTTTAAAATCAAATAAAGAGCTTGTACGGCACTTTCACTGACTTCATGCTCTGGGAATTTGAACCAGAACTTGATTCTTGTGATTCCAGAAGTTTGTAGGTAAGAGCGTTTGGTGTTATCACCAGAAGTGACGTCATGTCTTGAGTCGAACCCAGTTATCGCTAAGAAGTCTTCGTGTGATGAATGAGTCAAATGACGCCACAGCTTAACAACCGTCAGCCATTTAGCATGTGTTTATTGGCATGACAGGTGGATGAAGGAGTTAAAAAACACCCTGAGATCTCCTTAATAATGAACGACAGATGTTAGACGGACTTAATTGAGTAATACGTCTCAGCAGCACATCGGTTCAGGCCGTATTGTGGTGAAGACTGTCAAAGCGCATTAAAAACCCTTAAAGTTCTAATTAGCCTGCAGAGTAATGTGTGTGAAATTGGGAAAGGCTTCCATCAGATGAGCGAACACGCACAGCAAATCCGTTATTTCTGTCGTACTGCGGTCCCAGGACGGCCATTACTAAGCCAATATCCTGTTTCAGAGCGAGTCTCGCTCCAGCCTGTTGCTCTTGGCTTTCCACCAAAGCGTGAAAGTATGAAAATTGTCCAGTCATGGCCTGAAGCGCTGAAACCACCAGTGTTGGAGGCCCTGCACATGTTTGAGAGCCCTGCCATGATACCGTCCCTTATATACCGGCCGATACGAGTGTGTATTTGAGCGACCGCAGCGGTCTGTTCGGAGAGCAGATAATCAGGCCTGACTTCCTGCAGGCGTTTATCAGTCGCTCTCATGCGTCCAGCGCTCAACGTGTCGAGACCCTCTGAAAGACAGAAATAGCTTTGACGTGTCACGTAGCGGACATGGAAACAAAAGCCATTGCATTGGATCTGTGATGAAAAAAAGAGACTCGAACCTTACAGTTGTGTGGGTCAAAATAATAGATTTTAAGGATATTGAGTAATAGATAATAGATAAAGATAATGTTTCTTGAAGATATCTGGCACTTTTCCTACCGTAATATATCAAAGGCTAATTTTTAATTAGTAATATGCATTGCTAAGAACTTCATTTGGACCAATTTAAAAGCAATTTTCTTTGTATTTTGAATTTTTGGCACCCTCCAGATTTTTATGTAGTTATATCTCGGCCAAATATTGTCCTATCCTAAAAAAAACAAAAAACAACAACAAAAAAAAACATATGTCAATAGAAAGCTTGCAGATGATGTATAAATCTCAATTAAAAAAATGACCCTTATGACTGGCTTTGTGGTCCACAGTCAAATATTAACAAACAAGAATGCCCACATTAAAGGAAAGGATTTTTTAATTATTATTATTATCTATAAAGTACTATTGGTTTTGAAAAGCCTTTATAATATTTTCAAGAAAGTTTTCTATTAAATGAGTCTAAAAATGTCATGTGGTGTCAACAAGTAAAACCTATTACAATAGTATCCTTAAATCTGGAATACACGTTGAAATATATATATATATATATTACCACATTTTTGGGGGGAAATAATAAAAGATTATTCTAAATTAAATTTATGTCTTCAAAATAAAGAAAGAAATGAATAAATTGTTAAAAATAAATAAAAAGTACAAACTATTTAAAAAATATTTTATAAATCCAGAAATTAAAAAAACATGCTTATCATAGAAGAGATTTTATTTTATGAATAGCATTTTGAATGTGTTTTTGATTCAATTAAAATATTTATTAAAACAACATGCATTGATACAACGAAAATGTCATGGCATTAAACCCAGACAAGCTGTTGATATTCATTTCAAATTGTCAAAACAAACTAATGACTAAGAGCCTGTATGATTGAGTAATTAATAAACTATATATTCATAGTCATATTCTTAGATCACAGGCTTCATGAAAGGCAGGTTCATCCATTTCAGACGGTGTTGCTTTAGCTCCCTCCATCGGTCATGAACAGAATATTATGACTGCGTTAGAACTTTCAACAGATAATACTTCATGTTTGTGTTTCAGCATCTTATCAAACTAATGAATCAATCTTTAAGTCCTCATGAGCTATAATAATGCATTACTCAAACATATACAACTGTAATTTCTGACGTATTTACGTATTAACGTAAATGTGCTTTGAATTAGTTAATAGATATGGATACCTATGTTGGGTAATATCAGTCATTCACAGAAAGCTTGATACTAGATGACATTCAGCTGAGGAGAAAATAACTGCTAATATGAGCATGTTATGTTAGGTGATCATGTGACACTGAAGAGTGACGTAATGATGCTGAAAATTCAGATTTGATCACAAGAATAAATTACATTTTAACATATTTTCACATAGAAAACAGCTATTTTAAATTGTAATAATACTTCACAAATGTTACTGTATTTTTTACTGTTTAAAAATGCAGCCGCGGTGGGCTGACGAGACTTTCAAAACCTTTAAAACACTGTATTAAATCTTTCTGGCTCAGGAGACACTGAACTTCATGTGCTACCAAGAAGAAGAGAACCACACCAATCCAAAGCTTGGAACTACTCAAAGCCACTTTAAGGCAATAATAAGATCATCTCTGGACTAGTGCTACAGTCTGTTTTCTTTTAGTGCCATCCAATGGCATTTGCAGGTTACTGCATTTAGAGTTCATGCATTTGTGTCTAGTTTTCACTGATCACAGATGAAATATACAGTATTAAATGTGACTAAATGGCTTTTACATGAAAAAAATAATAATAATAAAATACAAAAATAAAATCCACATTGACTGAAACAGAGTGTATGTGAGGTACAGTAGCATGTGCATTAAGCAAATTAGGCATACACAGAACACAGACCTGAAAAATATACAACCTAATATAAAACCATAAATATACTATAGCTTGAATTTAGCAAGTCACAAACTTGGTTTAAAAAGACAATGCACAACTTGTCCAAACTCAGTTTTTGTTCAGTGTTGTTCATATATTACTCAAACTGAAGTCTTTGTCTCTCCACAGCCACACTCTCCACTGCATCAAATTAAAGGCTAAGAATTTGCATACTTGTAACTTACGGTACACTAACCAATGCTGTTGTTGTCTATTTGTTTTGTTCCTCTGTTTCTTTCTCAGGTGCTTGTCCCTCCTCTGTTCCGGTCCATCTCAGAGCTCCACCCCCAGATAATCAGCTGTGTTCTGTGATTGGCTGAGAGAGTGCAGCTCATTAACTGTGGAGATATAAAAGCAAACGCACTAGAAATGTGGGGGAGCTGTTTAAGGTTCTTGGAAAATGAGTTTGTCTTGAATGCATGTAAAGTTAAAAAAATATTTTTATAATACATTTTTCTGTCTTTGTATGTACTGAGTGTTGGATATTCATATTTAATGGGAAGTTGTAGAAAGGGATTTTGGTTGATGTAAATGGTTAGTAAGGGATAAGATAAGCAGCTCTTCAATTAGTTTTATTAAATTTATTGACTTCAAGTAGTTTTACTCAATTATCTTGACACGACCGATTTTTAAGTAATGCACTTCAAATTTGTCTCATTCTTTTTATAGTACTATATACAATAAGTGTGAATTGCAGCAGATTTATTAAAAGCTCTATGGAACCTCCTAATTTTGGCACCACTTTTAATGTTTAAGTTGCATTCAAAACCTTAAACCGAGCAATGCAACATCAAAACTGCCTCGGATTACATTGCTGCTCAGTTTCATGAAGTAAAGCTGCAAATCATCGACGTACACTGAACTTTACAGTCATTAGGCTGCTTTGTCAGTGTAAGTATTACTTAAGTATAAGCAGACATGGTACAAATAAAGCCTATTGTTATATAATTCCGTTTGTTTCCTAACATTTCTGAACATATTAGACTGCAGTTTTGCAAGTCGTGTGCAAAATGAGCTGCAGATGTATTTTATATTAAAGCACTGAAAAATATCCACAGTTTAATCACAAAAACACTGCTGTTGTACTGGTTTTCAAGAACGTTTTCAAATCTTCAGACGTGCCAACTAAAAAAATCAAACATTTCTACTGATTTATGCAAGCTGTAATTGTGTGTCAGTGTATCTATTCAGTCTGTACAATTTAATGTAAATAAAATGACAAATGGGAAAAAGTTGAATTTTAAACTGTATTTCAAAAAACACTCATTTTGTACAACAACAACAACAACAACAAAAATTAGTTACATGTATTCATTTCAATAAATACGCTACTAATTAATTCCTTAATTTAATTGGCGCTTGTAATCCACCTGTGAGAACACGGTTTGTCTCTTTCACCATAGCAACAGCAGGTCGGTTCATGTAAACACTGGTTGCTATGGAGACAGCTGTTTAAAGGAAATCAGTCGGTCTGGTCAGTTAGAAACTCAACGGCAAAATGGAGGAGAACGAGTCGCTAAAAGTTGACCAAAGATTTGATTTCTTAGAGAAATGCGTGTCGAAAGCGTTTAATGTGAAGTCTGACCGCTGGCAGAAATGTGTCGCCACAGAGGAGCAGCGGCAGCCCATTCAGGACTTTCTGGATAAATCTGAACACACGATTTTGGTTGTGTCGTTAAACTCCTCCGGACAGCTGATTCCTGCTCTCGGACTCTCGGGAGCCGGGAGGAACAAGTCGGTTTATTTCGTTAAGCGATGTAAAACCGCACTGTCCGCTGATAAAATGAAAACACAGCTGTTTTGTGGAGACATGTGCCACTCTCCTCTGGAACAGTTCTCAGTGCTGGTGGAAAAGGTGAGTCGATGTCCGATTCGTTTGAACCGGTTCTTTTAAATGAATCTTTGAGATTCGTAATATGTTTAAGTGGTGAGGCGAGCCACATTCTAAAGACTTTTTTAAGCTGTTAAAGTAGTTATTAACCTAGAAATATACTGTATAAACACAGCCACAGACAGAGAGCATTAGTAGCTGACGTTACCAAATAAACAGTATTTGACACTAGTTAGCGCTATTAGGATACTACGTTTATCGTGAGGTGACAATCTCTCCTTTTTTTCACTCTTTTTAAAATTATGTTTTACGTGGCATCTGTATTATTAATTTGTGCTTAATAATACCGTGACAATTTTTCAGTAGTCCTTACTAGCTGTTTAGAATCGGGAGTAGTGATCGCCAACGAATCATTCATTTGAGTCGGTTCTTTGGAAAGAATCGGTCAAACCATTAAGCAAAGCTGTCTGAAAGAATCGGTTCACGAGTTAGTTCGAACCCTTCCAGGAGAGTTTCTGAGTTCATTCACACAGTTCAGAAGATAGACAGGATGGATGAAGCGTCTTTACATTTACATACAAGGACTGAAACCAAATATGCAAATACATTTTCCATGAATAGGGTCTTCATTAAGTATCTCTTTCTCATCATCTTTCTCACAGACAATGTTTTAATGTTATGTTCTAAGTTTTGTTTTTTATTACATAACATTAACAATTCGTAAACAAATGTCTTTTTACATATAATGAATGTTGTCTAAAGACATAAAGTGTACTTGATGATAGTTTAATATAATTCAGTGAGTTTAAATTGTAACAGATTAGTTGAACATTGTTCTAAGACTCTCTTCTCATCAACAGCTAATGTAAACATTTGTTTATTTATTTTTTTTAGTTTGTTATTGAAGCAACAATCTCATCATGAAGAAGTCTCAGCTGCTGGCTGTAAACTTACTTAAACGATAAACTTTGATAAGTTGAGCTGTGTGCAAAAGCACATGTTACAGCACACAAAACTGGAGTTTTACTGAATTGTGCTTATGTGATCATTGAGAGACTTGTCATCTTTATTTCAGAAACTCATTCTCATTCATCATTGTTCAGTGCTTACACAAACAGTACAGACAGTCTGAGGCCAACAAAACATCACAGCAGTTACCAAGCAATGGCCATTGACCTGCCTGTCACTATAGCAGTAGCAGGTCGATTCATGTAAACACTGGGTTATTATTTAGACAATGGGTTAATGTAATTAACTTATGGTGTAATTACCCATATACTTGACACCACAAAGTTTGCATGAAGGGGTTGGTGAAGCATATAATTTCAGGACTTTTTGTGTTTCAGTCTGTATTTCGTCTCTGACAGACGGTCATTTTGGTTGAAATTCTCCACAAACATTAAAGTTTAGTAAATTAGTGAACTGTCCAAGCATCACAGCATTTTCTGCTTTCTTCTTTCCCATGTATTGAGGTTGTGGAACCGGTGTTGTCCAATCTGAGGAACCACCAGGACTTTCCTCATGTCGTTTCTCAGGACCTCATGCGACACGTCCACATGCTCAAAAACAACGTATTTGTTATTGCTGGACAAGTCAAAGGCAAAACACACCTTCCCGTTCCTCTAGGATTTGAGGAGTTTGAGTCAGTTGCTCATGAGGGAGATAAGAGGTGGGCTAAAAAAGATTTTAATAAACATGTTTTTTTTGTCTTAATCCATGTGCTATGCTGAATATTCTTTATTCTAATTTGGTGTGATTGTTAAAAAATGACCTGCCTTTAGTTGTAATTGCTTGTAAATCTCTCATCATGCTATATTAATCTTGAATTCAATCTTTTTGTCAGCTAATTTTCTTTCAGTCAGCACTGGTTTTGTGTTTGTTTCTGGAACCGATTGGTCAAAGGCCTCACTGATCTGTGCTTATGCTCCTCAGTTTTTGAGTGAACATTGCCAAAATTACCCACAAATAATGTTTTTTTTTTTGTTTTTGTTTTCTCAAAAAGTGATCTGCATAAGCTCAGATCAATGAGGCCTGTGATACAGTAAATTGATTCCAAAAAGAAACACAGAACCTGTGCTAATTGAAATACAAGAAGTTGAAAAAAGAATAATATAGCATAAGAAGAAATTTATAAGCAATTGCGCCATTTTTACCAGGAACTCCAAACTCCACTGTGTTTTGCATTGAACTAAAACTTTAGCTAAAATCATTAACTAGCATTTTCAGGCTCAAAATGACCAGAAATACAACATGTGGGTTAACTATTTGATTTACATTTAACATTTACAGTGTGGATATCGTGGATAAACGCCTCATTCATTCGATGGAAACTGTTGTAATCGAATGGAGTCATCAGGTTTATAAGGTCCTGAAGAAGGACTCGTCAGAGCCGTTACTTGAGGGCAAAAACCCCACTCCACATGCAGAGATTAACTTTTGGAAAAGCAGGTTAGTCCTGGGAATTCAGTCACTCTGATGTTGCCTGGAAAGCTCCTTCAGCCTTGTCTGTCCACGTTATGTCGTATTGTAGGCTTGCTGATCTTCAGGGAATCCATAACCAGTTCCAGTCCCCTCGAGTGCTGATGCTGGCTGAGCTCCTGGTTGCCGTCGACAGCAGTTATTATCCTGCCTTTGCAAAAATGCTCCGGGACGTTTCAGAAGGTATAATAACATTGGCTTCTGCCATAAAACATGGGATGCATTAATTGTGTGAAAGCTTTGAATCTTAATTGGATTTGTAATGTGTTTTTTAAGCTCGAAATGAGACGAGGGATATCAATACTTTCCTCAAGCCGATAGAGAGACTCATAGAAGATCTGGAAAACGCAGACTTCAGCGAGGTGAAGGGGAAGATCGCTCCTCTCATGCACACAGTGTGTCTCATCTGGGCAAACTCCAAATACTACAACAACCCAGCCCGAATCATAGTGCTTCTACAGGAGATCTGCAACCTTCTCATCCAGCAGGTAAAGGCCCATCTTACCACACTTTATATTCCATTGACTTTCATTCATACACATGCGACTTTTAAGTCTCGTTCAGCAAAATGCAATTAACATGTTATGTTGTTACTTCCCTAACACATCTACTGCTTACACAAACGTTGATCACACTACAAACAAGAAAACTATAATGCTATAAGAAACAGAAAATTATTAATTATTTGCTTACCTAGGTCTTTTGTCTATGTTTAGCTCACCTCACCTCTTAATGGACAAGTTTTTGGGTTTGAGTCGTTCGTTCATCACGTGACAGTCCCTTAAGCTTAACCTATGCAGTCTGAGCCAGAAAGACAATTGATTAGTTCATCTCTCCAGTTTGGGTTTCAGTCATTCGTTCTGAGCTGGAAAGAGAATCGATTAGTTAGTCTCTCGAGGTTCGGGTTCGAGTCGTTTGTTCATCACGTGACAGCCCCATAAGATGAACGACTCGAAAAAGCCAAACTAACAGGTGAACTAACAGAACCTATAGGATGTTGTGCATGCGCGACTGAATGAATCACTCCAGAGACGACTAGTTCTTCCAAAGTCACATAAAAGATTTGTTCAAAATGAACGAATCATTCAAGAACGACCCATCGTTAATAGATTGATGTTTTTCACAGTTTGGGTGTACTTTAGGTAAATGTTGAATTCATGTTTTTAAAAAAGAAACTGCAGAGCATGACGGCATGTCACAATGATTAGAAGTTGTAATAATCAAATGTTATTGGTTTCATCTGTTTATGTGTTGTAGATGTTGTGAGGAAAATGTAAAAAATGTAAAAATTTTATTTCATATTTCAAGACTTTTTTTTTTTTTTACGCTAATAATTATTCATTATAAGATATGGAATATAGCACACAAGTCATAAAAGAGTCATGTAAAAGAGTGTAAAATACATTCTTCAAAATTAATTAATTAATAAATTTTTTTTTGGAGAAGAAAGCCATACAAGTTTGGATCAAGTATGGAAATGACAACAGACTAGTCATTTTGTGGGTGAACTATTTGATTAAATTTTCCTAAAACGTTCACACTGTAATTTTTAACACTGAACCTAACAATACAAAATGAAAGACATAAGGATACGGTCACAACCTGATTGGACAGCTTTTGTGATATTTGCATTGCAAAATTACTAAACATCCAAAATAATGCTGTGCGCTGGGTAAATGTGCTATGGTTTTTACTAGCTTATAACTCTTGAGAGCTTATAAAATGTCAGAAGCAATTCTTCTGTTGATTAACTGCAAGGGAACGGCGGTTTTAATGCAACAAAACCAGCTATGCTTGAAACTTCTGTCCAATTTAGAGTTGCATCCTGTGACATCATGACCTGTTTAGTCCGTGTTGTGTTCATATATCAGTCGAACCACACCAGAGTTTGTTTGGAAGTCTGAAATGCTGAATTTTGGTCTGTTTGTTTGATGCTCACCAAGGTTCAAATCGCAGCATTCACACTTATTCAAATAAACCAAACTAATTTGGGTTTAAATCAAAAGTGTGAACACACCTTTGAGTCAGTTTGGTTTAGTTACGCACCATTGTTCTATGTCAGGCCCGGAGTTTCTTGAACCCAGAGGACATCCTGAAAGGTGATGTACAGGAGAGCCTGTCCCGAGCACAGATGGCTATAGATGTGCTGACACACTTCAAAACCACATATGAGGACAGAAGGGCCAACCTGAGTCAGTACCAGAGGAACCAGAATGAGGTGAAGCCTTGGGATTTCTCACCCCTCTTGGTGTTTGTCGGGCTTGATCACTTCATGAAGAGACTCAGAACAATTGAAGTAAGTAGAAAGATGTTTTTCATGTACCTGCACATGTTCACATACGTGCATAGAGTGTGTTTAGGCCATATATGGAATTATTTGAACCGTCTGTAGTGCAAAATGTAGTATCGGTGTTATCTGGTTCTTTTTCTTTGTCATCGTATAGACTCTCCTGCTGACTGTAGTTGATATGATGAAGTTGGAGAAGGTTGAGTTTGGAGGGATTCTAGGAAAATCTCTGAGCCAGAGAGTCCAGCGCTTACATGAAGACTTCTTGGAGACATATAAAACATTCTCAGAGAAGCCGTATGACTGCCTTGATGTTAGTAATGTGGTAAGTGGGCAGTGTCTCCAACAAAACGCAACTGTGACGATTGACGTAGCTTTAACAAACAATGTTTTTTTGTAGGAGTTTGAAACAGATTTCATGGAGTTCCAGCTCAAGGTGGAGAATACCGAGCGGCAGTTGAGTACAATCTTTTGTCATGCTTTTGATGATGCTGCTGGTCCGGAGCACGCATTTAAGGTGAGCAAAATGTGACAATAAAATAATGTCAGAAGCCTTTTTTGGTCTTGAGCTACACGCATGCTCCTGGCCTTAGTAATAACAAAGAGTTTGGACATTATACATAGACAGTTTTGGTTCTTTTTCTGTCTTTAATGAGTTATAGATACCTGCATATTATCAAGTCCCAATCAGGAACGCAGCCTGAATTTTAAGACTGGAATGCACACAAATCTCCACAGACTCCAGATCTTTAACAGAGCTCGGTTTGAACCCTGCAGGAGAAGAAAACACGCTCTAGGCTCTTTGAGCTGTAGTCATTTGAACTTGCAATGAGCAGAATATTCCACCCTGGAACATATTTTCATTACTGCTATATTTGATTTTTGCAGTTGATAGTGCAGCGAACCATAATATTAAAAGTATGTCTTTGGATGTAGTGGGTGGAAAGCATTTGTGTTTCTGAAATACAATAAACAATACAGTTTCAAAGAGCCTGTGTTTGGCAGGTTTTAGACATGTTTGGCAGACTGCTGGAGCGACCCCTGATAGCAGCCGACGCTCACACTAGATATCGGATGCTGATCAAAATGTTTGACAAGCAACTGGAATGTTGCATGATGATCTTCAAAAAGCAGATGCAGACAGAGGAAACACAAGGTTCAGTGTTCGTCTTCATTATTCACAAACAACATCACCGGGCTGTTTGCTATTAACTTGTGTTTTTGACTTGACATCTGCTGTTTATTGGCCTTCCAGGTTACTCGCCTGTCTCCAAGAACATGCCTGTGGTTGCCGGAGGCTTGAAGTTTGTCCAGCAATTGCAGGAGTGCATACAGATCCCTTATAATAACTTCAGATTTATCAACCACCCGTAAATATCTTATGCTTGGTGTTTGTTGGGAAGGCTTGATTGGAATTGCATCTGTGTTAAACCCATCACTTTATTTCTGTCATAATAGATGTATGGAGTCTGCTGATGGAAAGGGGATGATCCAGAAATATGATGAGCTGATGCAGGAACTCAAACGGTCAGTGAAAATATTCTATGTAATGTATTTGTGGATTATATCCCTGTTATTAATCATGTTTATATTTATTGCGTGTCCCAGCTGATAACTTTGATCCCAGAACTGTTTTTATTTAGACAATGTACAGCATAGACCTTTGTTTTATCGAAAGACCTCTATATATTCTCTCCTGCAAGCATGAACGGTAAAGTGTAACATGAAGATAGGGTGGTATTGCTGAGGGACCTTCAAGCTCTACATGGAATAAACAAATAAAACATGATTTATTTGCTCATTTAAGCTGCGAGTGCCTGTATATTATTACTTCAGGGTCTCATTTTCTCCAATTATGTTCAGTGCTTTCATACTTCCATATCACGTTGTGAACAATGGTTGTGTAAAGCTGATGTAGAAATGTATGCAAGTGTTACACAGGCGTCTGTGTGACCAAGGAGGCTAATGCATGTGTGTGTTTCCCTTCATATGAGAAACAAATGATGCATTTCCCTAGGAGCCAGATCTGCGATCTCTCCAGTCAGAAATTAAGCCTCCTCGTTAGATGATGGTAATCAGCGATGTTGCGTAAAACACAATCTAGCCGGGGCTGTTATTGGTATCTCTAGTCATTAGATCTTGACACTGAGATGTATGACTTGTGTGAAGCAAAGCGATATTTGATTTCATGGACCGCAGCTCTGCAACTCTAATAAGATGATCAAGCTCATACCAAATCCAATAAAGGCCAGAGCGTACGGCCTCTCACAATCGGCCTTTAAAGAGATTACTGTAACAGTACAGGGACCCAACGCGCCTTCTTGATAAATGCTGTGCCAATCGTTAAAACCTTCTTACAAGCATGCAACCCTACTATGACAAGCTTTTTATATGTTAAAAACTGAGATTTGTATACATACAAGTTTGCTTGGATTATGTTGGACTTTTAAATAAGATAGTTCACCCAAAAATGAAAATTTACTCAATCTGCAATCCTAGGTGTGTATGACCTTCTTGTTTCAGACAAATACTTTTGGAGTTCTACTGAAAGTTGCCCTGGCTCTTCCAAGCTTTATAATGGCAGTGAATGGCTGTTGAGGTTTTGAAGTCCAATGAAGTGCATCCAACCATCATAAAAAGTTATCCACATGACACCAGGGGGTTAATAAAAGCCTTCTGAATTAAATTGATGCATTTGTGTTAGAAAAATATCCATATTTGGAACTTTATAAACCGTAACTCCCATGTGTAGGACGTAGGCAAAACAAAACACAATTCACAAATTAGAAGTACAAAATGAGGATTTGTAAAGAAAAATGTCTGAGGATTTCGATATAAGCCAAGAGGAGACTGGTTTTTCTTTGGTGTAAACAAAACTTGGTTCTTATGAGACTCTCACCGAGCTTATGCTGCTGAAACAGTAGTCTCTCGTGTACACGTGTTCAGAACAAAAATTCACAGATTATGTACTCACCCCCTTGTCATCCAAGATGTTCATGTCTTTCTTTCTTTTTGAGGAAAGCATTTCAGGATTTCTTTCTATATAATTCTATTGTGCCCTCAAGTTTGAACTTCCAAAAAGCAGTTTAAATCCAGCTTCAAAGGGCTCTAAATGATCCCAGCCAAGGAAGAAGGGTCTTACCTAGCGAAACAATTCATTATTTTCTAAACAAATTGACAATTTATATACTTTTTAACCTCAAACGCTCGTCTCATCTTTGTGATGCAAATGTGTAGTCTGTGTGAACTGGGTCAATACAGTTAGGGCATGTTGAAAAACTCCCATTTTGTTTGCTTCCCCAACTTCAAAATTGTTCTAAATCGCTGCAGAAGTACCAGCCCAGTGTTTACAAAGTGAACATACAAAGAAGATCAAACGCCCTTTACAAAAAAAGGTAAAACAGTGTTGTAGGACAATTTTGAAGGTTTTCAACATACCCTAACTGTATTGAGCCAGATCACACAGACTACGCATCGCAGAAACAAGACAAGATGAGCGTTTGAGGTTAAAAAGTATTTCAATTGTCAATTTGTTTAGATAATAATCAATTGTTTTGCTACATAAGACCCTTCTTTATCGGCTGGAATCATTTAAAGTCTTTTGAAGCTGGATTTAAACTGCATTTTGGAAGTTCAAACTTGGGGGTACAAATGAAGTCCATTATATAGTAAGAAATCCTGAAATATTTTCCTCAAAAAACATGAACATCTTGGATGACAAGAAGATAAGTACATTATCTGTAAATTTTTGTTCTGCAAGTGAACTAATCCTTTACACCCCAGGAGCCATATGGAGTACTTTTTATGATGGATGGATGCACTTTATTGGACTTCAAGAAATGCCATTTATTGCCATTATGATGTTTGGAAGAGCCAGGACATCTTTTTTTTTAACTCAGCTTTAATATATTCATCTAGGATGGCTTGTGGGTGAGTAAATCATGTGGTAATTTTTTATTTTTATTTTTGGGTGAACTATCCCTTTAAGAAGCTTCATTAGGTTTTGTTCATCTTGGCAGTATGAAGCACTGCCCACATTTGATGTATGAAGAGCAACCATTCATTAACATCCCTAATTTTAGCATACATCAAAAATGACATGTTAGTAATTCTCTTGTTGCCTTTATCACCAGATACGCCTCTAAACTGTATGATGTTTGGACGAACTCTGTGGCTGAGAAGTCACAGTTTAATCTCCAGAAGCCGCTGATATCCCGAGAGAGGAGAACGAGACTCATCTCTGTCAACTTCAGCCCACAGGTCAGGCTGTCGCTCTCCTCACACACATATGTTAATATCTACAGGCCAGTTCCCTTATCTAATGTGACTGTAGTCTTGCCCTGTAGCTGGTGTCGGTGCTGCGGGAGGTGAAGTACCTGGAGGCCAGACAGGCTGAAGTCATTCCAGATATGGCTGCAGACATTTATACCAACAGAGAGCTGCTGTGGCAGTATGTGGCAAATCTGGAGCTCACAACCAGCTGGTACAACAAAGTGATGAGCACCGTGCTCGATGTGGAGATGCCGCTGATCCAGAGCCAGCTGACGGACATTGATGCCAAGCTCAAAGAAGCTGAGGAAAACCTCTGCTGGACAAGCCAAGGTAGAGATGATTAGTGTTGAACACTCAGATAACTGAGATTGATCCACTACAGCTGTTAGTGTGATGCAAACATCATAATGAACTCTCAAAACTAAATAGTCCTGCAGGCTAATTCATGGCAGCACAGGTGTTATATCTCAGAAAACTTACTTCAGTGATATCTGAAGATATTGCATAAAATATTTAATCAAAAGCACATTTAAAACAGCTATCATAGTTAACTAAACTAAAAATAAAAAAAATTGTTATCTGAAATAAAATAAAATAAAATATAAATACATTTTTACTCCAGCAAGTTCCCAAAGCAACACATCTCATTTTAATGTAGTTAGTTGAACTTAATGTACTAAAATTACTAGAACTGAAACTAAAAATTAAAACCAATAAAAATTGTTACCTAAAAAAAGAAAACCAAAAAAAGCTTTTAAGTAGTTGTTAAGGTGACTTTTTTTTTTTTTGAAGTTTAAAAATGACAAAAACACAAAACAAACTTACTAAAACTTAAAATTAATTTAAAATGAAATTAAAATTTAATTTGAAAATGAAATGAAAAATACAAAAAAACAAAAACTTTCAAAGTCTATAAATTAAATCTATAACAGCATTTTACAGCTTTCTTGAAGGCTCAAATCAAAAAATTTTAAATTTGTTAAAAAAAAAATAATTCTTTTCATGATGTTCCTATATGGTTTATTTTCTTCTGTTGAGCCCAAAAAGCGTTTAGCACAATATTCATGCTATCTATATGATAGAAGTGAACACAACACAAAATCATTGCAACAGTCATAGTGGCTTAATTGTTTCCCCTAGTTGAAAGAAGATCATATGGGTTATATACTCTGGATTATACTCTACATCTCTAATGTGTTTTCTCTGTTAGGGATTTGGGAATACATCCAGGATGTCCGTGAGACAGTACATGACCTGGAGCAACGCTTACAAAGGACTAAAGACAATGTTGAGGAAATCCAGACTATCATGAAGAGCTGGACTACCCCAGTCTTTGAGAGAAAGGAGGGGAAGAAAGATACTCTTCTAAACCTGGAAGATAAGACCGAGCGTCTGGAGAGAACATACGGCCAGATCCGAGCTTCAGGAGCCAAGATCCATGTGTTGCTGAAAGTATGCAATGACAAAATCCAGCGGGAATCCCATCAAATAACACCTGACAGAATGACGCATGTTAATGGAGCCACTCACCCAAACATTTCTACTCCTAATAAGAATTATCTTTTTGTTTTGTTTCAGGACAACCTGTCACTCTTCAAAGCGGATCCGTCGTCTGCGCAGTGGAATGTTTATGTGGATTACATTGATGAAATGGTCATCGACGGTTTCTTTAACGCTATTGAGAGCTCCCTCAAATTCTTCTTGGAAAACACAGGTGTGCTTTTTAATTCTTTTTTAAGCCTTACTGAAAATAATTATAGGGGCTTTCCTTATCGCAGATTGATTGTTCTGCACTAAAACAAATACACCAATTCCCTGATATAGACCAGAAGGCTGGACTAGCTCCGCTCTTTGAGGCCCAGCTGCTTCTGCAGGTTCCTGAGATTGTGTTTCTACCGTCGTTGGAGTTTGGCGCTTCAGACGGGTTCCATGATCTGGTGGAGAGCCTCATCAATAGCATCTTTAGGATCTCTGCTCTTGTGCCACGATTATCTGAGCACATTGGTTTCCCACACTATCAGGTACTGGGCCAAAACATCACTTCATTTGGATTTAGACTGTGATACAGGACAACAGAGGGACTCATATGCAGCTATTACAGAAGGTTCAAACACTTACTGATGCCTCAGAAGGAAAAACGATGCATTAAAGGAACACTCCACTATTTTCGAAAATCGGCCAGTTTTCTAACTCCCCTAGAGTTAATTTTGAATTCATTCTGCTAATCTCCGGGCCTGGTGGTAGCACTTTTAGCATAGATCATTGAATCTGATTAGACCGTTAGCATTTTGCTCAAAAATGACCAAAGAGCATATGGTACAGCAGCAAAGTTCCTTGATTATTACACCAAAATAAGAGTATAGTTCCTTTCCATATCGACCTAGAAAATCACAACTTTTAATTTTCTATCGGTCTTAGTACACAATGTAACAGTTGAGAGTCAAGTTTTAAATAGGAAAAATATTGAAACTCTTTGGTCATTTTTGAGCGAGATGCTAACAGTCTAATCAGATTTGATGATCTATGCTAAGCTATGCTAAAAGTGCTACCGTCTGACCTGGAGATTGGCTGATTGGATTAGAAAATGGTAAAACTCAGTTGTTGGAAAATGAGCATATTTTCAAAAAAAGTGGAGTGTTCCTTTAAGAGCCAGGGGTAAAAACTTTTGGAATTTAAAGATCAGGGTAAATTTTAGTTATTTTCTCTTCTGGGGAACATGTAAGTATCTTCTGTAGCTTCTGAAGGGCAGTGATAAATTAAAAATATATATATGATATTTAGGCAAAATAAAAAAAAAATTACACATCCTTAATCTGTTCAAAAGTTTACACCCCTGGCCCTTAATGCATACGTTTTCCTTTGAAGCATCAGTGAGTGTTTGAACCTTCTATAATAGTTGCATATGAGTCCATCAGTTGTTCTCAGTGTGAAAAGATGGATCTCAAAATCATACAGTAATTTTTTGGAAAGAGTTCAAATACACAAAAATGCTGAAAAACCAAAGAATCTGTGGGACCTAAAGGACTATTCTGAAGAACAGTGGGCAGTTTAACTGTTCAGGACAAACAAGGGACTTATGAACAACTATCACTTAATAAAAAAAAACACAGCTGTGGATTATTCAGGTAACAACACAGTATTAAGAATCAAGCGTATGCAAACTTTTAAACAGGGTCATTTTTTATAAATTCAAGCTTATCTTCTCCTGTGGTCTATATGTAGAGTATTTTAAGTGAAATATACTATTCAGGTCAGTACTAAATAAAAAATAACATGCATTTTGTATGATCCCACTTATTTCGGTAAAATAACATTTGCAGAT
Source organism: Cirrhinus molitorella (assembly GCA_033026305.1). NCBI lineage: Eukaryota > Metazoa > Chordata > Actinopteri > Cypriniformes > Cyprinidae > Cirrhinus > Cirrhinus molitorella. The sequence continues at coordinate 30,939,541 of CM065136.1, read as the reverse complement.
TCTGCAAGGTGCATGTAAACTTTTTACTTCAGCTGTATGTTTACATAAAGTATGTTGTTCCTTCAGGCTGATATGGAGGACATGGTGGATTTTGCAGAGTGGAGGCATCTTTTGATGGAGCGTGTAAGGAAAGTGATGGGACAGTGCTCTGAGTACCGTAACAGCCTGGAACGCTATGCCTACCTCTACGTGGACGACCGGAAGGAGTTCATGCGTCAGTTCCTGCTGTATGGTCATGTGCTTACAAGCGAAGAGATTGAGGCCCACGCCGAAAATGGCGTCCCAGAAACCCCTCCAACTCTGGAGTGCTTCCGTGAGCAGGTGGACTCGTATGAGTGCTTATATGAGGAGGTGCAGCGGCTGGAGCCCGTCCATGTGTTTGAGGGCTGGATGAGGGTGGACGCACGAGCTTTCAAAAGTGCCCTGCTCAACGTCATCAGAAAGTGGAGCTTCATGTTTAAACAGCATCTTATTGATCATGTGACAAACAGGTAAAAGCACTAAGTTCCTAATTCCATGACAAATATATCAGAGTCAGGGCGCTATGATTTCTGCAATGTGGAAACCACATTCAGAATGATGTAATCCAGTTTAACAGAAAATGTCACAGATTTGGGCAATTTTTGAATGAATAAACCAATTATAGTCTGTGCATATTAAATTGCAAAAACACTGTCTAAATATTAATCTAGCATGTTCTGCATGTCTCTGTGTGAATGAGTGGAGGAGACATGTTTTCAGTGCCCGCACCATTCATTCACACAAAATAAAAGTTCAGTTTAACTTGAAGAAATTATGACAGATCTATAGTACTATTATATACTAAAATGTACTTCTTAAAGTAATAATTAAAATGTTATTTTTTAAGAAATAATTATATTTTTCCATGCTTTAATTTTAACAGTAAACACCAGTTGTGCAGCACTTTGTTTGCCAAAAAATGAAACGGTTTGTTTAATTTTCATTTGATTGGAAGATTAATTAAATTGTTCATGTGTTATACCCTTCATTTCATTAACATAACAATTAAAATACACAACAAAGAATTTCTGAAAACATTTCATTTGGCTCTATTATAAATAAATAAATGAATTATTGAATGAATGAATAAATAAATAAATAAATAGATAAAGTTGATTTCATGAGTCCAGTTGATTAGACAAGCTTTTTGATTATTTAAATAGTATTACAAAATTAAGAAGGAAAACAAGAAATTTAAAATTTGGAAAAATAAAATGGAATCTGAGAAAAAAACTATTTCATAGGGTCCTAAAAATGTAATTGTTGTAAAACTTTTATTAAATTGTGTATGTTTCAAAATTGATTTCACAATTGATTTCAATTTCAGTTTCATGATGCTCTGCCTGATACTTTTTACATGACTTTTACATTTATGTTCTGTTATGTTTGTGGCTGTAGTCTGTCTGACCTGGAGGAGTTCATCAAGCTGACGGAGGCTGGTCTAGGTATGAAGGTGGAGGAGGGTGACTATAACGGTCTAGTGGAGATCATGGGTTACCTGATGGCGGTAAAAGAGCGTCAGAGTGCTACAGATGAGATGTTCGAGCCTCTGCACCACACCATTGATCTGCTAAAGACTTATGAACAGGAACTCCCAGATCTCGTGTACAAACAGCTAGAGGTATGTGTGTCCATAAAATAATACTGAAAACCTCTGAAAGAAGCTCAAAGTGAATCTAATTGATAAAGCCATTGAACTGCTTAACTGTGGCAAAGATTTAGAATGACCATCTTGATTAGCAATAACTGTTCTGTTAACCTGATGTTCTGTGGGAACATTCTGAATGTAAAGTGGTATTTAGACCAGACCAATTTCCATGATGGTTCTGGGCTATATTCACAAAAATCTATATGTAGCATATGTCTTGTTGTAAAGCTTATTATATGAAGCAATCCAATAAAATTATTAAACATCTTACTTTTGGGGATTTAAGGCAAGATGGAGGTTACCTTCATAACTATATGATTGTTTTTCTATGTAAACTAGGGCTGCCCTCGACTAAGGATTTTTCTGGTCAACTAGTAGTCGCTCATTTTAAGCATTAGTCGACTAATCGTACGTTTATTAATAAAACATTTAAATCATTATAATGAGCCTTTAATTGCCTACATATCCTAATAAACGCTTAAGCACGCATAAAGCTTGCTCGCACCGCAGATGTAATGATTATAAATGTGTCAGGGAAAAACAATAAGTATGTTATAAAAATGTTCTACTTTTACCTGTATGCCCAAAAGTGAGGGAGTAAGCTATTCTAAGAGCAAATTACCGCACCGGCGCATCCATCTGTCCTGCAGTAAGCGCATGTCTGTTCAGCTTCTACACAGACAGCCCACATTTCTCTAGGTCAGTGGTTTGCAAACTTTTTTTTAATATATGTATATATAGCCTAATTTGCGCGCATTGGGATTGTCGCTCTCTGAACGCGGGATATTAAAATTGCTTTTGAATGCGTGCACGCGTTTTGCTTTCGTTTTAACGGTCGCGTGAAACTCTCCGCGGTACTGAACGTGCATTCTACAGGCGCGTCTAAAGGCTTTGTTATAATGACAGGATTAAATAGCTTGCAGAACTCTGGACTGAACAAAAAGTCCGGCGTTTTCAGCGGTGAGTGGAACTGATAACTCACTAACTGATAAACGCAAATACAGATACGCACTTAACATTACATTGTACAACATTACATTTAAAGTTGCTACTACTTACGTTTCAGATAATAAGCCATATTTGAGGTTGATGAATGATAAGCGAATGTTGGGTGTACTGCCCAATGTATACTGTGTAACTATTACTACACATACTATAGCCATTAACGATCTCTCCGTGAGATTTATTTATTTATTTAATTCTGTGACTAAACGACTAATAAAATTTTGGTCGACCAAGCCTTTTCTGGTCAACTAACGCTTAGTCGACTATTAGGGGGCAGCTCTAATGTAAACACACAAGATGGACGTGTTTGAATCTTGCCCTTGCATCTTGTGCATGACAAGCTGTTCTAAAAATGCAGCTGTCAAGTTAAAATAAGTTCAACTTAAAAAAAAAAAAAAGCATCCTGAGACCTTGCTTGTTTCTTCTTCTTTTTTTGATGGACAGGTGCTGCCAGAAAAGTGGAATAACATGAAAAAGCAGGCAGTGTTGGTGAAGCAGCACGTTGCTCCTCTGCAGGCTGGTGAGGTGGCTAACCTACGCAGGAAATGTGCCTCATTTGATGTGGAGCAACACACCTTCAGAGAGCAGTTCCGCAAGAGAGACTTCTTTAGGTACATGATGCAGTCTGGAGGATAACAGCAATCATGGCTATAGATTTGGGCAAAAATTCAAATGAACAAAAGTGCTTGCCTAAATGAAAGACGAGGTGGCAAAAAATGCCCCTGAACAATTGACCCACAAAAACCCGCTCTCTTAGTTGCTATTGCTATGTCCGACAAGCAATGCAGCTCTCACATCATGTTCCTACTCAGTGAAAAATACATCACGCAGCAAAGAGGAATGTGACAACACACCGACAGACAAGCCAAAGCCGGTTACTTCTGGTAAGAAACAAGTTCTTAGCTTTAAAATGTTGTGATTTTTTTTTTTAAGAAATTCAAACAATAAATACTGTTTTGTGGCTCTTCAAAGGGTTACTCCAACCCAAAATGAAAATTAATCACTTACCCCCATGTCATTCCAAACCCGTAAAAGCTTCATTTGTCTTTGGAACACAATTTAAGATATTTTGGATGAAACACTGGAGCTTTGTGGCTGACCCATTGACTGCCAAGTAAGTAACACTGTCAAGGCCCAGAAAATTATGAAAGACATTGTCAAAATAGTCCATCTACCATCAGTGGTTCACCCATAAGTTTACGAAGCTACAAAGAAAACAAAAATAACGACTTTATTCAACAATTCGTCTCCTCCACGTCAACATAGAATATGTTTTCTATGTTTATTTACACTTTGATTAGAACAAAAACAGCCTATCCACGTGACGCAGCTGACAGAGAGCAGTGTACGCTGTTTGTGTCCAGTGGATACTCTCCAAAATGGCACTACGCTGACGCAGAGGAGACAAATTGTTGAATAAAGTTATTTTTGTTTTCTTTGCATACAAAAAGTATTCTCGTAGCTTTGTAAAATTATGGTTGAAACACTGATGGCAGATGGACTATTTTGATGACACCTTTCATACTTTTCTGGGCCTTGACCTTGTTATTTACTTGGCAGTCAATGGGTCAGTCACAAAGCTCCTGGTTTTCATCCAAAATATCTTAAATTGTGTTCCGAAGACAAACAAAGCTTTTATGGTTTTGGAACGACATGGGGGTAAGTGATTAATGACAAAATGTTCATTTTGGGGTGGAGTAACCCTTTAATGTGTCTTGACAGATCACTGTGTTGCCTTGTTAGATCAATGACATGTGAACCGATCGTCTTCTTTACTTAAAGCATGAAAAAAACATGAATGAACATCCAAACTTATTTTATTTAAACTGCAGAAAGACGTCGATACAGACAATTTGAAGTTGAAGTCCATCAAAGTAAACTACTCTCCTGTCTGATTTGTTAGTCAGACAAAATGGCAGATTCAATGATATGATTGGTCAGATCGCCTGTCAGTCAAGCTGTTTGTGAAGGGTCAATTGATTGACAGGTGATCTGACCAATCATATCATTGAATCTGCCATTTTGTCTGACTAACAATCAGACAGGAGAGTAGTTTACTTGGACTTGAACTTGAAAAATAGTGCAACGGTTGATTTTAAAATAGGTTCTGGGCCTGGTTGCATGATAGTGCTTAAGTAATTTGACTTAAAGGTATCCCTGAGGGGGAAAAAAATCCCTGAGGCAAGGGATTTCTTTAGGAGCGTTGCAACAAACGTCTTAACTGTCACCCTTACCTTAGTGTTTATACTAAGCGTTTCACGGTAGTTTCTGACAACATACGGCAACGGGCATCGCGGTTGCTATAGTTACTGCATTTCATAATAAACAGAACATAACGAAATGGAAACATAACCTACTAGAAACATTTTATTAATTAAACATGAGCGCAGCATGTTCCTGCACTGCTTTGTATTCAGTCATTACCAGAGAAATGGCTATTTTTAGGTCTTTCCGAAAGCGCCACCTCCTGACGGATGACTGGAAATTTTCTAATGTGAAAATCAACCCATGTTTTGAAACTAGTGGATTGACAAGATCATGCATTATAAAAATCTAAACAATTAAGAAAATATATATTTATATTGTTATTTAATTTATTTAATAATTGATTGATAATAATTGTTTAAATTAATAGAATGACTGATACGACTCATCCATTTTTTTAAAAAATTTATATAGAATATTTTGTTTTTGTGAAAACCCATAAGTCATGCTTTATACAGTCATTTTACAGTTTAACATGCTACCATGACATCGCCCTACTGCACTCATATGGTATTCATTTTATTTTTGCAGTTTTTAAGAAAAGGACTTAAAAGTCTTTGAGCTTAAAAATGTACATTTGAGCTTAGAAATATTGCAGATACTGAGTTTAAGATGATTTAAGGGAGCTGTTTTGCTGTTTGCTGTTATTAAGGACTTTGTAGCAACACTTAAGTGAACACTTAGATAATTAAGGGAAATACTTAAAATTCCTTAAGTTGACCCTTAGGTTTTTTTCTTGCAACCCAAGTTTCACTAAGGGTACCCTTAACCTTATAACTTCCTTCAATGACTTCCTCATGCAACCGGGCCCTGATGTTCATTCATGTTTTTTTCTGCTTTAAGTAAATAAAAAAAGACCATCGGTTCACTTGTCAATTGAACTAATAAGGCACTACAGTGATCTGTCACAAGACATTAAAGAGCCACAAAACAATATTTATTGTTTGAATTTATTACAAAAATGACAACATTTTAAAGCGGGAACCTTGTTTCATACCAGAAGTAACCTGCTCTGTCTTTTCTGTCAGCATATTGTCAGTTTCCTCTTTGTTTTGCTATGTATTTTTCGTTATGTAAGAACATGATGTGTAGTGTAGGCATTGTTTGTCGGACATAGCAACAGTAACTAAGGACAGCGGGTTTTTGCCTATTATGGCTGTCACGATTAAATTGAGCTAATATTGGCCCTTAGTGGAAAAGTTAATTTTTGACTGCAGTTACTAACAAGCATTTGTCTCGGATTGTTTTGAGGTTTGACTGTGTGAATACACATGAGATGCTGGATGAAGCACACAGACAAATTCAGGAGATGGAAACCACGATGGCCGGGCTCAATGTGTCCGCCAATCTCTTTGAAGTCAACATACCAGACTACAGACAGCTGAAGCAGTGCCGCAAAGAGCTGCCCATTCTCAAAGAGCTGTGGGATCTGGTCTTGGTGGTCCAGTCCTGTTTGGAGGCCTGGCAGACCACGCCCTGGAGACAGATCAACGTGGACGACATGGAAATGGAGTGCAAGCGCTTCTCTAAGGAGCTCCGCATGCTGGACAAAGAGGCTCGCTCGTGGGACGCCTTCAGCGGGCTGGACGGTACCGTGAAGAACACACTGGTCTCGCTGAGAGCTGTCGCCGAGCTCCAGAACCCAGCCATCCGTCCACGCCACTGGCAGCAGCTGATGAATGCTACTGGTGTGCGCTTCACCATGGACCAGGACACCACGCTGGCCGACCTGCTCCGCCTCAACCTGCACCACTTCGAGGATGACGTCAGGAGCATCGTGGACCGGGCCGTGAAGGAAATGGGCATGGAGAAAGTTCTCAATGAGCTGGATGCCACCTGGACCAGCATGGCATTCGAATTTGAGCCTCATCCACGGACTAATGTTCCTTTGTTGAGGTCCAGCGAGGAGCTGATCGAAACGCTGGAGGACAACCAGGTGCAGCTGCAGAACCTGATGACGTCGAAGTACATCGCCTTCTTCCTGGAAGAGGTTTCCACATGGCAGCGGAAGCTCTCGGTGACAGACTCTGTGATCTCCATCTGGTTCGAGGTTCAGAGGACGTGGAGTCACCTGGAGAGCATCTTTATCGGTTCTGACGACATTCGCTCTCAGCTACCAGAGGTCGGGTGTGCTGATGTGTTTCTAATATTATTCATTCTTTTTTGAATATTCACCCAATACACACATTTGCAGGAATGTACAAATGGCAAACTAAAGATAAAATGTGAAACAGACATCAGAGATATTCTAATGGAGAGTTGCAGATTTGTGGAGCATCTTGTACTGCCCTCTGGCACCGTGTTCATAGATCTAGATGAGAGATGAAAATGTCCATCGTATGCGCTTGACCGAAAACATTCAGATAATTACAGCTGGGCGCCTGTGGCCAGACACACAGATGTTCCTCAGAATGTCAGAGGTTGTTTTGGGGTTTTCTCTCTGGCAGATGAAGATGTTTTGACTCATTCTCTCATGCATGTCTCCACAGGACTCCAAACGCTTTGATGGTATTGATACTGATTTCAAAGAGCTGACGTATGACGCCAATAAAACACCTAACGTTGTTGAGGCCACCAATAAACCCGGGCTCTATAACAAACTGGAGGACATTCAGGACAGGTGTGCAGCAGCTTTCTGGATTTATGTGTTTGTCTGATTTACTCAGCTATAACAATATCTACATTTTTAGTCACACTACAATACAAATATAGTATAAACATCTAAACATTCTTAAATCAGTAAGATGCTTTTATTTTTGAAGCAAAATCACTTTGTTTAGTTTTGTTTTCTGAAAAATGCATCAGAATTGTTGCATTAAAAAAAAAAAAAATAATATATATATATATATATATATATATCACTGGGGTCAGAAAAATAAACCTAATTCAAAGGGATTTTTTCCGACCCTTTTGCCAGATATTGGTTCTTGTTGTAAGCAAAAACTATACAAAAAAATACATTTTTTCAGAAAACACAACTAAATATCTGATGTCATTTTGCTTCTCTAAGTGTATCTTGATTTTAAAAATATTAGATACTTGTCCTGGAAAACAAATCAAATCATACTGAGGAAGAAAATAATTTTTTGCAGTATAACTCTAAGAGAAAAGTGAGTTTGCAGTTGAATTCAAAAGCTCACATACATCTTGCAAAATCTGCAAAATGTTAATTATTGAATAATTATAATAAAGAGGGATGCATGGTATTTTTTATTTAGTACTGACCTAAATAAGATATTTTACATAAAAGATGTTTACTCATATACTCCACAGAAGAAAATAATAGTTGAATTTATAAAAATGACCCCGTTCAAAAGTTTACATATGCTTTATTCTTAATACTGTGTTGTTACCTGAATGATTTTTTATTTATTTTATTTTTTTAGTGATAGTTGTTCATGAGTCTCTTGTTTGTCCTGAAAAGTTAAACTACCTGCTGTTCTTCCGAAAAATCCTTCAGGACCCACAGATTTATGTGAACCCTTTCCAACAATGACTATGATTTTGAGATCCATCTTTAGACACTGAGGGCAACTGAGGGACTCATTTAGTACTGCCCTTCAGAAGCTACAGACAATACTTAAATGTTTCCCAGAAGACAAAATAAGTTCAAAATCATATAGTCATTTGGTTAAAATACACAAAAATGCTGAACACTTTTTTTGTATTTTTCTGAAGAACAGCACAGTAAGACTTTTGAACTGGGTCATTTTTATAAATTCAACTGTTATATTCTCCTGTATATATGTAAACATCTTTTATGTAAAATTCAGGTAAGTACTAAATGAAAAATTACATGCATTTTGTATGATCCCACTTATTTTGGTAAAACAATTAACATTTTGCAGATTCTGCAAGGTGTATGTAAACCTTTGACCTCGGCTGTACAGTGATAATACAGAATAATTAATTGAAATCATTTTCATTGCTTTTGCACTAAACTGATTATCTCTCAGACTGAGAGAGTGTGACCATCATTCACCTGTTCTTGCAGGTTGTGTCTTTGTGAAAAAGCTCTGGCCGAGTATCTGGACACCAAGCGTTTGGCCTTCCCACGCTTCTACTTCATTTCCTCTGCTGACCTGCTGGACATCCTGTCCAGTGGCACTGACCCTCACCAGGTACATCTGCACACATAACACACAAGTTTAGTTGCCTAAAATCATTCCGTATGAAGTATACAGTGTTTACAGACAAACTGCAGTGCAGCACTCCATTATTTATCTTTTGCAAACACTAGATGGCAGTGTTGATTGCTGTTTCTTAAGTTGTCTTGAAGTTTTCCATATGTCACATTAGGACAAAATTGAACCAAAGTAGCAGCTGTGCAGTTGTGAAGCCGTACGTTTTCTCCCTCAGGTTCAGAGGCATCTGTCAAAGTTGTTTGACAATATGGCGAAGCTGAAGTTTGAAACGGACGCAGGCGGAAAGCCCACCAAAACCGGGCTCGGCATGTTCAGTAAGGAGGACGAGTATGTTCAATTCAACGAGCCCTGCGACTGCACCGGCCAGGTACAGCCGCCCTCGGTTTCATTTACCCACAATGCACTGCAAATTATAATGAGGGCTATTAGAGGAGTTTGTTTACAGAGACAGAGGCACTCTGTGATTTTATTCAGTAGCATACCATTTACAAAGGCATTTTAATTAGGAGATTTTTATTTATTTATTGGACGACACCTGAAATAGTGATAGTGGCACATGCTGCATGTTTGACACATTGTTAAAAACATAAATAATAACTCAAATCATGTGCTTTGTGGAGAAGATAGGTGCTGTTGTGTTTCCGCATGACTGAAATGTGAAATAATCCCATAGATGTATAGTATGGCCAAGAGAGGAAATTTCTCAATATTTGTATTTAATGTCCCTAAAAGATCAAAATACACTGGGAGGAAGAAAACACTAACCTATGGTTATGGTATTTAACTGACAAAATGATTTGGCAAAAAATACTGGCATGCTACAGTTTATCATGGAAAGTGGATTTTATTATACTGTGCAAAAAAAAAAAAAAAATGGATAGAAAGACAAAAAGCTCACAGGGATTAAAACACATGATTAATACAAGAACATAATCAGTTATTTATATTTAGTTGTTTTTGATTACAGCAGTCGTTCTTCAGGGCAGAATTAAATATGTTTTGCACATGTGGCGTGTGTAATTTGTCATGTTTCATTGCACAGTATGCTTACAAAATCTTTAATAGGGTCAAGGACCAAATGAGTTTTCAAGCATCAAAACAATAAAAGTTTAATACAGCTTTAAATTGTATTATTTTAGTATTATTATGTCCTGTTCAATTTATTCATTTTTTTTCTGAACAAAAAATAATGACAATATGACTACATACATTTTTGTATAAGTATCACAGTTCTAAAAATACTAATTCATTGTGATTTTATTATTATTTATTTAACCAGTAGCTTTTATCTTTTTGACAGCAAGAATCGTTTAAAATATAACCAAATTTAGCATGATCACTTACACTTCAGGTCAAATTTTTTATGTTTTTTAAAGAACACCAAGCCTGCATTTATTTGATCCAAAGTACAGCAAAAACAGTAAGATTTTGAAATAATTGTACAATTTAAAATAACGTTTTCTATTTGAATATATTGTAAGCTGAATTTTTAGCATCATTACAATATTCAAATTTGCTGCTCAAAAACATTTATTATAATTATGTTGAAAACAGCTGAGTAGATTTTTTTCAGGTTTCTTTGATGAATATAAAGTTTAGAAGAACAACATTTACCTGAATTAGAAATCTTTTGTAACATTATAAATGTCTTTGTCATCACTTTTGATCGATTTAAAGCGTCTTTAATAAATAGAAGTATTAATTTCTATTATTTCTTTCCCCCCAAAAATAAAATTATACTTTCTATTCATCAAAGAAACCTGGAAAAAAAAAAAAAATTACTAAATGTAATATATATATATATATTTTTTCTTGAACAGCAAATTTAGCATACTAGAAAAATAAAATGTAGCTTTGATCACAGGAATAAATTAAATTTTAAAAATATATTCAAATAGAAAACAGTTATTTTAAATAGTAAAAATATTGTACAGCTTTACAGTTTTTGCTGTACTTTGGATCAAATAAATGCAGGCTTAGTGAGCAGAAGAGACTTCTTTAAAAAAACATTAAAAATCTTACTATTCAAAAACTTTTGACTGGTAGTGTATATTTTAATAAGTGCAGGTCAGAATAAGTATGTTATTTAATTTTTACATAAATATATCTATTATTCTGAATGACAATGTGCATTATTTCAACCATATTTCGACATTTAATTTTTGCAAAAACTATTCAAAACATTAGCCGATACTTTACTTGCATTTTCTATGTATATAAAACCATTTTTGTACTTTTAATTTGATGCAAGCACCACAATTTGATGTCGTGTTTTTGACCCAATAATCAAATGTTTGAATAAAGGGAGAAAACCCAATATCACTATTAGCCGCTGCTGTACAGGAGTTACATCTGCAGTCCAAAATATCATAGAGACTGGCTCTTTTGAACACTTTCACTGAGAAACACCACTCATGTTTTCTCCAGCACACGTGGTTATAAATGTGGTTATGTTTGGAGGATCGGCTGTGGATTTCAGTTCAAACTAATCCAGCTCCTAAATTTCTGTATTCCTGGGGAGTTTTGCTCTGTCTGCTTATGGATGATTAGTTTATTCCTAGTGGAACTAATATACAGTATCAGGCTGCTGCCAAACCGTCTCACATCTGGAACCATTTAACGCTTATTCAGGTGGAAGTGTGGCTGAACCGTGTTCTGGAAAGCATGAGGGCCACTGTCCGCCATGAGATGACCGAGGCCGTTGCCGCCTATGAGGAGAAGCCCAGAGAGCAGTGGCTGTTCGACTATCCTGCTCAGGTACTGAATTAAAACCTGTAAACATCTCTAGGTCGGGTTCCTCTGAATGAGAGAATATTTATGAGGAATTAAGATATTGGAGATATTTTTGGCAGTACTACTATCTATAAGCCCACGGGTCTGTCTGCATGTGCTTAAGAATCAGGCCTCATGAGTGTGTGTTTTTAGGGGCTGTGGTGGATGTCTGTGTTTAAATAATTTTGTCTGTGATTATTCATTTTATTCAGGGGTGCTGAAACATTTCAGATAAAAACTAGGATTAAAACTCTCATTTAAACCTTTGAATAAAAGTTTTATGAATTTGAAAAATTCTGTAGTATTTCTAGGACACTAATCAAACGTGTGCCGTTGACAGTTTCCTTGTTGTTTTACGAAACTGAACAAGCTAAATACACCTCCTCTGTTATCAGCATGTTTCAATTTCTAAACTAATTTATTTTGATATTTGTTTGAGGCATAGTCAAAAATGTCAGGGTTGAATGACTGGCCTGATGTCATGATGAAGAAAAAAATATATTTTTATATAAAAGACCTTGTGGTCTAGGGTCTTTTTTTTTGAGACCCTGGACCTGGACCTCATTTTTCGGTCAATAAAAATATTGAGAAAATCTGCTTTAAAGTTGTCCAAATGAAGTTCTTAGCAGTGCATATTATTTTTCAAAAATTAAGTTTTGATATATTTACAGTAGGAAATTTACAGAATATCTTCATGGAACATGATCTTTGCTTAATATCCTAATGATTTTTGGCATAAAGTAAAAATCAATAATTCTGACCCATACAACGTATTTTTGTCTATTGCTATAAAAATACCCTAGTGACTTAAGACTGGTTTTGTGGTCCAGGGTCACATTTTTATTATATTTTAACCTTTTTAAATACAATAATTAAATCCACAAGGTTATATATTATATTAATATATGTTTTTTTTTATTAACTCTAAAACCAAATGAAACTAATATAAATACAAAGAGAAGATTTGTAAGAATTAAAATTCATTTTGATATTTCTTTGTTAGCAAAATCAAAATTGTCAAAATTGTTGGGGTGAAACAAATGCCCTGATGTCATAAAAATAAAAAATGAGTAAAATGTTTTAAATAAAAACTTTATTAAGCATAATATTTTATTATTATTATTATTATTTCTCAGAATAAATAAGCAAACCTAAGTGGTTTTAAAAATGCTAATATTTGCAAAAACATGCAGATTTTTATTTTTTGGCATTGATAAATAATGATAATTGTAAACATAAGTTTTGTAACTTATATATTTTTAAAAACTTTAAATAAATTAAGATGCATATGCAAGTATTCAAGGTGTAAGAAAAGATACCTTATTGTTACTTTTTACACCACATGAAATTTTAGTTAAAAATTGTAACCTTTTTTACTACCATTTTTTTAACCATATGAAATCAGCATAAATACAAAGAGCAGATTTGTAAAGTCTTGCCACATGTTATGATTTCTTTATTTTGGATACTAATGTATCATTGACTCCCATACTGAACGAAATACTGAAACATCCTGACACTCACGTTAAAGGATTAGTTCACTTTCAGAACAAACATTTTCAGGTAATGTACTCACCCCCTTGTCATCCAAGACATCCATGTCTTTCTTTCTTCAGTCGTAAAGGAAGTATGTTTTCTGAGGAATCAGAATCTCTACATATAATGGACTTTTATGGTGCCCCCAAGTTTGAACTTCCAAAATGCAGTTTAAATCCAGCTTCAAATGGCTCTAAATGATCCCAGCCAATAAAAAAGTGTCTTATCTAGCGAACCGATCAGTTATTTTCTAAACAAATTGACAATCTATATACTTCTTAACCTCAAATGCTGGTCTTTGTGATCAGGGTCAATACAGTTAGGGTATGTCAAAAAACTCCCATCTTGTTTTCATCTTCAACTTTAAAATCATCCTACAATTCTGTTTACCTTTTTGTTTTTTTTTTGTTTTTTTGAAAAGGGCATTTGATCTTCTTTGTATGTTCACTTTGTAAACACTAGATTGGTATTTCTGCAGCGATGTAGGATGATTTTGAAGTTGGGGAAGAAAACGATATGGGAGGTTTGAGGTTTAATTTTTAATTAAATAGGTTTAATTACTTTAATTTGAGGTTAAAAAGTATATAAATTGTCAAGTTTGTTTTGAAAATGACCGATCGTTTCACTAAATAAGACCCTTCTTACTCAGCTGGGATCATTTAGAGCCCTTTGAAGCTGCATTTAAACAGCATTATGGAAGTTCAAACTTGGGGGCACCGTACATATCCATTATATGGAGAGAAATCCTGAAATGTTTTCCTCAACTTTTTTATGACTGAAGAAAGAAAGACGTGAACATCTTGGATGACAAGGTACATTATCTGTACATTTTTGTTTTGAAAGTGAACTAATCCTTTAACTTTGCAGAATATATGCAGAACATAAATGTGTCAACTAGCGTTCTGTGACATAACATCTATTTTTTCTGCTAGGTGGCTCTCACATGTACTCAGATCTGGTGGACGACTGATGTAGGAATGGCGTTCTCCAGACTGGAGGAGGGATACGAGAACGCAATGAAGGAGTACTATAAAAAGCAAGTGAGTCAGTTAAACACCCTCATCACCATGCTGATCGGCCAGCTCACTCCTGGAGACCGGCAGAAAGTCATGACCATCTGTACCATTGACGTCCATGCCAGAGACGTGGTGGACAAGATCATTCAGCAGAAGGTACCGTCTCATCTGTCCTATTGTTATACTCCATCCGTTTCCTTTAGATAACTGCAGATGAGTGCACAATGTGCTCTTGTGTGATTTGGTCTCATATTTTGGTCTCATTCGAAGCAATGTAGTTTAGTAAAATAGAGGTCCCAATAAAGCTTGAGACTCTTTCACGTGACTCACATCAATGTCGTTTTGACTTCGGTATGAGAAACGCTGTGGAGGATTGAGCTTCAAACAGAAATCTGTCCTAATGACTGAAAAAATCGTTGAGTTGCTCTCAGTGAAATGATAAAAGAAAAAAATAAAACTATGACAAATTCAAGATCTTTTTAGACATTTGTGATCCTGGACCACAAACCAGTCTTAAGTAGTAGCACGGGTAAAATTTTAGCAATAACCAAAAAAGTGTGGGTCAAAGTTTTTTTGCTTTTATGCCAAAAATCATTAGGATATTAAGTAAAGACCATGTTCCGTGAAGGTATTTTGTAAATTTTTTAATAGTAATATGCATTGCTAAGAACTTCATTTGAACAACTTTTTTTTGCTCAGATTCCAGAATTTCAAATTATCAATAGTATATTGGCCTTTCGGATGATGTATAAAACTCAGCTTCAGAAAATTCAAAATATTGACCCTTATGACAGGTTTTGTGGTCCAGGGTCATTTTTTTATCTACTGCAGGGGTTTACCAACTTTTTGATATCAGACAGTCTAAAGCATAGTAGGCCACATACACACTGCAGCTAAATTCGGTTGTCAGTTCTCCTTTTACTCCTTAATCACGTTCTGTACGCACATAATTCACTAAAATACGGGAGTGACAACTGCATTCCACAACCGCAATAACTTCCGAAAAATACAGGTAGTGACAACCGCATTTACAGAAATTCTATGCAGCAAACTGAACAACTAGCTGTTAATGACGTATCTAAACGTGCTTCAGAAATGTGTCTTTGTCTGTACGTGAGATGCAAGAAAATTACAGTGAAAGAAGTCGTATCCTTAACTGATTTGGACACGAGCCCTGCAGTGAAGTGTCAGTGTTGCCAGATCTTCATAGAAAAAAACAACAACAAACAAGGACAAGCACAAAAAACAGTAAAACACCCAAATGCTTTGATTTATAACACCAAAAAAATCATATATCCGCCACAGACCGCTTTGTTAAATCCATAAAGTGCCTAGCTTTATTAGCTAAGACCAAATAACATGCCTAAAAGCGCTTGTAAATACGAGGACATGGCAACACTGCAAGACAGCAGCCTCACAAGCATAAACAAAACACAGAATGTTTATCAGTAGTTGAGTTAAAATCTTTAGCCAAAAAACGGCTAAATTCCTAAGACCCTTTCACACGAGACGCGGCAGTCGCGAATGTCTAGTTCATTTTCAGTTGGAGATATGCGGAATAATCAGTGAACTGATTATTAACAACCAATCATAAAACATTTAACTGAACTTATAACAGTTAAAAATGGAGGAAAAGATTGTTTTAAGTGTGATGGATTTCCCAGAATTGTATGACCCATCTAAAATTAGTAGTTCATGTACCGATTTTGTCTCCTTTTTTTTTCCTTTTGTGAGCACATCAATAAAAAGTTTTTTTTTTTTTTTTGCATTTCCAGCAAAGCTCTACGCTTCGGATGCATTGTTTAGGCTCAATTAATCTTTTACATTTTTCCTTTACAATTATATTTATCTCAAATATTTGCAAAATTGTGACCTAACAGGCAATTCTTCAAAAGCAACTCCACTTGTGCCAAACAGAAAAAAACATTATAATAATGACAATAACTAATAATTACAGGATGGCACAAACACAAATTATCGTCACGTTTTATTTAGTTTTTAGTAAGTAAAAAAATGTGACCTTGACAACTGTAACTCCTAGACCGCGTCGTGAACACTGCGTCAACTGCACAAAAAGCTTCTGCTACAAGAGAAGGCGGCAGCCACGCGGCGATTCCACCGCTTGCCGCGTTCCGTGTGAAAGGGCCTTTATTCTCTCCTGCAAGACGGCAAAATGTTGCTGTGGTTACAAATGTGGGAGTGGCTGTCCGTACACACATGGAATGATAATTTACGGTACTCACTCCCGCATTTAAATGCGGTTGTCACTCCTGAAACTTGCAGTGTGTACGTGGCCGTAGTGTAGTAAGATTTATTTTATAAAGACAATACAAAGTCATTGAAATAAGTCTTTAATATTACAGTCATTGTACTATATTATATGGATAATATTTAGCTTGAATTGAGTGTAATTGTTATTGTTAGATGTATAAACATTTAAAATTCAAGCAATATCAACTTGTATTTAACTAATATCAAAATTTCATGTTCAAAATTGTTTTGAAGAAATTTCATAGGGATTTATTTAGAATATTTCACATTGCAAGAGAGGGAGAGATGAACACCAAATAAGAAATATTTTTGTTCAAAAAACTATGCACATTGCTTATTTCTTACTGATAAAAACTATAGATGTCAATAGAATAAAATAATAGCAATGAATCTGAATTAATGTAAAATTAAATTTTGATAACACTTTACTTAAAGAATGCATTATCCATCTTTTTCTTCTCCTAAGAGCGGCCATTTGTAAATGTTATGGGTCTGGCTTCCGGTCTCTTCCATGTCCAGCAATATTTAGCTGTACAAAACAAATTGTTTTGCTGCTTGATATTGCAAATTGGTGTGTTTTACCATATTATTTAATGTCTTATCTTAATCATGAGCACACTGGTTTTACTGGTTACTGCACGTTGTTATTCTTTATGTGTTAGCGGATAATGAACCATAAGCTTACTTTACTTGCTTGAAGAAAAAGGTGGATAAGGTGCAAACGCATTGCATATGTCATGTGAATCACCTGGAAAGTCTCTTTCAAAAGACCAAAGTTGAAATGGTTTGAGCAGCGAATTACAGTGCAAAAGGTTAACACTGAGTTCACTGCAGTGACCAGCATCAGCGTTAGTCATGTGAAAAAGCCTGCAGGCGTCTCATGAGAGGATATTGAATACTGCCTCTATTTGCCTCCATAATCAAAGCCTCAATGTGCTCTAATGTGATTGCTCATATTTCGGTCTCACTCGAAGTCCCGCGGTTTAGTAGAATCGAAGTCCTAATGAAAGCGCGCCGAGTGGCTCAGAAGCACACTAATGTTTTTATCCAGCTCAGGTGTGATATTTTCCTCTTGCTAATCCTTCATAATCATCTCTCTCAGGTGGAGAACTCTCAGGCCTTTCTCTGGCTGTCCCAACTGCGACACCGCTGGGGCGAGAGAGAGAAGCACTGCTTCGCCAACATCTGCGACGCCCAGTTCCTCTATTCATACGAATATCTGGGCAACACACCTCGATTAGTCATCACGCCACTCACAGACAGGTGAGAAGCCAGAAAATCACAGCTTTAGCTTCGGAGTGACTCATTTTAAAGAGCCAATTAAAAAGCGAGCGCATGCCCTTATGCTTAAGGATGATGGCAGGATGCTCGGGCCTGTCTCGACCCTTTGAAACAGTCACAAAGCAGAGACGCTGTTTTTTAATAGTCAAATCAATGGCAGTGCACTTTCCTGAGCATATGGTCAGTCTCTGAGCTCTGCTGACCGAGTCACACGTCTGCCTTTCAATCACAACGAACCGAGACGATGCAAAAATACAACACCGGGGCACAGATGGCTCCATTAAGATATGGAGGCTGCTGAACGTCATTCATGTGAACAGACTGCTTACTTTATAGTTGTTTTAGTTAACCTGTAAATAAGTTTTCCCAAAATGTTTCTCTTACATTTTGTTTAGTTTTATTAACTGAAACAGTATGTGAACTTATGCAAGCTAAACAAACACCATTAGACTAATGTGATAATTTCAGGATCATGATACATTATTACTCTCCTTTTCAACAGTTTGAGGAAAAGTTTCATTAAATGAATCAAAAAACATATATAATGTTAAAAAAAATCTAATAAATGCTGTTCTTTTGAACTTTCAAAAAAAAATTATCAGTGTTTAAAAATATTCAGCAGCACAGCTGTTTTCAGCAATGATTTCTGAAGGTCACGTGACACTAAACACTGGAGTTATGATGCTGAAAATCCAGATTTTATCACATTAATAAATTACATTTGAACATAGAAAATAGCTATTTTAAATTGTAATATTTGTTTCACAATTTTTGCAGTTTTTACTGTATATTTGATCAAATAAATGCAGCCTTGGTGAGCATTTTCTTTCAGAAACATAAACAAATTTAACCGAGCCCATACTTTTGAACTCTAATGCGTATATGATAATGTACTACTCATGTTGTATCTTTAAATACATGTTGTCATATAGTAACTAAACTAATTTAAGTAAAAAATCCAGCTCATAAAAGTCATTTAAGGAGTTGGCCTGTTGTGGTTGTATACTGTACACTTCAATTCACTAAAAAAGCAGATTTAGGTTGTTTTTACTGGACCAACAAAGGATGTTGATTCAGGAACATTGCTTGTCTGTGTAAATCACATAGAACAGTGCCATCCTCACCTATTAATGCAAATTATCTTCACTGAAGGACTCTTCAGGGGTAAAGGCTTGCCAAATAGCCTTACTTAAACACATAAAACACCTCCGTTCTTTACACAGGTCATCAGTAAATACACCAAACTCAATGTTAAACGTAAGGTAAAACCTGATCCATTTAGCAGTGCTCCGTCTATCAAAATCGAGCTGTTTGCTCAGGCTGATCACATCAGCAGCACACTGTAATAGCAGGATTTTAGCCGTGGACAATTACTTGAATTGGAAGAAGTCTGTATTTATACGATTGAACATTTGTGATTGTTTTGCTGAAGTGTGTTTTTCTCGGCTCAAACGCAGGTGTTACATCACTTTGACGCAGTCACTGCATCTCATCATGAGTGGAGCCCCAGCTGGTCCGGCCGGCACTGGGAAAACCGAGACCACTAAGGATCTGGGCCGAGCCCTCGGCATCATGGTGTACGTCTTCAACTGCTCCGAGCAGATGGACTACAAGGTGACGAGAGCAGAGACTATGACAGGGTGTTGACATGGACTGTATATGCTGTCTGGCTTTTCTTTATTGGGTTGTACTTTTTCTTAAATGCATTTACCAGGTCTTACTGATATGGATAATGTTTACTTCTATAGCGTTTTACACAATGCCTACACAATGACCCTGGACCACAAAACCAGTAATAAGGATTACTTTACAATTAAGAAATTGAGATTTATTTTGAGAATGAGATACAACTATTTGAAAATCTGGAATCTGAGGGTGCAAAAAAAAATCAAAATATTGACAAAATCACTTTTAAAGTTGTCCAAATTAAGTTCTTAGCAATGCATATTACTGATCAAAAATTAGGTTTTGATATATTTATGGTAGGACATTTACAAAATATCTTCATCTTTACTTAATATCCTAATGATTTTTGGTTTTGGCATAAAAGAAATATCTATAATTTTGATCCATACAATAGCTGGCTATTGCTACAATTTACCCATGCTACTTCTTTTTTGTGGTCCAGGGTCACATAGTCATTATTTAGATCAATTCAGTTCAGTGTTGATTCAGTTCAGCTCAATAAGTGTTCAATAAGTGTCAATGTTGTAAAAAGTCTTTATTCAGATCAGTTCAGTTGACGTTTTGTTCTCATCCAGTAGTGTCAGTGCAGTCAAATCAATATGCAGTATTACTGAATATTGAAGTCTTTTAAACCCCAATATAATGACAGTTCAGCAATCATGTAATGTGTTTTCTGTCAGCTGTTTAGAATCAGATCTAATACAAATTTGCAAATGAATCACTCTTTTGATCTACTCCTCTGACAAAGGTCTGAAATGGTTTGCGATTCATTTTGATTCATTTGGACAGTTCACTCATGCACTGAATTGTTTGCAGTGGTTTCTCATACTGTAATTGGATTCTTCATAAGACAGAACAAAAATAGCGCTGGATGAAGTGATTTTTAACTACAAATCATTATACAAAATGTACAAATGTCTTGTTTGTCAGCAACAAAGCAGCTTTTTATTGCTTATTATACAATCCTTTTGTCTATCCGCCTTATTTTTCCCGTAAGAACGTATGCGGCCATTTGTAAATGTCATGGGTCTGGATTCCGGTCTCATCCAGCTATTTTTAGCTGTACAAAACAGATTGTTTTGCTGCTTGATATTACAAATTGGTGCGTCTTATGTATTATAATGTATTATTTTAATTATGAACACACTGGTTTGTAGTGCAAACAGTTTTACTTTTACAGTTATTCTTCTCGTTATTTCCCTATAGCAGATAATTAACCGGAAGTCTTGTCCGTAGGATTACTTCCACGTTGAAGAATAAGGTGGATAATAATATTGGGACTCGTTACTGATGAAAAGCTAGAAATGCTCCTGGTAAGAATACTGTGGTGGTTTGCTGTTCCCGACATAGCCAGTCAAAACAGCTTTTAATCAAGTTCACAGCGAGCTCCTAACTCCAAACTCACTCTACACCTCTTGAGCGATTTCTTAATGTACTTCTCCCATCATGGGGTCCAGCAGATTAGTAAAGCTCTGATGACCAGCTTTATTTACATGTGAAGCCATGTCAGTATTCAGGCCTCATCAGCGCTTCATATAATAGAAACACAGCGTTCTTCTGCCACATCATGACTGCAGAGAGGTGAAGACGGCCTCAGGATCACAGACTCTCGCAATCAATCCCTGGTCAGCTTCATCACGTCTCAGCCAGCGCTGCAAACACACACACAGTGTTTAGAATATGAATGTGGGTTTGCAAATGCTGCTCATCCACCCAGAAAACGTCTGCTTAGCATTTGTTGTTCTTGTTTATAAGCTGGAATTTCAGCAGAGCAGGAACCGTGAGCTCGTTTCCAGAAAACAAAAGACGGCCGCATAATTTCACATGCTTCTGTTTGTTGCGATTGATGCTTTCCAGCGATGCACCCGTAACTCTGTGCTTTCTCTCGCTCGATCTGTTTCTTTCAGTCATGTGGCAACATCTACAAAGGCCTGGCGCAGACCGGAGCCTGGGGCTGCTTCGACGAGTTCAACAGGATCTCGGTGGAGGTGCTTTCAGTGGTGGCGGTGCAGGTGAGTGACTTACTCCCTGATGAATAAACAACAGCATGGACCAGATTTATGCTATTCGCTTAGAAATCTAAAAACTGCATTCGTTTTTTATCTACAATAAATTACATTATGCACCAATTAAATCATAAAATTAATTGCAAATTATTCACGCCTCATTTTTGGCTGAGAAATTGCCCCCAAAAGATCATTTAAAGTCATTATTGCGTTGAATAAGAAAAGCATCAAACAGACATTTTTTTTAAAGGTGAAAAAAGTCAACTAAACTAGACAGCGGGGAGTCACTGTCTTAATGAGTGAGTCATTGAATCATTCAATCAACTGATTAATTCAAACATGAGTCACTGATTTAAATGAATCACCAATTTAAACGGTTCTGCTGTGGCTTTTATTGGACCTGTTTTCCAGTTGATAAAATTGAGAAAAAACAAACAAAAACAGACAATATTAACAATGCTATGTCTAAACTGTAACAATATTAAAATCTTTGTTTATTGAACTGTTGTATAAAATCACCAATTTGCAATGGAGAAACAGCACTTTTGCTGATGTAATATTGCTAAACTATATCAAGATTGAAGTTTCTTATGCTTATCAAGGCTGATCAAAAATACAGAAAAAAAGTTAATATTGTGAATACATATATACATTAAAATTGAATTTATATCTGTAATTAAAGTTTAATTTCCAGTATCATTTCTCCGGTCTTCAGTGTCACATGATCCTTCAAAAATCATTCTAATATTCTGATTTATTATCAGTGCTGGAAACAGTTGTGCTGCTTAATATGTCTTTCCCGACCCTACCCCCTTCTCTCTCTCCCACTTCACTTCCTGTCAGTAATGATCTGTCCTATAACAATAAGGCCAAAAATAAATCTTTAAAAGATTTATATTTTGAATAAATGCAGTCTTTTTAACTTGTTATTTGTCAAAGAATCCTAAAAAAAGAATCACAGGTTGCAAAAAAATATCCCGTTTCCAACAACGATAATTCTAATAATAAATCAGCATATTAGAATGATTTCTGAAGGATCACGTAACACTTTAGACTGCAGTAAACTTTTGACTGGTAGTGTATATAAAATAATTCTCATATCTTGAATTTTAGGCTTGTATAACTGCTTTCTCATGCAGGCAGTCACCCTGTATCACGTTCATTAGCAACTGCATCAGTGTAAGATGATGGACAGATCTGGATGGGGCATTGCATTAAATGCCTTAATCATTTTAACGAGTCATTTTTTCCATAATTAATCGCACCAAATTAACCTGTTAAATCGACAGCCCTGCTTGAAATGCCACCAGGGAAAGTTTTTGGCTAAAAATATAGATATAATGCATCAGGAAAACACTGCATGAGAAAAATTGAGCCTTTATGATTCACTCAACAGTTACATCAGCTGCTTATATGTCACACCATCTCATAATGCTGTGGCATCTGCTGTTTGCCATTGAGATTTTATGCCTTGCAATTTAGGGTTTGCGCAGGGAAACTGAAGCGCTGCAGACGCACCTACTGTGGTTGAATGAATCATCTTCATAACGCTGGCAGATGTAATTTGCTCACAATGGCTATTATGTTGAGGATGATGATGGCCGTGATTATAAGAAGCTTGATGTGTAGCTGCTCATTCATCCTGAGACGCATTTTGTTGTGATACAGTGTGATGGGTTTTAATGGCTAATTCCTGAAACTGTGCCCTTTTTCCTTTGAAAGCGAGAAAGACTCGTCTGAAATGTCAGGACATTGAAAAGGTGTGATAAAAAAAAGGAATTACCTTTTCTTTTGTAGTGTTTTCAGAGAGCAGCTGTCAAGAAGAACAATTTACAGTGAATCAGAACATCAGTGTAATGATAGCGAGGCGTTTGTCAGGCCGTCTGACAGGAAGCATGTGCCATTTAGCCATATCCTTTTTAAGTAGGAGGATGCTTCGCTGGGATTTAGTCTATTCAAATTTTATTCTCACAAAGACAGATAGAATCAATTTTCCGTTCGGTTAAGCTAAAACAAACAGAAGGGCTTCCAGATGTATCAATATTGAGACAAATTAACCAGCTCCAGCACTCACCTCACCGCCGCTCACCATGGGAGGGAAACAGATTTACAGAGGAGTGTCCCCAAATATCAGGCAATTAATTTTCATCTTTTCATTAATTACGAACAATGAGACTGTTGTCAAGCCAGGCAATTCATGGAATAGGAAACAACAATGATCATTCTGTCCTCATTTATTCACTCTCACAATGCTCCAAACCTGTATTGATGCAAATACATCTGTGGAACACAAAAGATGATGTTTAGAAAAATGTCTGAGCTGCTCAGGTCAGTATAATGGAAGTAAATGGAGGACCAGGACCAAAAACATAAACAGAGGTTCATATAACTTTTAAGTTGAGTCACATTAGCACTTTATACAATAAAGGTGGTTTCAAAGCAATTGCACTGTAATAAACAGGAATATAACAAGGACGCAAAATTTATTCAATATGAGACAAATTCAAAATCTGCAAAAGTAATGTCATTATTCATATGAGTTCTACTTTTGTTCTGATCTGATAGTCAAATTGAAAATAGTATTGAATATTAAGTTTTAGGAAGTTTAAAAGTCACTTTTGAAGTCATATGTTAAAGGGTTAGTTCACCCAAAAATGAAAGTTAGCCCAGTATTTACACATCCCGAAGGCATTCTAGGTGAATATGCCTTCTTTCAGACGAATACAATCAGAATTATATTAAAAATTGTTCTGGCTCCTCCAAGCTTTATAATGGCATGGGCGGGTGTTTCTGTTCAACAGTCCAAAACAAGTCCAATAAAGTGACTGTTGAAGAGAAACACCGTCCATTGCCATTATAAAGCTTGGAGGAGCCAGAACAATGTTTAATATAACTCCAATTGCATTTGTCTGAAAAAAGGAAGTCATATACAACTGGGATTCCTTGAGGGTGAGTAAATAATGGGCTATTTTTGATTTTTGGCGACAGGACCAAAATCTTATATCACGATATGAGTTATTTTATTTCACAGTAACTATATTTATTACAATAGTTATTTTTGCTTTAAATAAGGTCTTTTAAAAAAAAGCTCACACAAGCTCACTGAAGACAAGTCTGTCAGTGATTAAGGTGAAACAATGCAGGTGAATAGGGTAAAAAAAAAAAATAATAATAGTAATCACTTTACTTACCCAGCTGATTACATTGATAATTGCAAACATTTTTTGTATTACTGTTTTTTAAAATGTTAGGAAACTGAGGAAACTTCTTTAGATAGATAAAGTGCTATAAAAGAAACACTTAACAGTGTCTTTTAGATGTTTCCTTTGCACTAGTCTGAAAAAACACTTTGACAAAATCTCAAACTTGACAGGTGCATGAAAAAACAGTGTTTTTCCTGCAGTTTCTCCCCTTAAATAAGAATAAGAAACTAATTACAAGCAATAGGATAAATTTATGTTTCTACTTAATAAAGTTATAAAAGTGATTTAGTCAAGAGCAATGAGGGATTTTTTTTTCTCTGCTTTGCTGTTTGATTAGCACGAAGGACTGCTGTCACTTTAAGAGCTGCCTGGATCTACTATACTGTTACACATGTGTTTTATTTCTCTTTGCCTTCCCTTAAGACATTAATTACTGTGTTTATGAGGAGACTTGCAAAGATGAGCATTTTGACACATAAAAGTGTGTGCATTAAACCATTCAAGGTCTATAAAGCGGCAAAAATAACTGTCCTCTATAGACACCGTCTTCACATGCGCAGTCTCTCAGACAGCATGTGCATATAACAAAATGAGTTCTCCTTTGCTGCTGATTGCATTTTAATGGCTTGAAATCACTTATTTTTAAATGCAACTGACCCTTTGCAAACAGATTGATTGACAGAAGATCAGACCAATCAGAACGCAGAGTCTGCCATTTTGTCCGACAAACAAATCAGACAGGAGAGTAGATAAACTTCGGTGGGCTTAAGCTTTAAACGTTGCATGTCTTGACATCTTTCCGTGGTTTAAATAAAATACGTTCTGATGTTCATTCATGTTTTTTTTTCATGCTTTAAGTAAATAAGAAAAGACGATCAGTTCACATGTCATTGATCTAATCTGTCACGACACGTTAAAGAGCCACAAAACAGTATTCATTGCTTGAATTTCTTAAAAAATGACAACATTTTAAAGCTGAGAACTTGTTTCATACCGGAAGTAACCTGCTCTGTCTTGTCTGTCGGCGTGTTGTCAGTTTCTTCTTTGCTCCGTGATGTATTTTTCACTGCGTTAGAACATGATGTGTAGTGTGAGAGTGGCGTTGTCGGACATAGCAACAGGAACTAAGGTGGGTAGGTTTTTGCAAATTGTCAGTTCTTAAAAATGCATGAAAACGATCACTTTCATTGTATGGAAAAGAGCAGCTTGGACATTTTAATAAGCATCTGCTTTTGAGTACCACAGAACAAAATCAGTGAGATGGGATGGCTACATTTTCACTTTTGAGTACACACACCCTCTAATATTTCCCAGTAATTTCCACTCTCGTGTCCCGGTCACCCTCTCAGGTTCTTCTGCTGTTTCAGCTCTTAATGCACGCCTGTGCTTGGCTTAGCTGCTCTGCTATAGAACAGCATGTAAAATTCATGAAGGCAGTGTATAGTGTGAGGTTTGGAGTTCATGTAAGGCCATGGCAGAGTAAAGCCTCATCTCGTATTCCATCAGCTCTCAGCAATATCTGACTCACTCTTAATGTTATATGTCAGTGTTTATCTGCTAGCGGCCTGAACTCTATCAGACTGTGTCTTCAGTGCTGCGAGCGGCTGAATCATTGCTGTTTCAGACACTAAACCCGTCCTCACGCCCTGTTGACAGGTTAACCGTTCACTGTAATCCAATTAGATCTTTTTTTGATTGTCGCTTCATAAAATATTCCATTAAAGCACGGCCTGCCTGTATCCTGATCTAGTGTTCGTGCTGCCCGTTCCTCTCTCTCTCACACACACTGACCAGTGGCTAATATGAATTTCTAATATGAAATTCAATTTGATTATTTCATCAAGGTCAGTGGAGGGAATGAAAGGAACAAGGATTTGCCATTTAAACACGTTTAAGTCCTAGTAAGACATGCCTCTTGTACTGTAGGCTGTAAATGACAGCGAGTTATAAGAGTGTAACTGCGATCACTCACTTGTCAGTAGACTTGTTTCTGGAAGGATTTTTCACATTTATTTTCTCCGTAGGGATTTATTACATTTTTAAATCAAAATTTAAATACCATTAACCAAACCAAATAGCTCTGTATTGCTAGAAAAGTCACAATATTAACTTTGATTTGCAAAAAAAGAATATGAAAATTCCTCCTCATGAAGCATAGTAGTAATAATAATAATAAAACATTTAAATAGTTTTTTTATTGATTAGAAGTATTAAAAATACTAAAATGCAAAGTTGCATTTTTTGCTAATATCTTAGAAACCGTTACGCCGATCATTACAAACCACCGTAGGAAATTCAAAAACATAGTGTGCCGGCTATATGCCAATGCCCAATTGACAGAATTTTAATAGTAAGTGCCATGAAAATGCAAACAAAGTCAGCAGTCAGTGATTTTTTTCATGTATAAAATGTATTCATGATGTATTCATGTATTCATGATCTTTTCATGTATAAAAATGTCCATAACTCCAATACAAAATGAGATATTTTCACCAAATTTGACACACATATGTGTGGGCACACTCTAATGACACATGAAAAATTTGGTGGGATTGTGCCTCTTGGTGGTGCTATAATTGAACAAAACATGATAGAGTATTATAGAGTATTATGATATAAAATGCTACATTCTTACCAATGCATTGGTGTACTATTATGAAACTTTGTATGTACCATGGAGACCATGACCTGAAATTACTTAAAAAGTTTTGACACAGTGCCACCTTGTGGTCAAAAGTTATAATGACATTTTAAATAAATGCTAATAGCTTTCTGTGAATTTTGCCTATTGTAATGAGACTGGTATTAATAGACTCCTTGGGTCATGCTGTGAACAGTAATACCAATGTTTCCATAGTCAACCAAGCTTCCTGTCCGCCATTTTGATTTTCTTTAAAAACTTACTTTTTCGAACTCCTCCTAGACCGTTGATTCGATTTTCATCAAAATCAAATCGGATCATCTATAGACCATGCTGACAAAATGGATTTTGTGTCGATAGACAAAACCGTTTTCGCGTACCACAGCAACTAATTTAATGCATGATGCCAATATGACACTTGAGGCTGTATCTCTGCAATGCTTGGGCATACTGACACCATTGTCAGCTTACACAGAACACACCACTTCGATTTGATAACAGCACCACCTATTGGTCAAACGTAATAAGCCAATAAATCATATTACTGGAGGTTGTATTTATGATTTTTCAGCCATTTTGAGTAAAATCATCCTAAAATGGCTTCAGTTACTCATTGCCTCAGTTGTTCTGATGATTGCTGCCTTAATTGCATACTGCTTGGCGCTGTAATTGCTGCTTGCAACTATATTTGTTTATTATTATTAAGAAAATTATTGAGATTTTGATGTCCAGCTCCCTGTCGTGTCCTTGGCACTTTCTTGAGTTGATTTATTCTCACTTTCTCATTGCTTAAATGCAACTAACATATATTCTGTTCCATTTCCATTTATATTGCTGATGTGTGATCCATCAGGTCAAAAGTATTCAAGATGCCATTCGAGACAAGAAGAAGAGGTTTAACTTCATGGGCGAGGATGTGAACCTGGTCCCGTCGGTGGGCATCTTTATCACCATGAACCCGGGCTATGCTGGCAGGACAGAGTTGCCGGAAAACCTCAAGGCTCTCTTCAGGTGCGCTGTGGATTTGCATTCCATTAGGTGCTGTTTGCACTTAAAGGGGAATTCTGCCGTTTTAAATATCAGCATCGGCATCCTGGTTATAGGGAGATTGGATGCACCTGTGCTTCTCTATAACACAGATTTTCAAGTTTAAAATGATTTTTTGCATTTCAAACAATAACTTTTTTTTTCCCCATTAGATCTGTTTTTCTCTGTAGAGTCAGCATTCATGAACACATTTTTAATTTGACCGCCTATAATTTGTTTGTGGCTGCATACTCATAAACATAATACATATTCATAAACATCAGGCTCTCAAACACAGATGCATCGCCAGCCAGGTGTTGTTCTATATCAGATAAACACTTACAACTAATGCAGATTTTTTTGTTGACAGTATTGGCCTACACTTTTACAGTTATTGATTATATTATATTAGGGATCAGGCATGTATCAGTTCCATTAGGGGACCAGAAAGATGTAACGGTCAAAAGATATTAAAATAGATGAGAACTAAAATACATATTTCACACATACTGTATAATATTCAAAAACAAATGGCTTGCATTTTATTCTGATAGTGCACTTTAGACATGCTACTAACTACAAGTTACATGTCAACTAGCAGTTATTAGAGTATTTAGCCGTGCTAAACATGCTAGAAAAGTGCAAAAATGCTAACATACTAATTTATGCTAGCCATGTGTTAAACATGTTAGAAACATGCTAGCAGATTGTTAAAACATATTAGATACATGTTAGACACAAGTTAACATTGTGTTAAAACATGGCAGCTCCATGTTAAAATGATAACGATTTTAGAAACATGCTAGCATAGTGTTGAAACATGCCAATACAATGTTAAAAATGCTCAACATGTTAGAAACATGCTAGCATAGTGTTAAAACATGCCAGCCACATGCTAAAAATGCTAAACGTTGGAAACTTGCTGACCTATGTTAGCAATGTGCTAAAAGATGTTTGCCATGTGGTAAAAAACATGAAACCAATATTTTAACCCATTAAGCCCACCGGCAACTATAGTTGCTACAGTTTATAGTTGTCATTTTCCTACACATATATATGTGTATATATGTATACACACATAATCATGAAGGTCTCTAGAATCATCCAAACAAAACAAATCTCACAAGAGATCTATAGTTTTTTGTATACTTAGTCAAAAGTACAAGCAAATACCTTGTAAGTACATATAACATATATAGTGAGGAAATTGGGTATACTGTTGCTAGCAACATGCTAATCATGCTAACTTCATGTTAACAACATGTTCGTATGTTGCTAGCAAAATGCTAATTTTGTTAATTTTGTTTTAACATTTAACTTGTTTTAACATGTTGTTAGCATAATGCTAACACAATTGACATGTTGTTAACATGATGCTAAAATGATGCTAGGGCTATTATAAGTGCCTAGTGCCAAGTTTTGTCAGTAAGCACCACTACATATATACAGGTCCTTCTCAAAAAATTAGCATATTGTGATAAAGTTCATTATTTTCTGTAATGTACTGATAAACATTAGACTTTCATATATTTTAGATTCATTACACACAACTCGAAGTAGTTCAAGCCTTTTATTGTTTTAATATTGATGATTTTGGCATACAGCTCATGAAAACCCAAAATTCCTATCTCAAAAAATTAGCATATCATGAAAAGGTTCTCTAAACAAGCTATTAACCTAATCATCTGAATCAACTAATTAACTCTAAACACCTGCAAAAGATTCCTGAGGCTTTTAAAAACTCCCAGCCCGGTTCATTACTCAAAACCGCAATCATGGGTAAGACTGCCGACCTGACTGCTGTCCAGAAGGCCATCATTGACACCCTCAAGCAAGAGGTCTGTGGGAAGGAAAAAGTGTGGCAGAAAACGCTGCACAACGAGAAGAGGTGACCGGACCCTGAGGAAGATTGTGGAGAAGGACCGATTCCAGACCTTGGGGGACCTGCGGAAGCAGTGGACTGAGTCTGGAGTAGAAACATCCAGAGCCACCGTGTACAGGCGTGTGCAGGAAATGGGCTACAGGTGCCGCATTCCCCAGGTCAAGCCACTTTTGAACCAGAAACAGCGGCAGAAGCGCCTGACCTGGGCTACAGAGAAGCAGCACTGGACTGTTGCTCAGTGGTCCAAAGTACTTTTTTCGGATGAAAGCAAATTTTGCATGTCCTTCGGAAATCAAGGTGCCAGAGTCTGGAGGAAGACTGGGGAGAGGGAAATGCCAAAATGCCTGAAGTCCAGTGTCAAGTACCCACAGTCAGTGATGGTCTGGGGTGCCATGTCAGCTGCTGGTGTTGGTCCACTGTGTTTTATCAAGGGCAGGGTCAATGCAGCTAGCTATCAGGAGATTTTGGAGCACTTCATGCTTCCATCTGCTGAAAAGCTTTATGGAGATGAAGATTTCATTTTTCAGCACGACCTGGCACCTGCTCACAGTGCCAAAACCACTGGTAAATGGTTTACTGACCATGGTATTACTGTGCTCAATTGGCCTGCCAACTCTCCTGACCTGAACCCCATAGAGAATCTGTGG
Organism: Cirrhinus molitorella; assembly: GCA_033026305.1. Taxonomy (NCBI): domain Eukaryota; kingdom Metazoa; phylum Chordata; class Actinopteri; order Cypriniformes; family Cyprinidae; genus Cirrhinus; species Cirrhinus molitorella. The sequence continues at coordinate 30,908,490 of CM065136.1, read as the reverse complement.
GATATTGTGAAGAGAAAGTTGAGAGACGCAAGACCCAACACTCTGGATGAGCTTAAGGCCGCTATCGAAGCATCCTGGGCCTCCATAACACCTCAGCAGTGCCACAGGCTGATTGCCTCCATGCCACGCCGCATTGAAGCAGTCATTTCTGCAAAAGGATTCCCGACCAAGTATTGAGTGCATAACTGAACATAATTATTTGAAGGTTGACTTTTAAAAACACTTTTCTTTTATTGGTCGGATGAAATATGCTAATTTTTTGAGATAGGAATTTTGGGTTTTCATGAGCTGTATGCCAAAATCATCAATATTAAAACAATAAAAGGCTTGAACTACTTCGAGTTGTGTGTAATGAATCTAAAATATATGAAAGTCTAATGTTTATCAGTACATTACAGAAAATAATGAACTTTATCACAATATGCTAATTTTTTTAGAAGGACCTGTATATATATTTATTTTTATTTATTTTCATTTAACTTTTTGATACACAGTGCCCTGTTGGGGCAACTTAATTGCTTTGCACTTCTGCACTATGTTCCACCACTTTAAGACAAATGTATTTGTTGTCTGTTGTTTTCATATTCATAAATGCTAGATGCAGCCTTTTTGGGTTCGCATTGAATGTTCTTCGACTTTTATGCATAATAAATCTGTTTATGAATAAAGATTGATCTTCCCTGCTGAAAAAAACAGCTGAAACCAGCCTAAGCTGGTTGTCTGGTTTTAACTGGTCATCCAACCTGGTATTAGCTCGTCATAGCTGGTCAGCAGGCTGGTTTTAGGGGGGATTTGGCCACTTTCTTAGCTGGTCAGGGTGGTCTTATCTGGTCAGCAAGCTGGTTTCAGAGGGGTTTTTGTCACTTTGTCACTTTCTTAGCTGGTCATTCTGGAGACCAGCTGGACAACCAGCTAAAACCAGCCTGACCAGCCTAGCCAGGCTGGGAAACCAGCTAAAACCAACTAGTTCCAGCTTAAACCAGCCAACCAGCTTAGGCTGGTTTTAGCTGTTCCTCCAGCCTGGTTTTAGCTGGTCAGCAGGCTGGTTTTAGAGGGGTTTTGGTCACTTGGTCACTTCCTTAGCTGGTCTGGCTGGGAGACCAGCTGGAACAACCAGCTAAAATCAGCCTGACCAGCCTAGCCAGGCTGGGAAACCAGCTAAAACCAGCTTAAACCAGCTAAGAACAGCTTAGACTGGTTTTAGCTGTTTTTTCAGCAGGGTGTTATCAGCAGTTCTCAGCTCTCCTCCTATTCAAATTTGACATTTAATGGGTGCATACAACATATTTGCCCACCGGCAACTATAGTTGCCGCATATTCAAACACAATTTTCAAGAAAAAAAAAAAACCTGAGGAAAATAAATGCAGAACTTGTTCACATAGGACACTATTAACACAACTATATGCATGAAACCATTAAAAAAATATGGGCTCAAATGTGTTAAATTATGTTAGAAACTTGTTAAATTATTCCAGCAACATGCTAAAAGATGTTAGAGTATTAGTAGTCTGTCTGCTTAATATCTGCTGTTTGAACTTTATTTTGATGGACATTCTACTGACTATAAGGAACTTTGTGTCAACTAAAAGTTGACTAATACTCTAATGAGAGTTTGTTGACATGTAACTTGTAGTTAATAGAATGCTCAAAGTGGACTGTCAAAACAAAATGTAACCAATAAATGTTTTATGGCTGAGATAAGTTGTGTGTAAATATATGTCTCTAGTCAGTTACTGTGTGAGAGGCCTGATCTGCATGTTTACTGCGTTTGATTCAGTCATGATGTACTTTCGTTGTGTTTCTGCAGGCCGTGTGCGATGGTGGTGCCAGATTTCGAGCTCATCTGTGAGATCATGCTGGTGGCCGAGGGTTTCATCGAGGCTCGACTTCTGGCCAGGAAGTTCATCACTCTTTATCAGCTGTGCAAGGAGCTGCTCTCCAAACAGGTTCAGACGTCTCACACTATCGCTCTGATGCAGTTAGCAGCTGCTTCAAATAAAGGCTTTGACTCGTTTAGCCAGAGCAACTCTAGCTGTTTGTTTTTCTGTCATTTGGGATTTGATTTGATTGCGATGTTATGAGACTCCCAATCGCTTTCTAATAAAAATGTTGTCAGTCCTGCTATCATACTGCTGTTACTCTATAAATAGTTTTTATGTACATCTGATAATCAAAGCCTTTATTATTCACAGCGTTTCGGCTGCATTGATTTTACTCTCTCATTGTCGTTCTCTTCTCGTTTCTTGTCAAACTTGTTTTGCTGTGTCTTTCTCTCTAAGGATACCTAATTCTCTCTCAGGAACATCCTTATTCATGTTAGCAAGGGGCTAAAATATGTTAACCTTGTATTAAAACGTTTGAAACATTGCATCATCGTGTTAAAACATGCCAGCAACATACTCAAATTTTAAACTTGTTAGAAACATGCTATCATTGTGTTAAAATAAACTAGCGATATAATAATTCATGCTATCTTTGTGTTAAACATGTTAGAAAAATCCTAGCATAGTGTTAAAACATGCTAGAAACGTTATCCAATTCACGTTAGCCATATGTTAAACATGTTAAAACATGCCAAACAATTTTAAGCATGTTAGAAACATGCAATCAGTGTTAAAACATGCTAGTAAAATGCTAATTCATGCTGGCCATGTGTTAAACATGTAAAAAAAAACTTGCTAGTAACATGTTAAACATGTCAGAAACATGATATCAGTGTTAAAACATGTTAGAAACATGCTGGCATTGTGTTCAAACATGCTAGATACATGTTAGAAACATGCTAACAACATGCTAATGTGAAGCATGTCCTAGCACAAAGCCAATGGATGTTAACCTTGGGTTAACCATGTTAGAAACATTCTAGTTAGTATAATGTTAGCAGATGCTAACATTCTAGCAACATGATTTATGTAATGTGCCAAAAGATGTTTGCCATGTGGTAAAACATGGTAGAAACATGTTAATTCATACTAAAACATGTTAAATATGTTTCCAGTGTGTTTAAACATGTTATCAATATAGTAAATTATATTAACAACTTTAAAATTAGTCTAGCAGCATGTTAAAATGTGCTAGAAACATGGTAAAAGATACTAACAACATTATACATCATGTGAGCACTGTGGTAAATCATGCTAGCAACATAATACAACATGTTAGCAATGTTCTAACCCTTTGGAAAAAACAGCATATGTGACCCTGGACCACAAAACCAGTCATAAGGGTCCATTTTTGGAAATTGAGATTTATACATAATCTGAACGATGAACAGATAAGCTTTCCATTGATGTATGGTTTGTTAGAATATGACATATTTGGCCGAGATACAACTATTTGAAAATCTGGAATCAGAGAGTGCAAAAAAATCTAAATATTGAGAAAATTGCCTTTAAAGTTGTCCAAATGAAGTTCTAGCAATGCATATTACTTATCAAAAATTACGTTTTGATACATTTGCAGAAGGCAATTTACAGAATATCTTAATGTAACATGATCTTTACTTAATATCCTAGTGATTTTTGGCATAAAAGAAAAATCAATCATTTTGACCCATACAATCTATTGGCTATTGCTACAAATATACCCCAGCGACTTATGACTGGTTTTGTGGTCCAGGGTCACATATGTTGGTTTGGTAGGTTTTGATGCTGGTTTTAGCTGGTTTAAGCTGGTCCAGTTTAGGACCAGCATAAACCATTTTAGGACCAGCACAAACCAGTTTAGGACCAGCTTAAACCATCTAAAACCAGAATCCCAGCATCAAAACCTACTTAACCAGCATATGCTGTTTTGTTTTTCAACATGGAAAACATATTTTATTGGCTTTCTTTGAAATTTCTGAGTAAAACTTTTTACATCAAATGTTCCTCATTTATTTATTAGTCAGAGTGTAACAACAGTTCAGCTGCAGTTGCATTGATTCCACTCTGTGTTTGTACTAAGTGATTCTGTGACTATGTGATTGTGTGAATGATTCTGTGATTCTCTCAGGCTCTCTCTCATTGTGCTTCTCGTCCTGTTCTCTCTTGTCGTCCTGTCTTAGGATCACTATGACTGGGGCCTGCGGGCCATTAAGTCGGTGCTGGTTGTGGCGGGTTCGCTCAAGAGAGGCGATCCGGGCAGACCAGAGGATCAGGTGCTGATGAGAGCACTGAGAGACTTTAACGTCCCTAAAATCGTGACCGACGACATGCCTGTGTTCATGGGCCTCATCGGGGACCTGTTCCCAGCACTGGACGTGCCCCGCAAACGGGACATGGACTTTGAGAAATTTGTCAAGCAGTCCATGCTGGATCTCAAGCTGCAGGCCGAGGACAACTTCGTGCTGAAGGTACGTTCAGACAACGTGAACATGACAACTAAAGCAAAACTAATCAATATGTGCAGGGTTTTCGATATGTACACTGCCCATTGACAAAACTGTCTATAGAATTTGCAATTGACAAGAGAGGAAGATAAACACATTATTAATCAACCAAGTGGACATAACTGTCATTTTAAAATGATTTAGTGTGATGATTAATCAGCCATTTTGTCATTACCTAAGATTATTATACAGCATTAATATAGAACAGCATTGTGATTCAGCTAAGAGCTGCTGCAGGAGTTCTGAAAGTGTTTTCTGTCCCATCAAGGAGCGAGAAATGAAGACACTGATCTGAACGCTTTGAGCGCTGATGGGAAATTGCTGTCATTTCAGTCCGCTCTCAAACTCTGTTTCAGACAGCTTGTCAGTTTGTGCGTTTTTTTGGCAAAGATCTAGCTTTGGTTCCTTTTGAAACTACTATTGTTTATGTAGAAACAAAATGAAGATTTCAGAATCTACATCTGCTGACTGTTCTGGAATTAAGATTGAAACCATTATAACCTTTGACCTCACTCAGTCCGTTATTGAGAGATGGCCTTGAGGTTCATCAGCCCTGCTGAAAAAACAGCTAAAACCAGCCTAGGCTGGTTGGCTGGTTTTAGCTGGTCATAGCTGGTCTAGAGGGGTTTAGGCCACTTCCTTAGCTGGTCAGGCTGGGAGACCAGCTAACACCAGCTACTTCCAGCTTAAACCAGCTAAGTCCAGCCAACCAGCCTAGGCTGGTTTTAGCTGTTTTTTTTTTCAGCTGAGAGGTCTCAAAGAATCATCGACTGAACCAACGCAGTACTGATCAATGCCACGCTCGCATTTTTTCTTCTTCGGTTGCACATTATCTTCTTTTTAGAGCCATAAACCTGCTGTTGTGGTTCAAGCAAATAGACATTAGTGTCAAAGCAGTCTGGAAGTGGATATATTGGACAAATCAAAGATAGCAGGAATTATAGTGTAATAGCGCCTCAGGTGCCGGAGCGCAGCTCTAATTCTGAGCATTAGGATGAGCTCTGGATATCAGCCGCTTCGTTCAGCAGAGCCAGGGGAAATAAGTGCAATCTCACAAGGGTCAAAGAGCCACAGAAACAACATAACAGCACTCCATCAGCGGAGGCCGGCGCTCCGCCGCGCATTTAACCCTGTCACAGCGCAAGGAGAGACGTGGGTCAGCGTGCTGCGGCCCGTCTGACCATCCGGAAGGTGTGAGAAGAGGAATAGGTGCGTTCTAAAGTCTGCCATTAGCCACAGCCCTGATAGACATCAGATCAAAGCAGCAATCAGCAAACCCTCAGAGATGCCAAAGCAGTGCTGAAGAGCCCGACGGGGAGCTGCATCAATGCCATTGATTGAACATGCCATCAGATCCAAGAGGAAAATCTCTGGCTTTTGCTCCCCTCAGCTCTCAAAGGGAAGCAGCCCTCTGTTTAAATGTTTATCATTCCCATAATACTCCAGAAATCATCTAATTGTGGAGTTTTAGCAGCCGCTGCAAAAGTAGAGTCTGTGTACTTACAGTTGTAATGTGTCAGTATGAAAAACTCAGTATGTCTGTCAGAGTTTTGTGAGCTATTGTATTTCCTGGAATATAACGTTTTTATCATCTGAAACCTCCTATGACTTATATTCCAAAGTGAATAATATAATGCTGTTACAGATCATGCATGCGAAGTCTTAAAGTCAGTATAGAATCAAAATTATTATCAATATTAGTGTTAACATGTTAACCTTAAATGATTAGTTCACTTTCAGGACAAAAATGTACTGATAATGTACTCACCCCTTTGTCTTCCAAGATGTTCATGTCTTTCTTCAGAAATTATGTTTTTTGAGGAAAACATTTTAGGGTTTCTCTCCATATAATGGATATGAACGGTGCCCCAAAGTTTGAACTTCCAAAATGCAGTATAAATCCAGCTTCAAAGGGTTGTTTTAGAAACAGACCGAACAAAACTTATTGCTGCTGAAAATAGTCAATTATTGCCATATTTCGGGCTATACTAATCGTTCAGATTGGGAAAAAACATTTGTAATACTATAGACTGCCAAAGGTTATAACAAATCAAGGAGAAGAGTGCAAAAAACTGTTGGTTGTCCAAACTGAACCAGGATTTCATTCGTGTTTGTTCTTAAGATTTCTGGTCAGGTAGGTGAAATATTAGGCTAATATCTTAATTAATACTGCTTGTACATATCTTTACCACCTATTAACTTTAGTTTGTCAAAATACTGTGCCGTTTCCTGGTTACTAAGTACTTCTCTATAAGATTTAGCAGCTTCCACATGTTTTTCTCTGTGGTTTAGACAGCATAAATTAGCAGAACAACATATTCAGTAGTACATTAAACGTGTAATCAATGCTATTGTTTACATCTGAGTATCGCCAATATGGCCGGGTAACTGACCAAATCATAACGTCAGTGCAAACCCTCTATTAAAATGCTTTAATTGCATTCAGGCTGCCCTGCAAAGTTTAATAATCAATGCTGAATTGCCATATGATAGAGGGGGTAAAAGTTCTGAAGTTCTCTCTCTCTCTTAAAATGGCCATATTGGAGGAAAAAAGTTTGCATCACTGGATTTAGCTGTTACTCAGTTTTTCCCTATTGCTTGTGTGCCAGTGATTATCCATATGCATTAGCGAATCACTGCTCAGTCTGCTCTTTATTTTCTTTGATTCACTAAGAAGAGTGAACCTTAATAATTTGTGCTGTAGATTCTGTGTTTTGGAGGCATAAAGTGTTTGAGGTTTTGAATGGTGTTTCTGCAGTTCAACACTTTACCTTTAAGCAGGTCAAATGTTTAAACTGTAGTGTTTCCCTAGTAGTGTTGAGTCTTCACTGTAGACAACTGTTTATGCATTATTAAAACAATACCACAATGACAGACTGTCCGCTCCTGCGGGACTGCAGATCCACCCGGTCTGTTCCCAAAACTAAACTCAAACACAGCTTCACTGTCTGTTTGTTTGCCAAAGGTGCCACTGAACAGCACAGGGAGGATATTACTTGAACTTTTTGTTGTTTTTGTTTTGAAATGTTTGGCGTGAAGCAGGAGTCACAGCGGTGCTGAAAACCACTAGATACATTCACAGGCCGGATCTGCCGAAAGCTGCTTTTAGGCAGCCCTGCTAGTTTGTCTCTCCAGTGTGCGCTTTATAGCCGAAACACAGAAAGAGTCGTGTTCTGAGTGTGATGTGTGTCTGTGTCTCAGGTGGTTCAGCTGGAGGAGCTGTTGGCCGTCCGTCACTCCGTGTTTGTGGTGGGAAACGCAGGCACCGGCAAATCCCAGGTCCTCAAGTCTCTTTACAAGACGTATCAGAATATGAAGCGAAAGGCCATGTGGGCTGACCTCAACCCCAAAGCAGTCACCAACGACGAGCTGTTCGGCATTATAAACCCGGCCACGCGCGAGTGGAAGGATGGTGAGGGCCGCTGCTGTTTTTTTGCGCTTTCATCACAGCCTATTGCCAGACTCAACACGTGTGCTTTTCCCCCGCAGGCCTGTTTTCTAATATCATGCGTGAGCTGGCCAACATCAGTCATGCCGGGCCCAAGTGGATTGTCCTGGATGGCGATATCGATCCGATGTGGATTGAGTCGCTGAACACAGTAATGGATGATAACAAGGTAAAGCCGAGACAGCCAGAACTCCAGCTCAATATCAGCTTTCGCACGCAGCATTCAGATATCTTTATGAAAGAGAGTGCAGGAAACCAGCCTCACCTTTCTCTGACCTTTAGCTGAGATGACGTGTGTGTGTGTGTGTGTGTGTGTGTGTGTGTCTAGGTGCTGACGCTGGCCAGTAATGAGAGGATTCCTCTGAACCCGAGCATGAGGCTGGTGTTTGAGATCAGTCATCTCCGCACCGCCACTCCAGCCACTGTCTCCAGAGCCGGTCAGTGCTCACTCTTCTGTAACTAACTAACTAGCTAACAGTAATGATTCTGCTGATGTTACAAAACTTCAGCTGATATCAAAACAGTCACTTCCCCATTAATGATTTTTTTTTTCTTGGTCAATCTAGCTTTTATTTATTTTATTATTATTTTTTTTTGTACAAAATTTATATAAAAACATCTCTATTGGATGTAATATAGTGTTGCATGGGTACTAATCAGACATATAAATATCCACTCCCATATGCCATATGAAACATTTGGAATCAGATTCAATTTAATAAAATGATTCACAGATTCTTGCACTCCTTGTACATTTTTTTTTAAAGAAAAATTGTTTTTGTGACTTATTTTTTTTTTAGTCATTATTACTGATTAATAATAAAATAATGATTTAAATATAAAAATATTGTATTTATTTCAATATTTTATTGTATAGTTTAGTTAATTATGTTTTTGTTTTGTTTTTTTGGTATGGTATTCAGTGTTAATTATTTACTGTTTGTGTACAAGGTTAGAATTCAGTGTAATATGTTCAAATGCTATTATTTTTTATGTATTTATGCATTTTATTTGTTTAGATATTTTATGAATTTGGCAGATGCTTTAATCCAAAACAATTTTATTATTTTATTTTATTATTTTTTATTTCAGCTTTAGCTTTCTCTGGGAATCAAACCCATGACCTTGGTGCTGCTAGAACCATTCTCTACTATTTAATCTATAGGATTTTGTTCAGCATTGGGAAAAGTTACTTTTAAAAGTACCCTTTCACACCAAAAAATAAGCTTGAAATAAATAAGTTTAACACTCTTTAGCAATGAGAAAAATAAAGCACAATTGTTAGTCAATCTAAAGTAAGTTTTGCTTATCAGTATAGCTGAATTGGATCAACAAAGGTCAGCAGCAAAGACATTGGTTAATAAAATGGGATTAAATGCATAAAGGAAACAAAAAGTAACTGGCATTACATTTTTGAAAAAGTAACTCAGATATTTTCTTGCAAAAAAGTATTTTTGCGTTATTTTACTAGTTACTTGAAAAAAGTAATCTGATTGCGTGACTCATTTGTAATGCAGTACCCCCAACACTTTTTTGTTACTGTAAACAAGACTGTAGTGTAGTTATAGCTAAAATGTAGTGATGCAAACTACTTTTAGAAGGGTGGCTTGACTGTAGTTTAACTACTTTACTTTTCAAATTTAAATTTAAAATGTATTAAAAAACTACAACTTATGCATCTTCCACAACTTATTTTGCATCACACTGAGCCATTAAATAAGACCCTGAATGAGACCCAAAGCTTTTGATCTTTTTATTTTACTGATGTGTCTCCAAACAGGTATTTTGTACATCAACCCTGCGGATTTAGGCTGGAATCCTCCTGTGTCCAGCTGGATTGACGGGAGGGAAGTCCAGTCAGAGAAGGCCAATCTGACCATTCTGTTTGACAAGTACCTCCCATCATGCCTCGATACACTCAGGTCAAGGTAGAGTTATAGATGATTCCTTTCAGGACCACATCTGTCCAGTTAAAATTCACATGCCATTTCTGAATTCTGAATGTAAACACGTTGCTTGTTCGTATTAATTAGGTCCCATAACTGAAAGTCCTAAGATTAGCCAATGTCCGCATTAACTAATTAATATTCATGAGCTAAACTTTCTATGTGCTTCATGCAGCCTTTACTAGTGTTGTTTTAGTATCAGTGAAGATTTTGTTATTGTTTTCAGTAATATTTGAATTAGTTTCTATTTAAATATATTTGTTTTCATTTTAATTGTTTGTTTGTCTATATAGTTTTCATTTTTTATTTTAGTTGTGAATTTATTTTACTACCTGAAATAAAACACATTTTAATGGTTTTTACATTTTATTTTCAGTTAACGTCTATTTTGTTTCCAGTAACAAGAATGTTTTTTTTATGGTTTTAGTTTTAATTAAATATAATAAATATAATATTTAATGTAAACAAAACCAACATTAACATGACCAGAGACAAACGTGCCAGAACTTCCAATCAGCAGCACAAAGAAAAACCACTTTAGCTCAGTTTACTCTACAGTCACGTTACAGCCGCAAAAAACTGTGAAGAAGAGATGCGAAATGAATGAAATGTCCCTCAGCATTATCCAAACGCTTTCCTCCTCATTTAGACAATATTGATTGACCTGCTGGTGCGTGAGTTTGTCCTCCCTTTACGTCACCGTCAAACTTTTTCAGTCAGTATTCATTCACTGCAGTCAGTTTAAATTTAACTTTGAAGAACTCTTTCTGTCTTTGTGAGGGTGAATGGATTTCAGCTTCAGGAAATGCAGCTAGAGCCAAATGTGTATTTTGAAATGTAAATCAGGTGTGTGTGCTGCTCTCTGTCCTGCGCCAGATTTAAGAAGATCATCCCGATTCCTGAACAGAGTTTGGTCCAGATGCTCTGCTTCCTCCTGGAGTGTCTGCTGATCCCAGAAAACACTCCTCCAGACAGCCATAAGGATCTCTACGAGCTCTACTTTGTCTTCGCAGCCGTGTGGGCCTTCGGAGGAACCATGTTTCAGGATCAGGTGGATCTGATAAGACCAAACTACCGGCTGCGTCTTAAACTAGCTGGCACAAACCGCTGTGTACTTCTTTCCACATGATTTCATCATGAATAATGACTGTTTTTGTAATGTGTGTGACTTTTGCTGCAGCTGGTGGATTACAGGGTGGAGTTCAGTAAGTGGTGGGTGACAGAGTTCAAAAGCGTGAAGTTTCCGGCTCAGGGAACTGTATTCGATTACTACATCGATCCCGAGAGCAAAAAATTTGAGCCCTGGGCAAAAATGATTCCCAAATTTGAGATGGATCCTGACATCCCTCTTCAGGTTGGTACTGATGTGTTTGTATTTTTATAAAGTGTTTATTAATCAAGGACAGAAGTCTAACAACACTCACACTATAAATCCTTCAGTAAATACTTTAGTATAGACGACACTACATGGGCAGCTGCCTTTAATGCAGTGGTTCCAAATTCCGGTCCTGGGGACCCCCTGCTCTACACATTTTGCATGTCTCCCTTATTTAACACACCTGATTGAGATCATCAGCTCATTAGGTCAGTTCATGGCTCTCTCCACTAACAAGCTGATGATGTTAATCAGGTGTGTTAAATAAGGGAGATATGCAAAATGTGCAGAGCAGGGGGTCCCCAGGACCGGAATTGGGAACCACTGCTTTAATGGTTTTAGTTTTAGATTCTAAATACGTTTTTAAATAATTATTTTTAGCCATACTTTAAGCTTATGCTTATTTATTCTACTCAATCTGATGTTCGGTCTCTCGCGATGCATTAACTTATGCACAAAAGATGCTGTACACATATGACAGTCCTTAGAATTTGGCAGAATCAAGCGATCTTGAATCTGGCTTGCGATGCTGCGTATGTAGGCAGCTCATGATGGCCATCACATCAGCGGTCATCTCTGAATGTTGTTGAGTGATGAAGGTCATTGTGTTTGTGTCCCGCAGGCCTGCCTCGTCCACACAACAGAGACCATCCGCGTGCGCTACTTCATGGACCGTCTGTTGGAGAGGAGGCGTCCGGTCATGCTGGTGGGCAACGCCGGCACCGGAAAGTCTGTTCTGGTGGGAGACAAACTGGCTTCCTTAGACCAAGAGAAATATGCCATCAAAAACGTCCCCTTCAACTACTACACCACGTCAGCCATGTTACAGGGTGTGTGTGTGTGTGTGTGTGTGTGTGTGTGTGTGTGTGTTTTTCAGAAACACAATGTCTCTGCTTTCTTCCATTAGACCCTTTGCAATTTCAAGCCCTTTGGACAGTGACAGATTCTTGTGATCTAAAGCAAACACCCGTGGCACATTCCTCCCAGCATCAGCTGTTTTGTGCCTTTGTCCTCCGCTGTCTTTGCAATCTGTTGGTTTGATATTTATCACTTTGCAGTGTGTTCTGCTGTGTGTCCATTCACTCACTCACTCACACACATTAAACGTTACTGTCAGACACAATAAATACAATGAAATTTTAAAAATGGTCTACAAAATAAGGTCTGGAACTGTTAAAAAACATTATTTTCAGGATAAATTATCTACAAAATGATTGAAAAAATATTATAGAATATATAGTGTAATCAATTCATATTATATTGTGATTATTTTTATAGCTGTTATATATTATATTATATATAATATTTAAATCAGAGTGGGTAACTAGGTTGCAAGTAGTAGAGTTACAAATGATCCTAAATTAAGTTTTAAGTCATTAGGAGCTAGTTAGCTTGGCACCTATCTAGTTTGTAGTTATTGACGAGATTATATATCATAAACAATAATAAAAATAAATAAAATAAAAATAACTTGTAACATGACTGACCACAGTTTGTGTAAAAAAATGGGAAAAACACACATTTTTTTCTGATCATGCTGTGAAAGGGATCAAATCTATGTTACTTTTTGGGGGTCAGTTAAGAGATGTTACATTTTTAGTATTTCTAAAATACATAATATTCATTAAAATGCATATAGTAAAAAAACAAAAAACAAAAAAAAAAAACGCAAAGTTAAAATAACTTTTGCACAGTAAGTTGAATATCATTTCAACAGATTGTTAAAAATATTACAGGTCAGAAACAGTTTTATTCTAACATTAAATGTTACAGTTGACGTCAAAAGTTTACACCCCCCTTTCAGAATCTGCAAAATGTTAATTATTTTACCAAAATAAGAGTTGTCATATAAAATGCATGTTATTGTTTATTTAGGGCTGACCTGAATAAGATATGTCACATAAAAGATGATTACATATACTGTAGTCCACAAGAGAAAATAATAGGTGAATTTATAAAGATGACCCCATTCAAAAGTTTGCACTCCCTTGATTCTTAATGCTGTCTTGTTACCTGAATGATCCACAGATGTGTTTTTTGCTTAGTGATCATGAGTCCATGAGTCCTTACAAGTTCATGAGTCCCTTGTTTGTCCTGAACAGTTAAACTGTCTGCTGTTCTTTAGAAAAATCCTTCAGGTCCCACAAATTCTTTGATTTTCAAGCATTTTTGTGCCCTTTTCAACAATGACTGTATGATTTTAAAATCCATCTTTCACACTGAGGGACTGAAATGCAACTATTACAGAATATTCAACACTCACTGATACTCCAGAAGGAAACATGATGCATTAAGAGCCAGGGGGTCAAAAACCTTTTCTTATTTTGCCTAAACATTTTGGAAATTCTGAAAGAGGGATGTAAACTTTTGACCTCAACTGTAATATTGTTCGATAATACTTTATAAAGCATATCTAGTCAAACCCTCAACTTGAAAAGTGGCTTCTTATTTTTAGTTTTCTTAGTTTCCTTAGTTCTCTGATAAGACTTGTCTGTGAAGCCTATGAAGTCATTAACTTCATGTAATTATGTTTGTTAAATCTGTGCTCACAAAGCATTTGAGAAACGAGTGTCTTCCCTGCAGCTGTTTTAGAGAAACCCTTGGAGAAGAAGGCAGGGAGGAACTACGGGCCTCCGGGCAGCAAGCGTCTTGTCTACTTCATCGACGACATGAATATGCCGGAGGTGGACACGTACGGGACGGTGCAGCCGCATACACTCATCCGCCAGCATATGGACTACAACCACTGGTACTGAGCGTCATTTATCACACAGACATATAGATCTCGCATTTAAACACACCCATGATGCTGTGGCTTTGCTCAGGTGGATTGTTTAATTGCTACATAAATGACTTTGGTTCCATTAGTGTTTTATGGTGTTAACCACTATATATTGGTTCAGATGGTCCAGTTGCAGGCCTGTCACTGCAGGTGATTTGTTGGTTTGCGGAGTCTCTGGTGTGTCTGTTAGATCTGAGATGAGCTGAGAACAGCTGAAGGCAGTATATCTGTGAGCCGCAGTGGCTTTAGCGCAGACGCGCCACGCATACAGAGCGTGTTTGTGTGTGACTGACGAACGCTGTGTCCTCGCAGGTACGACAGGAGCAAGCTGCAGCTGAAGGAGATCCACAATGTGCAGTACGTGTCCTGCATGAACCCGACGGCCGGGAGCTTCACCATCAACCCTCGCCTGCAGGTACTGATATCAGAGGGATTCAGTGTCTGACACAGTGCTTACTGTCACTACACACACACACACACACACACACACGTTTGTTTTGCTTATCTTAATGAGGACACTGCATATACTTTGTATATGTTTTTCTAGGTTTAGGTGAATTATATTTTTTCACACCTAACCCAACCCCTTCCACTAAACTTACCCACTTACCCAAATAAAAACATTGCTGGCCTGATTTGTAAGCCATTTTAACTAGTGAGGACCAGTGAAATGTCCACACTAGTGGGTTGTGAAAGTTTTTCACAATATAAGTGAGGACATTTGGTCCTCACAAGTACAGTCACACACACAGCCATTTAGAAGTTAAGTTTTATTTTTTATCATTATTATTAATACTTAGTCTTTTTTCAATCTTTAAATTTGTTTTCCAAAAAATATATTTCACTTAAGAAAGCCAGACACTACTGGTCAGAGGATTGTAAGATTTTTTTTTTAATAAATTAATGTTTATTAAACAATAACACATTACAATACATTACATCAATGAACATTTTATTTGTAAGCTTTCAGCTTAATCAGCATATATGACCCTGGACCACAAAACCAGGCATAAGTAGCATGGGGTATATTTGTAGTAATAGCCAGCAATACATTGCATGGGTCAAAATTACCATTTTTTCTTTTATGCCAAAATTCATTAGAATATTTAGTAAAGATCATGTTCCATGAAGATATTTTGTAAATATATCAAAACTTAATTTTTGATTAGTAATATGCATTGCTAAGAACATTTGAACACCTATTTTCTCAATATTTAGATTAACTTGTACCCTCAGATTCTGGATTTTCATATAACTGTGTCTCGGCCAAATATTGTCCTAACAAACCATACAGATAATGTATAAATCACATTTTCAAAAAATTGACCCATATGACTGGTTTTGTGGTCCAGGGTCACATTAGAATGATTTCTTAAGCATCATGTGATGCTGAAGACTAGGGTAATGATGCTGAAAATTTAGTTTTGATCACAGGAATAAATTACATTTTACGGTATATTCAAACAGAAAATAGCTATTTTAAACTGTAATAATATTTCACAATATTACAGTATTTTTAATTAAATAAATGCAGTCTTGGTGAATATAAAAGAACAACCAAATATGACATTTCTGTCATCGTTTACTCACCCTCAGTTGTTCCAAACCTGTATGAGTGTCTTTCTTCTGCTGAACACAAAAACGATATTCTAAAGAATGTTGGTAATCAGGGTTTGAAATTAACACCCGCCAAACCGCCAAATGCGGGTAAAAATCAACTGTGGCGGGTAATGCTGTCAAATCACTAGCCAATTTGGTGGGTTACTTTTCATAAGTTATGCTCACTCATTAATTTCTTGGGGAAGTTCATGCAAGCCAAATATGCGCAGGTTTAGCACAAATACTGAACCCTTGAGACAAAATGTCATTATCAAGTATATTGCTAAAACCAAACAAAACACACCTTCAGCGTATGCATCCATAGGTGACTATGTGATGAAGTCTAGTTAGACTAACTTTTGGTGCGTATACGCATTTAGAGTGCTTTCTTTCACTGCATGATTCAGTCTAATAATAGCCTATTAATTAAGAATGATCACATAATTGAAGATAAGGGGACAGAAAATGTATATATTTATAGTATTTCATATAGTTAATCAATATCACGTAAAGAGTGACGTTTTTTCTTAAAGTCAGCATGGTTACAATGTGGTATTGATATTTTATACAACAGTTCAAGACAGTCTTAGACACCCTGTTTTTGCTCTATTTCACCAACAAAAGTCAATCCAAACACAGCCACAGCACTGTTTTACGTCTCTGAGCATTATGATGATGTTTCATTCCTGAATGAATCAACCGTTAAAATGATTCGGTTCAATCGCAATGACTCGCTTATTAACAGCGATTTACTGTCACCTACTGGTGGTTTTAATTTCACATTTGAAGTTAAGTAGCCTATCTTTTCATTTTCAAAATAATTTCAAATATCAGTAAACCTATTCAACGTGACATGTTTAAAATATCAAAACATTATTTATGCATTTGTAACTGCAGGTTAGCTGCATTACAATGTGTAAATACATCTAAATGCCACTTTATATACAACTTATACAACTAATTTGACTCAAATGTGATAAACACTTTTAGAAAAAATGGTAAAAATGCCCCAAAAAAGGTAAAAATCAATTTAAACTTATTGGAAAATATAATTTTCTATCACTGCTGTGAACTGATCACAGAAAATATGAAGAATATCAAAAACTTTGAGTCAGCTGTCCACAGTAGTCCTTAAGATATCAGCACAATAACACACTCTGCAAAATATTGTCTAATTATCTTTATCGATTAAAATCAATATGAATAATAAATAACAAAAATAAAGTTTCCTTTTTTTTCTTTCTTTTTTTTTGGCTAGTAGAATTTATGAATGGCCGGTAACTTAAAAATTTAGTAGCCAAATTGGCTGGTTGGTAATCAAACATGATACAGTGTGTAGCTGTATTTTGTACATATATAGATATGTAACCATCGAAGCGGTAACGTGGTTTAATGCGTATAATTTGAATGATTGATCTTTTCAGAGGCATTTCTCTGTGTTCGCGCTCTCATTTCCCGGTGTGGACGCTCTGAACACCATCTACTGCAGCATCTTAAGTCAGCATCTGCGCGGCGAGGGATTTGCAGCTGTTTTGCAGAAGAGTTGCTCTCAGCTGGTCCAGCTAGCCTTGGCCTTCCATCAGCGTGTCACGACTACCTTTCTGCCCACAGCCATCAAGTTCCACTACATCTTCAACCTGCGTGACCTCTCCAACATATTCCAGGTACTCCGATCACACTCCAGCAGAGTCAAATAGTGATCTTTTAGTAATAAACCATTAATTCCAGCAATCAGTGTGAGGAAATGACTTACCGCTGTTCTGTCTCGGTCTTTTCAGCTGGTGAAAGTTTTATAATCTGGTCTAATATTGCATTTATATGATTACCTCATAAGGAACTCTGAGTTTGAAGAGAAAATGGTGTGAGTAATTTCTGTTTAACACTTTGAGATGAGATGCAGATTGATTAACTCTAGAACAGGTCATGAAAACACCGCTGTCAGGAAGCTACCTATCAGCTTCTGATGTGTTTCTCTTTGCAGTCAGAAATTAATAATTAACTCATCCATGGATTCTTTTCATGTGCATATTCTGACAAACACATAAAATGACTTTTAATTCATGCATAAAATGGATTTTCATGGTTTTTTTTTTAAACTAGCAGGCACGCTTGTGGTCAAATTTAAATCCACTCCATTCTCAACCTAGTTAAGAAAGTCGACATCATTATCCAGATGCATAAACAGTTCAGCTTGTCCACCTTTTAAGTGCAGCTCTGCTGTCCCAGTTCTTGTTATTGTGCTGGATTAGACAAACGGCCTTTGGATTTCATTGTTTTAAAACGGCTTTACTGAGCCCCGTTTCCTCGCTTTAGCGATGATGAAAGCTGGAAAAGAAGAGAATAGCCTCTGAAGCTCCACTCATTGTTGTGGGTGCAGTCGGAGTAATGAAGCGAAATGAGAGCGGGAGAAAGGAGCAGATGAGACGCAGCTGAAGGAACATTTGAAGTGCGGCCCTTAGTTCTGCCTTACTAATTCAGCTCACAGTTCAGCTGCTGGAGGACAGAGACACACCACTGCCTCACAGCGGATCTCATGACACGTTCCCTCTGAGTTTTCCATAAGGCTTCATCTGCAGCTCTTTTTTTTGTATCTATCTTGACTGCACGTTCAGTGTTTCCGTTGAATCGAGACAGCGGCGATTGCTTGGTTATTTCTCAGACCGCTTTAATTGGTTGGCGATACGCAGTATTAAAAGTCTCCTGTTACACCAAGAGGGACCCAAAGGCACAATCGTGGCCAATTTGTTTTTGTGAACTCTTTAAAAAAAAAATTAAAAGGCAGCCTGTTCGCCCCACAGCCAAGAAAAAGTTTCCCATTTCAATAAAGTTCATTGGAAAACTTTTCTTTTTTCAAATGCTGCCGGTAGGTACTTCATTTCAGCTCTGTGATTGACGTGAAGTCATTAATTTATAGCCCGGGTGTGAGGAAATGTTTAGATAATTAGGCTCTGTTGAGGACTGGATGGGAAGCACCGCCGTATGTCATCAGAACGGAGTTCCTCAGGCGAGGTCCGGCTGTGACTGGACCTGTATCTCGTTGAGCAGCGATGGGCCATCGGTTTGATTTATTTGTTTTCAAAGGAGGCACATTGCTGTGGAAATGGCGTCTGAAGAGCCTCGTGTGTGACTGAGATGCACTGCAGTGCTGGAGTGCACAATAATGAACACAGCAGCAGCATATCCAGCTGTAGGGCAGCATTTACAGCTTTAGATTATATGTTTGAATTGAAATCATTCATTTAAATTGGTGTTTTGAGTAGTTTTCTCTCAGCCTTTTTTATTATTAATAATCAGTGGACTTTTTTTTTTTTTACATTTTTTTTGTATGAATGTCTTGTTAGTCTTGTTAGTTTTGTTTTTAAATAGTAAGTATATCCAGTTGAGGTCAAAAGTTAGTTTACTTACACCTTGCAGAAACTGCAAAATGTTAATTATTTTACCAAAAATAAAAGGGGTGATACAAAATGCATTATATTTTTTATTTAGTACTGACCTGAATAAGACATCTCACATAAAAGACATTTACATATAGTCCACAAGAGAAAATAATAGTTTAATTTATAAAAAATTATTCTTTATACCGTGTTAATACTGTGTTGTTACCTGAATGATTTTTTCAGTTTTTCAGTTTTTTTTTTTTTTTAAGTGATGGTTGTTCATGAGTCCCTTGTTTGTCCTAAACAGTTAAACTGCCTGCTGTTCTTCAGACAAAAATTCATTCAGGTCCCACAAATGTTTAGGTTTTCCAGCATTTTTGTGTATTTGAACCCTTTCCAACAATGACTATGTGATTTTGAGATCCATCTTTTCACAATGAGTTCAAATGAGAGGCTCATATACAACTATTATAGAAGGTTCAAATGCTCAATAATGCTCCAGAAGCAAAAACAATGCATTAACTTTAAAATCTTAAATTTAAATTAATTAAATCTTAATTTTACATGTGGAAATGTGGTTCTGAAAAAAAAAAAATGAAGATGTGCAAAGTGTGTGTTAATTTCGTTTATATTCTGTATGTCCACAGCACCATAAGTGTGCATAATTGATGAGATATTTTGAAATATTGATGAAATTTCATACATGGAATAACAGGGTTGCTGGATAGTACATTAGGATTCAATAATCTATAGACATGTTTACTGCAGTTTTATTAATTGTTAGATTGATTAAGAACTTAAATGGTTATTCTTTGTTTTGAGAGGTTTCATGTAGCTTTAGCAGAGGAAGAAAGCATCTCAATGCGGTGGAATGGAGCTCATTTTCCAGTGATGAAGAGATGTAGCAAAGCCAGAGGAGCTCCAGAGTGTCAGAATGAAAGCTGGGGAGAAATCAGACAGATGCTCCCTATAAATCCAGTGTCAGAGACTCTTTATAGCGACGTATGGACTTCGGGTCGGAGCAGCCGAGAGGCTGTTTATCCTTCCTTCTGATGGTTAATCAATAAGAATTTGAGTTCAATCTGGATCACACCAGCTGATGCTTTAAGGGATTCATCCGAGCATTTAGGATGACTACTGGTCTTACCTGAAGTTCCCGGGTCAATTTTTTTGATCGATCATCTTATTTTGGACATTGATGATAGCGTTTTGCTTTCTTTTACAGACATGTAGCACAGTAGTGTAGTGCATTGACACAAAGGATGTCAATATTTTATAATGATGAAATTTTAAAATGGCTGTTCTGGTGGCTGAAATCCCTCTTAGTCTCTTTACATGACGGTAGAGTTTAAAGTGGTACGATATACCGATGTAGTTCTTTCACAAAAATCAATGGTTTGCACTTTCCTCTTTACACTCCAGCAGTTCAGTGCTTTTGAACATCTTGCTCTGTTGAAGTGAAATCATATCTGCACTTCTATGATATTGTTTTATTGCTTTACTGCAAACAAAAATAATTAGTTTGACATTTGAAATGCCTGTGAAAACCTTTGTTATTGCAGTTAAAACTTGTTGTCTGTTTAATTGCAGGGGATCCTGTTTTGCACCAGTGAGTGTCTGAAAACTCCTCAGGACCTGGTGAAGATCTACCTTCACGAGTCCAACCGGGTTTACCGTGACAAAATGGTGGAGGATAAAGATTTTGCCATCTTTGACAAGCTGCAGTCAGACACGGTGAAAAAGTTCTATGAGGTGAGAGTTTGTTTGACTGGAGAGAGTCATTAAAGGCCAATGCTAATCAGAGCAAAACCCTGGCAGTCCAGCAAATTGGGAAAAAAATGATTTCTGCTGTTTTTCTCTTCACGGCCCTGTTCCTCCTGAGGCTTATGAGCCAACGCTCTGCAGGAAGGTGAATGAGAAAAATAGAACTTTCCTTCTTTACCTCTGTGCTTGCCTTTAAACCAACATCTAATCACCTCACATATACATGCGTATATGGGTAACAAGCCAGAGCAACAAATGAAATGCGCCAATTTCTGTTGGCTTTAGAGAAGGAAAGGTCTCCGACCGCTATGAATTCTCAGGGTGGCGATCATTTGATTTACATGAGCTCCTTCCCAAGGCAGCAGCACTCAACCTTAGTTATTCACCTTTTAATATTTCATCGAGTTTTAAAGCTGCTTTTTATTCTCACCAGGATATGGAGGAGACCCTAGAGGAGACCAGGGCCATGAATATGTACTGCCATTTCGCCACGGGCATCGGTGAACCCAAATACATGGCGGTTCAGTCCTGGGGGAGCCTGAACAAGACCCTGCTGGAAGCTCTTGACAGCTACAATGAAGTCAATGCGGCTCTGAACCTTGTTCTGTTCGAGGATGCCATGTCTCATATGTAAGAGAGAGCAAGAATGAGCCTATGCTGATGGATGAACATTTGGGCACCAATTTAGATTGTGCAACTTATACCAGAAAACAGTTTGGGATCAGTTACGATAGTGGACTAGATAGCTAAACATGCTAAAACCCCCTAAAAGAGAAAAGTTAGCACATAACAAAGTTACTAGTATCTATCAGGGATGTGATTTTTCCGTATAAATACGAATTTTCCGTATTTATGTTTCGTATTTATTCACTATTAGTGTTGTGCTTGGTTTGAGCTTAATTTGCATTTGGGAACACAACACTCATCATTAGAAACGTTTAAAAATCTGTTTTTTACAAAGAGAAGTTTCAGTGTCACATAATCCTTAAGAAATCATTCTAATATGCTGATTTGCTGCTCAAGAAACATTTCTCATTATTATCAATGTTAAAAACAGTTTTGCTGCTTAGTATTTTTGTGGAAACAATATAGCTACCACTCAAACATTTGTATAAGATTTAAAAAAGAGAGAGAAATTAATAATTTTATTCATCATGAATGAAAGTGATGAAAAGTGTGTGGAGACATTTAAAATCATTTCTATTTAATAAATGCATTTAATTAATATATTTGATAAATGCAGATAATTGTTCATTAACTTTATATTTATCAGAACATCAAAATAAAGTGTATCACCATTTCCACACAAAATATGATGCAGCAAAATTGTTTTCAACATTGATAATAATCCGAAATGTTTCTTGAGAGTCAAATAAATTGATAATTTAAAAATAAATGATGATTTCTACAGTATCATGTGAAACTGAAAACTGGAGTAATGATGAAGAAAATTCTGCTTTGCGTTACACTTTATAATATAGTAAAACTGAAAACTTTTTTTATTTGTAATAATATTTCACAATATTGCTGTTTTTTACTTTATTTTGATCAAATAATTTCAGCCTTGATCAGCAGATATCTATAGATATAGAAGATATTGATTTCAAAATCATTGATAATTGTAATGTTTCCTTTTGGCAGGTACTTTAATAATAATAACATTTCTATATACTTTACTATAATATATTATAGTACTTTATTATGTTGTATTATATTATATTGTTATCGTGATTATTAAATTCTGCTTTTTTTTACAGGACAATAGTATGTATTATTACAAAATAAGATATATACTTTAATGTGAGAATATATATAAAATAAGTGCTGGGGGGCGTGGCTTGTGGACGTGGCTTGGGGGTGGTCAGATTTTCCTTCTTTTTTGTCTCTAGCTGATCACATGCCTGATCTATAATTTTGCCCTTAACTCGCACCCAAACACATTAAGATAGATCTCTTTGGCACGTCTTGAGCTGTTTTTGAGCGTCCACCGCTAACGATGTTTTTTCAAGACTTAAATTTGTGTTTACTGTCATCATTGTATAAATGCACATTCATTTTGTTGAAAACAAGGGATGTCAATGGAATAAATTAATTAGACAAACGAAAAAAAACAATGTATTAATCAGCATTAAAAATACTATATAAAACTGTCCATTTATATACCAGTATTGGAAAGCTAATCTGAGTTGTTGATTTTTCAGGACAAACATTTTTCATGGAGTTAGGCATTACTCAGCAGGATGAAGTTTGATTCTTCCTCCGCATGACTCTATTTAGTCTTCTTAACCCTCCTGACCCTCGTATCTTCTGCTTCAGCTGCCGTATCAATCGGATCCTGGAGTCTCCACGGGGAAACGCTCTGCTGGTCGGGGTGGGCGGTAGCGGGAAGCAGAGCCTGACCAGGCTGGCGGCCTTCATCAGCTCCCTGGAGGTCTTTCAGATCACGCTAAAGAAAGGATACGGCATCCCTGATCTCAAGGTTCGCTCCGTTTATTAGTCTGAACCAAAACAAAGCATGCTTGCAGAGCGGCTTCCATTGCTCTGAATCACATTGGCTCTCCACTGAAACCGCTTGATATCTGCCATATCAAATATTCATTTTAACGCTCCTCGCCGGAGTATAAATCACCTCGCCTCAAATTCACACTCTGCCCTGCGAAAGTCAGAAAAATAATGGAATAATTAGCAATTACCAGAGGAGCTCTTGAGCACAATATGAGATTGCAGAGCTCATCAGCCTTCATGCCTGTAATATGTTTCATCTCTTAGCTTTCTGCTGGGACTGTTCCGGTAGAGGAGCTCATGACGTGTGACTGTTGTTTTGTGTATTTTTAGACCGATCTGGGCGCATTGTACATTAAAGCTGGCGTGAAGAATATTGGCACGGTGCTCCTCATGACAGATGCCCAGGTTGCAGATGAGAAGTTCCTTGTGTTGGTGAACGACCTTTTAGCATCTGGTAAGCTTTGCTGTGTGTCTGCGCCCACTGGCATCATGTAGAGCTTGCTTTCTCTGCCAGATTATATGCATGGGGTATTTTTATGATGATATGGCCAGAAATAGGAAAGAAATATAAGACTGAGTCACTAGACTGATTTCACAATCCTTTCTTGAAGGAGTTCAGAGATTGACTCAGCAGTAGGTTTTTGTTAATTTCTCTGAATCATTGTTTCAAGAAATCAGTTCAGAGATTAGTTTGAATCACCTGAAAATGTTCACTGCACCAATAGCCTTTCTGTATGTTATTTAGAAAAAAAGATACATTTAATAGAAATATTAACAACAGCAAACAACAACAATAGCAATGATAATAATATTAAATTGATAATGATGATGATTAATATGCATTTTTGCTACTTATTTTTAAGTAGCAAAGTAGCAAGTTTATTTTTCATGATAATTATTATACAATGGTAATTTTTATTATTAATATGCATTTCATTTTAGTAAACAATTACGGTATAAAACTGTGTGGAAAACATAATTATAATTGTTTTTACTGAACCTGCTTTAAACATGTTGGATGTCCACAGATATCAATATTTGGTTGAAAAGATTGTTTTGCTAATTCATATCACTCGTTTGAGCCATTTCTAAGCATGACGTATAATTGTTTTAGTAATATTTCTCTGGCCTGTTGTAATTTTTCAGAGTGCTGTATTATTATTTTTCTATGGTCTGATATATTTGTAATGCCGTTGGCTGTTTCCATCTTTCAGAGCGCTGTATATTATTCCATTGTAAGACTGATATCACACTCTTAGATGGTGACAGCAGTCTGAATGCTCTTTGTCCATCATTGTCATTTCGTCTTCATCACAGGTGAAATCCCAGATCTGTTTCCTGATGATGAGGTGGAGAACATCATCGGTTCTCTAAGGAATGAAGTGCGTGGCCAGGGTCTGATGGACACCAGGGAGAACTGCTGGAAGTTCTTCATCGACCGTGTCCGCAGGCAACTCAAAGTGCGTGAGCAGGAGTGATTCATGAAGCTTTTATACTCCCACAGCCTGTGAGAAAGATTAGGCTCCGCACTGCCTCTGTAATGCTTCACACAATGACTAGTCTCAGCTCCTGGATGGATGGAAAGATGGATAGGTGGACAGATGGATGGATAGATAGATAGATACCAGATACCAGGTAGCCAGATACAGCGATTTTGAACGTTTGCGCACTGACAAAGAAATAATCAGTGTAATGGTAGATTTATTTGAACAGTGAAAGACGGAATAACAACAACAAAAAATCCAGAAAAACGCATTTCGAAAAATGTATGAATTAATTTGCATTTTAATGAGTGAAATAAGTATTTATGCAAAACTTGACTTGACAGATTGACAGTTATTTTGTGTTTCTTCCATTTGCGAATAATCGCACCAACTGTTGTCACCTTCTCACCAAGCTGCTTGGTGATGGTCTTGTAGCCCATTCCAGTCTTGTGTAGGTCTACAATCTTGTCCTTGACATTCTTGGAAAAGATTGTTGTTCTCCTTGGTGGAGAGTTTTTTTAAATGCGTTTTTCTGGATTGTTTTGTTGTTTTTCTGTCTCTCACTGTTTAAATAAAAATACCATTAAAATTATAGACCAATCATTTCTTTGTCAGTGGGCAAACGTGTAAAATCAGCAGGGGATCAATCTTTTTTTCCCTCACTGTAGATGGGTGGACAGATGGATGGATGAATGGAAGATGGATTAGTGCAGTGGTTCCCAATTCCAGTCCCGGGGACCCCCTGCTCTGCACATTTTGCATGTCTCCCTTATTTAACACTGAACTGAATCAGATCATCAGCTCATTAGTTCAGTTCATGGCTCTCTCCTCTAACAAGCTGTTGATATTAATCAGGTGTGTTAAATAAGGGAGAGATGCAAAATGTGCAGAGCAGGGGGTCCCCAGGACTGGAATTGGGAACCACTGGATTAGTGGATGGATGGACAGATGAATTAATGGATGGGTGGGTGGACAAATAGGTGGATGGATGGAAAGACAAATGGATGGGTGGGTGTATGGATGGATGGCTGGATGAATGGACAGATGTATGGATGGACGGATGGATAGATGGACAGAAGGATGGATGTGTGGCTGGAGAAACAGATGGCTGGACGGATGGGTGGATGGATGTATAGATGGGTGGACAGATGGATGGATGGATGATGGATTGGTGGATGGACACACAGATTGATGGTGTGTTTTGTGTTGATGTGTTTACATAGTGATGTCAGCAGAGTATGGTAACCCCTTTTAGGAGCCTTTTTACAACAGTCTATACTGTTTTTGAATTGTTTTGTTGAGATAAACATAACCTCAGCTGTTGACTTTAACCATTTTTTGCTTATACCGTGCATTATTGCCACCCACATTTTTGGTGGTGCTGGCTCTCGAAGTATTTTTCCTATTTGTTTTTCCCATAGGGATTTTAAAAAAGTCTTTGTTAAAGCATTAAAAGCCATGAACCCAACCTACCAGCTATGAAGAAGATCACAACATTACAGACTTTTATTTGAAGCAAAAATGTATTCGAAAATTGGACAAAAAGACAAAGATACCAGACTGTAAGCTTAACAGCTTCAGTGAAGAAAAGAATTACAATCCCATGAAGCACTGTAAATGACACCAAATGAAAAATTATAGAGAAATATCCACCTTTTTCTTCCTGTGGGTGTGGCCGTTTGTAAATTGTATGGCTCCAATTTGCGTCCAGCTATTAGCTGTACAGAACAGATCATTTTGCTACTTTATATTCCAAATCTGTGTGTCGTACCATATTGTTTTAATGTATTATCTTTATTACGAACACACTGGTTTGTAGTGCAGACAGTTTTATTGTTTACTGCACATTGTTATTCTTCTCGTTATTTCCCTATAGTGGCTAATGAACCGAAAGTCTCACCTATGGGCTTACTTCCACGTAAAAAAAAAGAGGATAAAAACTATTAATTTAAATTTGTTGTTTGTATCTATAGAAACAATATATTTTAAGTTTATTGTAAAAGATGCATATATATATATATATATATCGTCGCTGTCGGGCGGAATCCTCGTATCTCCAAAACCGTCATTTTTCAGGAAATGAAAAAAACTGCATATTTTTTGAGTTATTCAATATTTTATCGTTAAAGTTGGTATTATACCATATATTGCTATCGTACACTGTTGTGTACCAACATTAAGACAACATTTCCCCAAAATCATGTTTTATCGGAGATACGAGGTTTTATGACTTGGGAGCAGGGAGATACGAGATTACGCCGTCATTGATAAGAATAGCACAGACACAGACTTCGCTGCTGCCAGCAGTGTTCATCAAAGTCTGCGGTCACACTGAGCCTTTTGACAAGAGAAAAAGCTTCAATAGTTAACCAAAGCTAACGACTGTGGTTACATACATCTTCCTAAACTCTATTTTAAAGGTTTAAGAGCTATGATGCAATACAAAAAAACCGAGTCCGTCTTTTTTCCCCTTAATTCTTCCAGAACAGCTTATACTACTGTTTCAGCTATTAACATAGTTACGTTTTGTATGTAATGCCAAAGTGGTTATATTTCGTTTCGTTTTCTTATTAAGTTAATTTAGAAAAACTTTTGGAGCATTTTTTTGTTTGTTAAATATCAGTTTGTTTGTCTTTTTTTTTTTTTTTTTACTAACAGCGGAAGACTTTATGAGAGACTTTATGAGAGACTTTATGACTTTTAAATCATTACGACTTGCATAAAATAAAATCTATAGATCTAAAACAGTTAAAGTAGCTATAGAACAATTTTAGTTTAAACATTAAACCTAGATAAATGTGCGCTATTATGTGAATATTGTTTTTGAAGAGAAGCTGAAATCGCTTTGCAGGACATGAGGAGTCAGCGCGATCACATTTTTCAGCGAATAGGCTACATGCCTCACAAACATGACAAATAAATAAATAAATAAATAGAAAGCTTTAAATCATTACTAAACAAATCAGAAAAAACGCTTTCATTATGTAATCCGGAAAGATGCTTTCCTTCAAAAGTTGCGTCCAAAGAACAGATTGCGAGTCAGGGTCTTTGCGACATTATCTCAGAATACACTAGTTTATTAATGGATCATTCAAATATCTCCTTACTGTTTCCACCGACACATTCAATGCTAATTATTTTTGCCGGTGCTTTGTGACAAGAAGATGGAAGGGGACATATGCCCCGACGCTCCAGCGGAGTGAAGAAAAGGTGGAGATACGAGCTCTTCTCAGACAGTTGACGTGTTCAAATGAGTTAAGAGATTTGCTCTCAAGCTATTTTCAACACTTTAGATTGGTTAATAATTTGTAAAAATTACAGATCCACGTGGGCACTGACCAATAGCATCGATTTGTGAAAAAATATGAAATTTACAAAATTTGGAGATACGAGGTTTCCGCCCGACAGCGACGATATATATATATATATAAGAATCTTCACTTGATGGACTTGATTACGTCATTTGTGGTGCTTCATGGGAGTGGGTGGAGCTAAAGAGCTCTCTTGGCGTGCTTTGCTTACTGTGACTCTGATTGGTGGAATTTTCTGTACAGCATCATGGGTCATTTTAATAATAAGTTGAATCTGCAAACCGATTTAACAACAGCATATGCAATCTTTAAAAAAAAATAATCAGTTTTCCTATGGAGGAAATGAATGGAGCTTTTCTTCCACAGCCGACTGTTGCACTCTGTTGCACCATGCACTTCACATTTTAGAAACAGCGCAACAGTTTAAAGTCATGTCTTAAGACACCTGTACTTGCTTTTTACTCAAAACCGCTCCACAAACACTTTAAAAGACATTTTAACAGTCAACCCTGAATCCATTTTAGATTTTTTACCTTAAATTGCTGCTTATTCTACAGTATATGTCAATTTGCTACCATCAAAATAGCCAAGAAAGCCATCCAACCACAACTGACACGCTTCTGTGTGTTTGACCGTCAGGTGGCGCTGTGTTTCTCTCCGGTGGGCAGTAAGCTGAGGGTGCGCAGCAGGAAGTTTCCTGCAGTGGTCAACTGCACCGCCATAGACTGGTTCCACGAGTGGCCACAGGAAGCGCTGGAGTCGGTCAGCCTAAGGTTCCTGCAGGACATTGAGCACATCCAGGTGAGATGCCCATGGTACATCTTCTTCAAATGGTTTTATCATGATTCCCTCAATTCAAAGCACTGAAGGTCTCAGCTGGTTAGACAGACACACCTCTCTTACCGCAGCAATCCGTCTCAATGCCATGTAATGCATTTTTTTTCCTGAGGTGCCTGAAGTCATAAAGAACATAATTAGATTGGCCAAGCACTGTGCAGTCAGTTTCTGCATTATATTTCAGGGGGAAATGAAATGACTGTTACAACCCAGTAGTATGACATTTCTGGCAATATTCTGGTAATTATATTTCATGTATGGACTGCATTTTTCCACTGATCTAGCCAGAGGTAAAGGACTCGGTGAGTAAATTCATGGCCTACGTACACATAAGCGTGAACAAGACCTCAAAAGACTACCTGGCCAATGAACGGCGATACAACTACACCACACCTAAGTCCTTCCTGGAGCAGATCAAGCTGTATGGGAACCTGTTGGCGCTCAAAAGGAAAGATTTGACCTCCAAGATGGAGCGACTAGAAAACGGCTTGGAGAAGCTCAACAGCACAACAGCTCAGGTGTGTCTCTTTATTGCCTGTTCAAAATCAGCCCCTCATCGTGTGATGTTAATGAATAATAAACCCAGAGTTACTCGCTTAGCATAGCATAATAAATGCCAAGATAAATATCTAATGACTTACTGGCGTTTATGGCTATTTGGCTGCCTCCACTGAACTAGATGCTCTTTCACTGCTGTCCTTAAAACAATTAAACACTTGTATTTATTATTTTTTTACATAATAATGGTAGAGTGTAGGTGAAACGGTTAAGAATAATTATATTGCAGAAGGTAAAGCAGGATGAGCATTAAAAGCATTAGAGTGAGTGCTTGCAGCTCTGCTATAAGATTCATTTCCATGCCATAAATGTATGCACCATTAGCTAATTTATGTTTTCAGTGGTCAGCACACATATTCTTCATTAATTGGTCCTCTTGAATGTAAATGAAACACATGCGCCCCACGTAAGGAGCCCGTAGGAGTCTGATGCAGTATATGCTGGTGTTTTAAATGCGAGTGGCGTAGGATGGGCTTTAAGTGTTGTTCCTCCAGCAAACGTAGTGCTGTCTCTGTTATTCTCCTGACTCCATTAATGGAGCTGGTCTGTCAAAAACATCACCTGGTGAGCCAGCTGACATCTTTTATTGATCTATGATTATTGTGTTAGGAAGATGTCATTCTTTTCAGTTATGTGGGTTTTATGGCCTACTGTATAATTTTAGCTTGTAAGGTGAGCATTACAATTATTGTTACTTAACGTACTGTTGAGGTTTGATCCCATAACCCTGAGAACAGTAGATTTCAACTTGTTTTTCCTTTCAGTAAGCTCAGGTTTTGCATTTCTTTTTTGGAACTGATTGATCGTAGGCTTCAACAGACTTCAGTTTTTGAGTAAAAAAGCATTATTTGTGGAGAATTTTGTCAATATTCACTCAAAAACTGAGAAGCATAAGCTCATCAGTGGACCCTTTTCACAAGACTGTGATGATGCATTTCAATGGTCATCAGGCATAATAAATCCTTGAAAGTTTTTTATATATCAATGGTTTTTTTTTTTTATTTTAAACTTGGTATTATATTTTATTTTCATAAAGGTACAAAAGACGATTTAATACTAATGCAAGGGTGCAGCGTCTATTGGAGGGACAGTAAATTTGACATCGTTCTCTCTTCTGACTGTCTCTTATATTTTTTTCTTTTTTTGAAAGTTGTGAAAACACTGTAGTGGAGTTTTATTTTATTTTTCAAAAAATATACATTTGTTGTACTCTTCAGTGCTACTGCATGCAACTATGAAAAATATTTAGGGGCACCAGTGCGACTGATGAGGAAATTAGAGTTGTGCAATGTGTTTTTGCAACGTTGAGTAAAATATCACAAATCCTTTCATAAACAAAGTGTGGAGAGAGTGTAAATAAGAGATTAATTGTGCAGTATAGAGAGCTTCCTTGATTATAATGGAACTTTGTGAGATTGCGATGAACTAAGATGAGTGACAGCTTTTAATGATTTTAAGGCAGTTTGTGAATGAGATATTGATTTAATACAACAGTGAAATAAACAAGAAGTTAATATTAAGTGATTTGCATTGTCTGACTGTAACACTATTGCCTCATTTTGCCTCATTTCATCAAATTTTCGTCAATTTTTCTTTAAACAATTCACACCTGAGATTAGCGTTGTTTCGTTTATGCATAAAAATGTGTTTTTTAAACTAATCATACTGGCAGTTTTAGTTTCATTTTTATTTTATCTTTTCGGTTATTTAAATTATTTAATATTTCTGTATTCAATTTTTTATATTTAAAACATTAAACTCAAAAAGAATTTATGAATGCCACCTCTAACCCTCATTAAACATCAAAATACACCTACAAGCCACTTTTGTGTTCATCTGCGCCACCTCTGTAGTATAAATTATGTAGTACAACTTATTCTTATTCAACTTGTTCTTATTCTGTTGTTTTAATTAGAAATTGTAAAAAGCTTATAATATATATACTACCAGTCAAAAGTTTGTGAAATATTATAACGATGTAAATCAATGTTTTTCTATATTAATATACATTTAAAATTAAATTTTTTATCTGTAATTAAAGTTGAATTTCCAGAATCATTACTCCATGATCCTTCAAAAATCATTCTAATATGCTGATTTATTATCAGTGCTGAAACAGTTGTGCTGCTTAATATATATATATAATTTTTTTTTTTTTTTGTTTTTTTTTGTGTGTGTGATACTTTGTTCAGGACTTTTTGATTAATAAAAGGTAAAAAAAAAAAAAAAGAAATAGAAAGGTTTTCTAACAATATACACTACTGTTCAAAATTTTGGGGTCAGTAAATTTTTATTCTTTTTTTTTGAAAGAAATTAATACTTTTATTCACCAAGGATGTGTTAAATTAATAAAAAGTGATAGCATAGATTTACATTGTTAGAAAAGATTTATATTTTGAATAAATGCTGTTCTTTTTAACTTATTAATAAAATAATAACTCTTGTTAAAATATTTGGCAGCACAACTGTTTCCAACATTGATGATTCTAATAATAAATCAGCATATTAGAATGATTTCAGAAGGATCAGGTGACACTTAAGACTGGAGTAACAGCTGATGAAAATTCAGCTTTGCATCACAGGAATAAATGATATTGTAATGTATATTAAAATAAAAGCCATTATTTTATATTGTAATAACATTTTGCAATATTACTTTTTGTTTTCTGTATTTTTGATCAAATAAATGAAGCCTTGATGAGCATCTTCTTTAAAAAAAACATTGAATGAGAGGGTGTGTCCAAACTTTTGACTGGTAGTATATATATATATATATATATATATAAGGTAAAAACAAAATTCCCCTGTAAATCACTTTAAAGTCAAATATCACCTAGTAATGGGAAGGCTAATTTATTATCACTGGGTCAAAATTATTGAAACACAACATAAGGGTTAATAACATTAGTCAATTAGAAAAAAAAACACTTATGTGTAGATGCTATTCTAATATTGTAATATTTTAAACAAACAAAGAAAGAAAAAAATCATGTTTGAGGTTAACCTAACTATAAATATTTTTTTTTCCAACCTTAAACATAAACAAAATAAACAGAAGTTTTTTAAGTAAAAACAAGAAAATGATGTTGGTTATTCAGTGCTTTTTGGCCTCAGACTATCATAGAGACTACCAATCACATAGCAACACCTTGGCAACCAGCCACAACAGCCTAGCAACATGCCAGTGACTTTTGCGTGAGTGACATGGTTCACTTTTTTTTTTTTTTTCAGCAAATCTCCTCATTAGCCATAATTGTGTTCTCAACTACACTGTGCTAATTATTATGACTGAGACATTATGGCTTATCTGTCGTGTCCTTCTGTTTGAGCTGCTTTATGCTTTCTGACGCATTAATCCCGCCAGGGCAGACCTGCTCAAACGCTCTTCTCAGGTAATGGCTTCGCCGCTTCATCCTCGTCCCTCCACCCTTCAGTGGAAAAGCTATCAGAAAGCTCATTTATGCGCTGAGATTGTGCTTGCTAGCGTCAGGAGGGGAAAATGTAAAATCACAACTCACACATACGCGAGATATATCCGATCGTGATGTCAGACATCGACGCCCACCAGAATAACCTCTTTACATTAGCGATGAGAGGAGAGCCGGCCTGGCTAGAAATCAAAATTAAAAGTAGCTGCTAATGAGGCAAAAAGTTTATTGGTGCTGCTCCAAGCTGCTTTATTGAGGTGGGACCCCGTATCATGTAATTAGCGGAGAGCGGATATCAATTCAAGCTAGTTGGTCCCTGCCCACATTTGGGGGCATAGAGGTGGTTTTATTCGTTTTATAGCCACTCATTAAGCGTTTCATGTCTAAATGAGAATCAGCATTGTTTTTTTTGCTCACAGTAAGCACGTTTATGATGTAACCTTCATCTTTATGGAGATGATAACAGCAGCTAATGTGCGTTGGACTCAATCATCTATTATCTAAGAGTTCTTTTGCTTTTTCATCCCAAATGGTTTCTTTTAAGATGATTTAGGATATTTTAACAATGCAATATTAGGTTTGTGCTCTTTGATGTGAGCTTGTGAAGACGATCTGCTCTCTGACTGAAGAGGATCATTACAGGCGTTTCATGTAGTTTGAGGAGCAGAGAGGGAGAAACTTCCACCAAGAGCTGTAAGAGCGCTGTCTGACTGCGCTTTCTGGGCAATTAGTCCTCCATCGTCTTTACCTCCTATTCATCAGTTTAATTACCCACATGATAGCAACTTGATTTTGTGGGTATTGTAGGGTTTCGCTACCCGAGGGCAGTTCATCCCTGACGTCTCGTTTTCTTAAGGCTAATCAGCTCATTTGGAGGATGGAGAAAGGAAGCAGATTCGAGGAGTTTGGGATTGCTGTAGAACAGCCGTATTTGACTGTTTGTTTGCTTCAGGAGCCACGTCGTGTTGCTTCGGATTGCGTCTGACAACAGTTTTCAGCTAATTGCGTATTTCGCCCAGTTTTCTCTCTCTCCCAGTTGGACTCTGTTTGTGCCAGTAGCAAAAAACAGAAATAGTTTATTAAAAAACGCTCATCCGTCATATCTCGGAGAACAGTGCATCCTCACAAATGAGTGATTGTCATTTATCAATTAAAACTTTGAGCGCTCATTTCTCCGATAAGATCACCAATATGATTTAACAATGAGTCTAGAACAAAAACAAATAGGCTGTTATTCAGAACAACTGCTGATGCAATCAGCTGATAACTGCAAGTTCATTAGCTTCCTCAACAAACTTTAATAGGGAATAAATATAGCACATATAATATTATGATGCCACTTTTTAATGAGGCTCCATACGTTACACATTAGTTATGCATTAGGTAACATAAACAGTATTTGAAGAGTTTAGATGCAAAACCAGCTAAAAGTCATCTTGGTCAAAAATGATATAATGATACTGAGTGAATGCTCTGGACTCCTACTTCAAACTTGCTAAAATGCCAGCCTCAGCCCAATCAGAAGTACCAGTACTTACATAGAGACCTATACATCGGAGGCTGATAAAAATGCATTTTTAAAAGATGGATTTAGAGGCTTTTGCATCTGAACTCTTCATTTTTACACCACTTAAAACATCTTACATTCCCTGTCATAGACAAAGTATGTTTAAAGTATGTTATTTGGCAACATGCTTGAGCAAAAATCCTCAGACTTCTTCTTAAAAATCTTTTGTGTTGTGTGTGTATACAGATGAGGTCAAAAGTTTACATACACCTTGCAGAATCTGCAAAATGTACATTTTCTACCAAAATAAGAGGGATCATACAAAATGCATGTTATTTTTTATTTAGTACTAACTAGATTAAGATATTTCACGTAAAAAACAATTACCTATAGTCCACAAGAGAAAGTAATAGTTGAATTTATAATAAATAACCCCGTTCAAAAGTTTACATGCACTTGATTCTTAATATGTTTAATTCAGTTGTCCTCAGTGTGAAAAGATGGATCTCAAAATCATACAGTCATTGTTGGAAAGGGTTCAAATACACAAAAATGCTGAAAAACCAAAGAATTTGAGGGATTTGTCTTCATTTTTTTAAACAACTGTTCAGGACAAACAGGGGACCCATGAACAACTATCACTAAACCAAAAAATAAGCCGTGGATCATTCAGGCAACAACGCAGTTATAAGAATTAAGTGTATGGTTACTTTTGAACTTGGTCATTTTTATAAATTCAACTATTATTTTATCTTGTGGACTATATGTAAATGTCTTCTATGTGAAATATCTTAATCAGGTCAGTACTAAATTAAAAAGAACATGCTTTTCAAATGATCCCTCCTATTTTGTTTAAATAATTAACATTTTGCAGATTCAAGGTGTAACTTTTGACCTCAACTGTATGTTTGAGATGCGTTTGTGTGTGTGTGTGTGTGTGTGTGTGTGTGTGTGTGTGTGCCTACTTAACCATATTTTGGGAACAAATTTGTACCCAAAAGTGAGCTCAACCTGACAAAATCTCCAAAAACTAAAATAAATAGTAATAATAATAATAATAATAATAATAATAATAACAATAATAATAATAAATTCTAAAAATGCAGAAAGTTTTCTGTAAAGATAGGGTTAGGATGAACTTATAAAATGTATAATTGTTTATAAACCCTAGAAGTCTTTGTAATGTCCCTATTTAGCTAACATGATAGTAAACATGTTATTGGCAACATCCCTGCTTTTAAATGGACACCTGCAATGTTGTTTCTTTGTTGTGGACAAGACAATAATTCTTACTTATAAAAGCTAAAAAAAAAAAGCTAAAAAAAAATGATTTGTCTAGAAAATCCTTTTTAAAAAATTTTTTTAGATATTTTGGCTGGAAACAAGACAAAAAATCTAAATAAGAAAAGCATTTTTTGCAGTGTGTATGTATTTTATCTGATGCTCAGCGTTGTCTTTTTCTTTCTCTTAGGTGGACGATCTGAAGGCCAAGCTGGCGGCACAGGAAGTGGAGCTGAAGCTGAAGAATGAGAGCGCAGATAAATTGATCCAGGTTGTGGGTGTGGAAACGGAGAAGGTGGCGCGGGAGAAGGCGGTGGCTGATGAAGAGGAGCAGAAGGTGGCCTGCATCGCTGAGGAAGTGACGCGCAAACAGAGAGACTGTGAGGAGGACCTGGCTAAAGCCGAACCTGCGCTCATAGCAGCACAAGAGGCTCTGAACACTCTTAACAAGGTCTGATTTCACCATTCCATGTGCATTACTAACGCTGGATTTATATAGATATAGAAGGTACTGACTGTATGTACTGTACCTCTTGTTTTGACTCTTCTTGTTTTCAGAACAATCTGACAGAGCTGAAGTCTTTCGGCTCTCCTGTAGCTGCCGTGACAAACGTCACAGCCGCTGTGATGGTCCTCGCGGCACCTGGCGGGCGCGTTCCCAAGGACCGCAGCTGGAAGGCCGCTAAAGTGATGATGGCTAAGGTGGACGCCTTCCTCGATTCCTTGATCAATTTCAAAAAGGAAGACATCCACGAGAACTGCCTCAAAGCCATCCAGCCGTATCTGGCAGACCCAGACTTCAGTCCTGAGCTGGTAGCAGCAAAATCTAACGCGGCGGCCGGCCTCTGCTCCTGGGTCATCAACATCGTGAAGTTTTATGAGGTTTACTGCGAGGTCGAGCCTAAGAGACAAGCTCTGAACAAAGCCAACGCAGAACTCGCTGCTGCACAGGACAAACTCTCCATCATTAAGGCAAAAATCAATGTAAGTAGAGTTTTAAATGTGATCGCTCTATTGCAGTGTCTTTCAAACCTTTACCTTATAGGACACATCCAATTCAGGTCTTGCAGTCTCTACTAACAAGCTGATGAGTTGAATCAGTTGTGTTAGATGAGGGAGACATACAAAATGTGCAGGGCAGGACAGGTTTGAAAACCACTGCTATTGTATATATAACCTAAAATGTGACCCTGGACCACAAAACCAGTCATAAGTCGCTGGGGTGTATTTGTAGCAATAGCCAAAAAATACATTGTTTGGGTCAAAATTATACATTTTTATTTTATGCAAAAAATCATTAGGATATTCATTAAAGATCATGTTCCATTAAGATATTTTGTACCATAAATGTATCAAAACTTAATTTTTGATAAGTAAAATGCATTGCTAGAACTTAATTTGGAAAACTTTCATTTGGAAAAAAGGCGATTTTCTCAATATTTTGATTTTTTTTTTGCACCTTCAGATTCCAG
Source organism: Cirrhinus molitorella (assembly GCA_033026305.1). Classification (NCBI taxonomy): domain Eukaryota; kingdom Metazoa; phylum Chordata; class Actinopteri; order Cypriniformes; family Cyprinidae; genus Cirrhinus; species Cirrhinus molitorella. Next base: position 30,871,446 of record CM065136.1, on the reverse strand, counting down.
ATTTTCAAGTAGTTGTATATCGTCCAAATATTGTCCTATCGAACCATACATCAATGGAAAGCTTATTTATTCAGCTTTCAGATGATGTATACATCTCAATTTCCAAAAATAGACCCTTATGACTGGTTTTGTGGTCCAGGGTCACAAATATCGATGTAGTCCTTACTTATTTGATTGTATCACCTGAGTTTAGTTTTTCTCAGATATGCTTTAATTTTTATTACATTTTATGCTTTTAATTTTCACATGGCTTGTGATTTAAAACTTCATTACCCCTTTTTTGTCTTATGACTTCCCCTGTCTGTGTTCTTCCCCTGACAGCAACTTAATGAGAACTTGGCGAAGCTGACGGCGAAGTTTGAGAAAGCCACAGCAGACAAGCTGCGGTGCCAACAGGAGGCTGAGACCACGGCGCGCACCATCGCTCTCGCCAACCGTCTAGTAAGTCTCTGAGCACATCAACACCACATTAAACCCAGAGCTGCTGCTTCCTGTCTTAATTAAGAAAAAAATAGATGAGCCAGCGAAACAGAAAAAATTCTGAATATTAATTAAAATGCAGCAAACCCCCAGAATAAGTCATTTATGCTGTCCGTTCAAGCGTGCAGCAATACTATGTCAGCAGGAAATCACACAAACAAACACGTGCAGCGGCGCTAGCTTTGCCTGAAGCGCACCGGCTGGAGTTATTCATTACAATGATTGTTTGATGTGGGAATAATTGTGCGTTGTACAGCAGGGATACGGCAGTGACCTAAACATGTGTGAGAGGTTTTGGTGTTGACCAGGTGTTAAAGGTCAAGTGTATAATTTCCACACCACTGCAGGGCAGCAGACAGAATCACACAAATAATGTTGGTTTTTAGAATAAGTTGTTGCTGCTTCCCAGGAACAAACGCTGTCTGAGTCTCCAGAAGAAAAAACGATGCGTTAAGAGCCAGGGGTGTACATTTTTGAACAGAATGAGGATGTTTACATTTTTCTTATTTTGCCTAAATATCCTATATATATATATATATATATTTATTTTTTTTATTTTTATTTTTTTCATTTAGTACTGCCCTTCAAAAGCTACAAAAGATACTTACATGTTCCCCAGAAGATGATGCTCTTATTGCATCATGTTTCCTTCTGGAGCATCAGTGAGTGTTTAAACCTTTTGTAATAGTTGCATTTGAGTCCCTCAGTTGTCCTTAGTGTGAAAAGATGGATCTCAAAATCATACAGTCATTGTTGGAAAGAGTTTATATACACAAAAATGCTGAAAAACCACTGAATTTATGGGACCTGAAAAATTTTTCTGAAGAACAGTGGGCAATTTAACTGTTCAGGACAAACAAGGGACTCATGAATAACTATCACTAAAGAAAAAAAAAAAAACAGCTGTGGATCATTCAGGTAACAACACAGTATTAAGGATAAAGTGTATGTAAACTTTTTATGACATTGACATTTTAATTATTTATCATTTCTACTATTCATTTCTCTTGTGGACTATGTGTAAATGTTATATTTTATGTAAAATATCTTATTCTGTTTTGCACAGCATCATAAGTAATTTAGTTTTTTTTGCAATTTATTCACTATTTAACAAGATTATTATTAATGTGTCTTGATGGATTCAACAAAAGCATAAACATTAATAACCTCAGAGCTCACAACAGGTCTACCAGTTATTATTAAAAATCAGTTTCCTTATAGAGAAAATGAATGGAGTTTTGCTTTCAGAACTGACTGTTGCCAGAATATTGCAGAAACGGTTTCCAGACGTATACACGTCAGAATTATTGTGATTCAGAATTTGCGGCTAATAGAAACGGGTCACGACTTTGGTGAACACAGCATTTACTTTAATACTTATTACTTTACTTCAAGCTTGTTTTTGTGAGTGTTTTGAATGATATTGTCAGACTCATGGAGTTGTGTGTTTAGGTTGGAGGTCTGGCGTCGGAGAATGTGCGCTGGGCCGAGGCGGTGAAGAGCTTCAGGCATCAGGAGAGCACTCTGTGTGGAGATGTGCTCCTCATCACTGCCTTCATCTCCTATCTGGGTTACTTCACCAAACGTTACCGCCTGGAGCTGATGGACAACAGCTGGAGGCCGTACCTGAGCCAGCTCAAGGTCTGTCAACATCTCAACCCACCAGCAATGCTAAAAACTGAGATTTTATTATGTTTAAGATCAACAAAATAATAATTCACGTGTGTCTGATGAAGGTCAGTGTGGCTTTCATTTGAAATCTAAAACTTAATTCATTTTTCTGTTAATCATGTGTGTCATTTGTTTTTGTGAGGGTATGAGTGTCATTGCTCTTCCCGCAGGTGCCAATCCCAGTGACTCCGGGTCTGGACCCGCTAACCATGCTGACGGACGACGCTGACATTGCGGCCTGGCAGAACGAGGGTCTGCCGGCAGACCGGATGTCGACTGAGAATGCCACCATCCTCACCAGCTGCGAGCGATGGCCGCTCATGGTGGATCCGCAGCTGCAGGGAATCAAATGGATCAAAAACAAATATGGAGAAGACCTGCGGATCATCAGGATCGGGCAGAGAGGGTAAAACACACCTTACGTCTGCATAGAAACCATACCTGCTTAACCTGATTCATTACTGATGTCCGCTTTACTCCATGCGTGTGTTAATGCAGATATCTGGACTCCATCGAGAGAGCGTTATCTGTAGGTGAAGTCGTCCTCATTGAGAATTTGGAGGAGGCGGTGGATCCAGTGCTCGGTCCGCTACTCGGCCGCGAAACTATAAAGAAAGGACGGTGAGAGTGTTTAATTGCAGTTGTTTATTATTATATATGGTGAAAACATCTAGAAACATCTTTTATTAAGACAAATGATAACACTGTTCTAACCCGGCTGTTTAATTATTTATATTAAAGTTTTCTGAAATGATATATTTGAAATATGCAAATGAGGCATTATGTAATTGAATATGCCCTAATTTGTGTATAAATCCTGAATATAAATCTATAAACTGGATGAAGCTAAAGGTTTTTCCAGAGGGGCTTTTGCTTTTTTTCACTCCATAAATTAGAATATACTGTCAACAGACAGAAAACAAAAACATTTTCACCATAATTATAGAAATAAAATGCTGTACAAATCAGTGTGAATGAAATGTGAACAAGCCTTCAGAATACCAAAAGTCATTCAAAAGTTTGGGATCAGTAAGTTTTTTTAATGTTTTTTAAAGGAAGTTTTTTTATACTCATCCAGGCTGCTTTTATTTGATCAAAAATACAGAAAAAATGTACTGTGAAATATTATTATTATTATTATTATTATGTAAAATAACATTTTAATATCATTAAATATTTTTTTTTCCTGTGGTCAAAGCTGAATTTTGAGCATCCAGTATTTTGGTGATTTATTATTATATATATAATATATATTATTTTTGTGTGTGTGTGTGTGTATGTGGGGGGGGGGGGGGGTCTTTGATTTAATAAAAAGTTAAAAAGAACAGCATTTATTTAAAATAGAAATTGTTTATAACAATAAATCCTGCCGTTCAACCTTTTGGAGTTAGTACATTTGTATTTATATTTTTATTATTATTTTTTTAAGAAATTAATACTTTTATTTAGCACTTTTATGTTAAATAGCAAAGATTTGTATTTTGAATAAATGCTGTTCCTTGTAACTTTTTATTCATCAAAGAATCCAGAAAAAAGTATCACAGGTTCCAAAAAAAAATAAAAAATTAATAATTGGCAGCACAACCCAACATAGATAATTCTAATAATAAATCAGCACATTAGAATGATTTCTGAAGAGTTGTGTGACACTTAAGGCTGGAGTAATGGCTGATGAAAATAAAAATTAAAAATGAAAAGTAAATTAAAATAGAAACCAATATTTTATATTGTAATAACATTTTGCAATATTACAGTTTTTTTTCTGCATTTTTGATCAAATAAATGCAGCCTTGATGAGCATAAGAGACTTCATTAAAAAACATAAGTTGTTATACGGCTGTGTAGCAAGGAATAAAACTGTAAAGTTTGTCATACTGGAAGTGTCATAAAATAAACACTTAAATGTGTATTTTGGATGTTTTCTTTCTACTAGTCTGAAAGAAGATAATATGGAAGCCAAAAAAAAAAAAAAAACACTCATTTTTCCTGTAGGACCTTGTCTTAAAACAACAGATGTATGAAAGCTTTTTGAAGCTCTTTTCTCTTTAAAATTGAGTTCACCCTCACGCCGATCCAAATCTCTGCTGTTGTTTTTTTTAATAAACCACAAAAGACGTATTTTTGAAGAATCGCATGTTCCATACAACAACGTTATGTTTTTTTGGAGTTTGACAGTCTCTAACTTTCATTGTGTTTAAGAGATTCTTCTCCTTTGATGTTTCATGAAAGAAAGTCTTCAGATTTGGTCCGTCTTGATGGCGCGTACAGTAAATAATGAGAGGATTCTGCTTTCTAATCTGCTACAGCTACATAAAAATCGGCGACAAGGAGTGCGAGTACAACCCCAGTTTCCGTCTGATCCTTCACACCAAGCTGGCAAACCCTCACTACCAGCCGGAGCTCCAGGCTCAGTGTACGCTGGTCAACTTCACGGTGACGCGGGACGGGCTGGAGGACCAGCTGCTGGCGGCCGTGGTCAGCATGGAGAGACCCGACCTGGAGGAGCTGAAGGTACGTCAGTCTCCTCTCAACCAGACACTCTCTGAGGAGCAACACAGCCGTATCAGATCGCTCTCTCCACACTTAATTGCGGGACGGTTAAGTAGATGGTATTTGACAGGTGTTTTGAAGCTTAATTGGATTCATCAGTTTCTGAGGTCTAGATTGGCTGAACTCAAAGATAATTAGTCATCAAGCGCCGACAGACAGAACGGTCAATCACAGCAGTTCTGCACACATTTGAGGCTCCAGAGCTCGACTCTGTCTTCTCACCTTTAGTTACAAAAGGGTAATTAGTGCTTTACTTTTTGCACTTTCATGGATATAATTAGCACACTTTCCCTGAGCACTTTTGCTAATGGCCAACGTGCGCTTCCACTATTGGTGACATGTATATTAGTACATTAGCATAACATTACTGTAAGTAATTAGCTGGAATGGTCAAGCAAGCATTTGTGCCACAGGCTTGAGCTTCTCAATTAAGTTTCTCAGTTTTTTCCCATCCTGTCAACAGTTTTACTTAATTTCCTCTTCCTGGAATATCTGTCTGACGCTGAAGCCGAGGCTTTCATTTCGCGAACAAATTACAACAAACCGAAGACGTGTTTTTGAATAACTGACAGGAAGCGAATGTGGTTATTTTGAGATGCGCATTCCGTAAAATTGAAATGTTACTTAATGAAGCTTGATTAATTAGTGTTTCATAGCTGAGATCCTAAAGATGGGGAAACGCAACCAAACTCTCTTATCATCTTAATTAATATTGAAAGTTGTAAGAAAAGCGTGACAGTCCCTCAGCACCTGCTTTAACGTGGAGGAAGATGAAGAGTTTCGCTTGCTGATCATTATACTCTGGCCAGTGTTTGCTGGATTTATAATTAGATCTTATGCAACCGCACTGCAGGGACGCGCTTTCTTATTTAGATTGTTTTTTTAGAGGGTTTGTTTATATTCCCTGGCTTGTGTTTTACATCACGCAGTACCAACATAATTGCGCTGAGCAAATTTGTGCAGTTTTTTGTATCTTATTACAGCGTGAGATCCAGGCCATTAGATGAAGTAAATGTCACTGTGATCGGTGGAGAGCCGCATCAGTCTCTTCTAATGAGCAGGACTGCTCTGCTCCTCTGAAATCATCTGACCAACGTCACTTTGGGTTGCATAATTACTCGGCTGAGATTGTAAGTGTACTGAGTTTCTTCACAATAAGCGTGGGGCTGCTAGTTAATTGTTTGTTTTCTAGGTCTGGGTTAATTGGACGCACAAGATGCCAGTGGAAATGTAATCATTAATGAGTGACTCATTAGGATGGGATAGTTAAACATACCTGTTTTCCTCCTCTCTGATGAGGGGTCGTGTCTCTGAACCCAGCTGTTTTTCTCCAGCACTGTTATTTTTAAGTCTTATAGAGGCTCTGGTGGTCACTGAAGGAGCGATGCTATTACACTTGAGTTTTTTTTTGCAGATTGACCTCTTCAGGGATGAGTTTTGTCTTGACGGTTCAATAATCGCGCAGGCGATGACGGCTCTCTGATTTGAGATCATCAGCGAGTGTGTGTGTGTGTTTGTTGTTTCTCTATCCAAACGTGGGAAATGGATTCATCAGCATTGAGAATCCCATCACATGCCGGCGGATGCGGTTTTTGATGTCTGTTAATCCGCACAAAGACTAGCTTCATGTCTCCTGCATATATTGATCTCTGCAGCCGTTCAGATGCCCTCTCATGTCCCTGACTTTGCCCTGTGGCTGTTGTTTTCATGAATCTTCTTCACACGCATCTTTCTGTGTCTTTTACTTTGTAGTCGAACCTCACAAAGCAGCAGAATGGCTTCAAAATCACTTTGAAAACTCTGGAGGACAACCTGCTCTCACGGCTCTCCTCCGCTTCTGGAAACTTCCTGGGAGACATTGAGTTGGTGGAGAACCTGGAGATCACCAAACGAACGGCGGCCGAGATTGAAGTCAAGGTGTGTTTTTGGGTTTTCAGCTACAGTTATGCCTTCCATGGGTAAACTACAGTAAATCAATGACAGCTGTGGTTGCCAGAATGTTGCTATAAAAGTACGTTAGCAACATTTTAGGTTTTACAGATTAAACTTGAATTTACTGCAAAACAATACATATTTCATTAACTTTTAATTAACCAAATTACTTAAATCAGTTTTTACCAATTAAAAGTTTTCTACCACAGCATTATAGTCTTTGACTAAAATTTCAGTTTGTATATACAGTGTTGGGGGTAACGCGTTACAAGTAATATGAGTAATTATATTACTTTTTCCAAGTAACTAGTAAAGTAACATATTACTTTTTAATTGACAAAAAAATATCTGAGCTACTTTTTCAGAGCTACTTGTTTCAATGCCAGTTACTTTCCCCCCCCCAATTTATTTATTAAAAGCTCTCCTGTTCCGATGTTAAGAGAAATCAGGAGTAAGATCTAGTAGAGTAAGTTCTAGAATAAATGTGAACATGCATTAATTCATCTCACTCACAAAAAAAAAAAAAAAACAATCCAGTATTCCTCAAAATGAATAAAAACAGTGAAATTCAACTCAGAATATGAAGCAAACCTGCAATAATTAATGTTAAATAATATTTTTTTTTTGCTGCCGACCTTCGATGATCTAATTCATCCATACTAATAAGCAAAAATGACTCAAGATAATCTACCATAAATAATGTTTTCTTTTTTGACATCTGACACTTTTTTTTCTTTAGTTACTTTTTTGGGGGAGTAACATGTATAATCATATACAAAATTACTAATTCAATTATGGTTAAATCTGACATTAAAATAAAAAAATAAATGTAGTTTAGTCGATCTGATCTCATCTGCAAAATGTAATAAGAATATTTACAGTTAAATGTAAGTTATATTCTCACAATAACACTAAAACAGCACACATAGCCAACAAGGCAAGATAGACACATATACATATGAATGAAATCCTATAAAATTCATTATATTTTTTCACAAATGTATATGTTATGTATATGTTTTTTTTCCCCGTTAATTTTTTTTCTAGACTCTGTTTTAATAGTAAATTACATTTTATTTATCAAAAAGCATGTCTAATTAATTGAAATCATGAAACCGACACCGAGTTTGATGAAGATGATAATTTTAAGACCCTATAAAATACTTTTTTTTTTTCTCAAATAGTTTTATTTTGACCAAATTCTGTTGTCCATTAATTTTCCATTTGAATTGCTTCATTAAATAATAATCAATAGATTTTTTAAGTAATAGATTTTTAAAAAAACTTTTATTTCATTTATTATTATTATTATTATTGTCATATTTATTTATTTATACATTCATTCAGTCATTCATTCTAAAAAAAAATAAAATAAATACTGTGCTGTGTGTTTACATTTTTCTGATAAATAATTTTAATTAAATTTTTCCTTTAAACTAATGTTTTAATAATAATTTTATTGGTGGTAGTAGTACTGTCATTACATTAAATAACATATTTCTGTCACAGTTTCTTCAAATTAAACCAGACTTGATTTGAAGTTTCTGTTTGTACATATGACTATAGTTTTTTTTCCCAATAAATGGAAAAAATGCTCATGAAGTGACTCTCAGAGCAGTTCTAAATGATGTGCATGTGTTCATGAGCATCAGACATGCTTCAGTATGTGTGCAGTAAACAAAACCATATGTCTGCGCAATTCAGTCACACAGAGACACACAGAACATGCATTTTTTTTTTGTTTGTTTTTTTGTTTTTTGCAGCCTAATATATACAGCATTTTGCATTTTTGGATCCCAAGACATAACTAATTGTTAATATAATCCAATGTCAAGCTATTTGTTGATGTTTGATTTATTACTTAATTACATATGTTATATGTTATCACAACACACTTTTATTCAGTGATGTTTCATGAGCGTGATTAAATTCTGCAGTCTGTCATCCGTCCCAAACACATATTAGTGCAGATTAATGATCCTAATCTTGTTTTGCTGTGTTCCAGGTGAAGGAGGCTAAGGTGACGGAGGCTGAGATCAATGACGCGCGGGAACACTACCGTCCAGCGGCGGCCCGTGGCTCGCTCCTGTACTTCATCATGAACGACCTCAATAAAATCCATCCCATGTACCAGTTCTCTCTTAAGGTAGCGCCGACACGACTCGCACCGGCTCTTAAGAACCTGTTGTTTATTTCCCTGTGCTCCAGGATTTAGTTATTGTGTTTCTCTTTTGCTTTTATAACGCTGTGTTTGTCCCATGCTAACGCAACTATTCAGCCATGATAAACTACATCAGTTAATATAATGTTCTTTAGAAGCTCAGTGTATTACTACACTAGCTAATAACACAGGCATCGCTATGGCTAGATTTATTTTGCTTTATTATGTTTTATATTGCACTACCGTTTACCTGATCACAACTGAATGTGATGAGATTAGGTATGGGCACTATGAAATAATACAAAGATAATAAATAGTAAAAGCAAACACCAGCGTCTGTTCATTTAATAAATAATACCATTTTATTTATTTTATTTTATTTTATTTTTTTCCTCTCCAACTGCAGCTCTGAATTCTTTGTGAAATACTTTATTTTAATATTCATAAGCAGAGTTTTGCAGACATAAATGCAGAACAGATTATGAATGTATAGTTAATTTGTACGCTGGTTTTCTTGTGTTTTCAGTCATCATGCTGACAAGATACAATCTACAGCTATCAAAAAATAATTGCCTTTTCCTTTGTGTACAAATTTATGCAGAGAAATCTTGATCTTCCCCAGAACTAGTTACAGAAGTGTCTCATTAGAGTATGAGGGAAAAGCAGAAGAGTATTAAATTAAGTTCTTTCAGTCCTCTTTGTGTGTTTACCCTCATGTAATGTGTGCATTTGTGTGCTCCTCACGTCCAGGCCTTCAACGTTGTGTTTCAAAATGCCGTACTAAAAGCCGACCCGGACGAGACCTTGAAACAACGGGTCTTAAATCTGATCGACAGCATCACGTCGTTGGTGTTCCAGTACACCACCCGCGGGCTCTTCGAGTGTGACAAACTCACCTACACCGCCCAGCTGGCCTTCCAGGTGAGCCTTCTCTTCATCACGAGACTCAAACATATGCCACGTCTCCTCCTGCTTCTCTTAAACACACATTTATCTCCACTTTAGATCCTGCTCATGAATAAAGAGATCAATCCCAGAGAGCTGGACTTCCTGCTGCGCTACCCGGTGCAGCCGGGCATGACGTCACCTGTCGACTTCCTGTCCAACCACTCCTGGGGAGGAATTAAAGTGAGTTACAGCGTCTCTCTATTATTGATGAAAATGTAGCCACAGGGACCAGAAGCATCATCATATCGCTGAACAGGACTCACTTTACAAACTCTCTGTCCTCATCATATCTAAATATAGGTTCGTTTGGCTGCTTAAATCTGCTCAGATGAGCTTTAATGCCAGGAAAGCTGTTAGTTGAAGCTGATGTCATGATGCTTTTATGTTGCTGCTTTTGATTTTGCTGAATAAATCAGCATCCACATTCACGGTATGAAAAACAGAAGCTCGGACATTCGACAAAGGTTGTTTTGTTTTACAGAAGAAATAAAATCAAAACAACAGGGGCCAGATACACGAACATCTTCTTAAGAAATACAGGTGCAGCTCAAAAATTTGAATATTGTAAAAAAGTTTTTTTTTATTTTTTTATTGTAACTTATTTTAAAAAACTTTCATATATTCTAGATTCATAAGATGTATAGTAAAACATTCCAAAAGTTTTTTTTTTTTTTTTTTAATGATTAGAGTGTACAGCTCATGAAAGTCATAAATAAAATATTTACATTTCAGTTTCATCAAATGGCCATCCCTACAGTATAAATTTCAGGTATCTCTTGTTCTTTGAAACCACATTAATGGGGAAGACTGCTGACTTGGCAATGGTACAGGAGACAATCATTGACACCCTCTACAAAGAGAGTAAGTCACAGATGGTTATTGCTGAATGGGGTGGCTGTTTAAATGCAAAGTTGACTGGAAGGAAGAAATTGGGTAGGCAAAGGTGCACAAGCAACAGGGATGACCACAAGCTTGAGAATACTGTCAAGTAAAGCCGATTCAAACACTTGGGAGAGCTTCACAAGGAGTAGAATGAAGCCGAAGTCATGGTACCAGAGTCTGAAGGAAGACTGGAGAGGCACAGAATCCAAGCTGCAATCAGTAATGATTTGGGGAGCCATGACGTCTGCTGGTGTTGGTCCATTGTGTTTTATCAAGTGCAAAGTCAATGCAGCCATCTACCAGGAGATTTGACTGACAAGCTTTATGGAGATGCTGATTTCCTTTTCCAGCAGGACTTTAGCACCTGCCCACAGTGCAACAACCACTTGCAACTGTGCTTTATTGGTCAGCCAACATGCCTGACCTGAGCCCCATTGAGAATCTATGGGATATTTTCAAGAGAAAGATGAGAAACAGTCGATCCAACAATATACAGATGATCTGAAGTGCCTCAGCAGTGCCACAGGCTGATCACTTCCATGCCACTCTTCACTGATGCTGTAATTTGTGCTAGGAGCAAGTCATTTGCTATAACATGTGCTGCCGACCAACTATTGAGTGCCTAAATGAACATACTTTAAAGAACTTGAACTTTTCTGTTTTGTAAATCAGTTTTTTGATTGATCTTAGGATATTCTAATATCTTGAGATACTGGATTTTTGACCTTCATGAGCTGTAAGCTCTAATCATCAAAATTAAACCAAAAAAACTTTTAAAATATTTTACTTTACATGTAATGAATCTAGAATAAATGAAAGTTTCAGTTTTTGAAATAAATTACAATAAAAAAATGAAATAGAAATGAATAGAAAAAACTTTTTCACGCTATTCAAACTTTTTGAGCTGCACCTGTAAATTAATAGATTTCTTTAAAAAGAAATCCATGAAGTTCGTAAGAATATTCTTAAAGGGGTACTCCACCCCAAAATGAAGCATTTGTCATTAATCACTTACCCCCAGGTCTAAAACACATAAAAACTTTGTTCGTCTTTGGAACACAAATTTAAGATATTTTATATTTAATAGCATACACTGTTCTCTGTCAGCTGCAGCACGGCTATGTTTTCTACATTTATTTACATTTTGATTTGAACGAAAACAGTGTATCCGTGTGACGCAGCTGACAGAGAACAGCGTACGCTGTTTGTGTCCAGTGGATACTCTCCAAAATGGTGCCACATGACGCGGAGGACACGAATGGTTAAAGTCGTTATTTTTGTTTTCTTTGCGTACAAAAAGTATTCTCGCAGCTTCGTTAAATTATGGTTGAACCACTGATGGCAGATGGTCTATTTTGACAACGTCTTTCATACTTTTTTTGGGCCTTAACAGTGTTATTTACTTGGAAGTTAATGGGACAGTCACAAAGCTGCTGGTTTTCATCCAAAGTATCTCTAAATTTTGTTTCGAAGATGAGCAAAACTTTTATGTGTTTGGAACGTCATGGGGGTAAGTGATTAATGACCAAATTTTCATTTTGGGGTGGAGTAACAAATCTTGAGCAGTTTTTAAAAAGTTCTCTAATATGTTCTTAAGAACATCTTCATTTTTTTCTTAAGAAGAAAATACATTATCTGAGTGAATACATGGCTGAAGATACACATACACTTCAAGGATTGTCTTTTTGCTGTTTCTGCAGGTTACCCTAATAATCATAATTAGCACGCACACTGTTTTCGTCACAACCTTGACTGGCGTTTGGCTTCACGTTTTTAATGTGCCGTGTTTTTGAACAGTTACTTTTAAAGAACCTGTCTCAAGCTGCAGCGACCTGTTTTATTTATTTTTGTGCTGTGTTTTTGCAACTTTAACACAACTTCCAGTATGTGTGTCTGTTCTGCTAAAGCAAACGTGTCCTATGCATTCACATGTGCTAGATACTGCCAAAGATTATTTATAGGCTAAATAAAGTGAAAAGTAGGGTCACACATAGGCTAATCATGAGAATTTGAATTCTTCTTAAGTTTCGTCTTAAGAACATTCTTTAGAGAAAAGATACAAATATTGTTAAGAAGAATTTTTTGGAATACAAAATATTATTAACTTTTTTCTTAACTTAGAAAATAAGAAGAAAATGGCAGTTAGGAAGAAATTTCTGCTTAAGAATGTTTCGTGAATCTGCCCCCTGGAGAGTAAATGATGAGCAAGTTTTTCATTTTTGGGTGAACTATTCATTTCAAACTCAAGGCAAAGAACACAAGAAGTGCTTTCTGCCATTTTTTAACTGTCAATGTTAGCATTTAATGAAACAAAGTTTGCTAAAGTCAACAGATTTTACTAATAGAGCTACCAATCTCTGTGTTAAAATAAAATAATGATGATGCCAGCTTTCTAAAGTCATTTTACATTGCTGTAAATTGGCTCCAAATCTCAGGCGAAAATTGACCCTTCTCTACAAATTAGTGGATTACTCTGTGACAGTTAATACTAATTCTTATGTTAGTCGTTGTTGTTGTCTTTTGGGGGTGAACTGTTCCTCTTCATCATAGATGCTATTAGCAATTCAAAATGACCAAATGAATAGTTATTATACAGAAACCCATCACTTAGTTTCTACTTTAAGTGCACTACTATACATCTACCAAATTATACCTCTTCTATTCTGTCTTGAAAACTTTTCCTGCTTTCTAAACAACTTCACCTTCAAAGCGAATCTTCTGGAGGTTTCCCGCTGTTCTCCAGCACATTGTCAGTGATGGGAATGTAAATCTGATCTCATTTCAGAGTCCATGAGTCCATAATGTGCTCAAATCTGCCATTAAAATATAGCGTTTCCCATAAGCAAGACTTTCTGGGATTATGAGTCATCATCATTCTCCCGTCGCTTTCGGCACCTTCGGGCCGAGCCGAGCCTCCGTATGAAGGACCGGCATATGTCACAGCGTTGTTCTTCCGAGAGGAGATAAATATATGTGCGCAATAGGAAATCCTCTATTCTGCTGCATAAGCTCTTCTGAAAGTCTGCTTTATGAAGAAACACGTTCATGTTTACTCAGCAGTTTGTGCCAGAAAGACACTTTACTTTGTAGTTCGATTTGATTAGCGCTTTGACAATGTTGTATCTGAACTCTTTATTCTGTCCAGGGCTTACATGTCTGTCATCATAACGTTTGATAAGATTGCACACTGTCCACTCAGCAACGTGCAAAATAATGCATACTAAATGAGTCATACTTGTATTATTGATGAAACGCTTAGCTGAGACATCAAACATAATCGGAAAGTCCTGCTGCGTGACATGCTAAACTCCAGCTAAAGATTATTTAAACAGCTTTTTGCTAATTATTTTGTAATTATTATGCATGCAGCTTTTATGGCTTCATATTCATTCTGAGACAATGTGATATATTTGTACTTTTAAAAATTAATTTGCCGCACCGCAGGACTATTTCACATGAACTAGTGAAAGCTAAACTGTAGTCCATGGATATACTGTGCATCAAGTGTCTTTTGAAACGTTTCACTTGGGTGTATCTGTATCTATAAATCCCGTTTCTGCCACTGAATAAAAAATATAAAAGGTAAATTGCAAGTTTTGTTCTCACAATTCTCACAACTCTGTCTTTTTTTTAGAATTGTGAAATACAAACTCACATTTCTGACTTTTTTTTCTCAGAATTGTGAGACATAAATTAGAAATTGCGAGCTATAATGTCAGAATTGCAAGATATAAACTCAGTTTTGACTGTTTTAGTCAGAATAGAGAATTTTAAATTTGCAATTTTTTTCTTCCAAACTCAAGTTTGTTTCATGCAATTCTGACTAATTTTTCTCACAATTCCAAGTTTGTTTCATAATTTAGACTTTTAATCTAACAGTTCTGACCTTTTTCTCGCAAATGTGAGTTTGTATCATGCAATTCTGGCTTATTGTTCTCGCAATTCCAAGTTTATGTCTCGGAATTTTGATTAATCTCACAATTCTGACTTTTTTCTCATAAATGAGAGTTCAGAATTTTTTTTATAAATCACATTTTTTTTTTTTTTTGCAAATGCAAGTTTGCATCTCGCAATTTAGATTTTTTTTCTCGCAATTCTGAGCTCATGTCTCACAATTCAGGACTTTTTCAGGATTGTAAGATATAAACTTGCAATTGTAAGAAAAAAATTCTGAAAGAAAAAAAGTGGCAGAATTTTTAGATAAAAAGTCGCAATTCTGACTTTTTTCTAATAAATGCAAGTTTGTATCTCACAATTCTGAATTTTTCTCGCAATTCCGAATTTATACATCACCATTCTGACTTTTTTTCTGAGAAAAAAGTCAGAATTGCAAGATATAAACTTACCATAAGAGTTATAAAGTCCAACTTTGAGGAAGAAAAATTACTGATATGTTCACACAATTGAGAGTTTATATCTCACAATTCTAACTTATTAACTTTCAGTTGCATTTTATAAAATCAGAATTATTAACTTGCAATTCTGAGAAAAAAAGTCAGAATTAGAATTGTGAGATAAAAAGATTTTACCTTTTACAATTAGGATTACAATTTACCTTTTAAAAAGCAATTGCCTTTTTTATTTTTTTATCCAGTGGCGGAAATGGGCTTCCATAGTAATCAGTATTTTGTCTTGTTAAGGATTTATTTAATGGAAAATGTGCTTATTTATGGTGATGTTGTTTCAGTCTCTCAGTGCTATGGAGGAGTTTCATAACTTAGACCGCGACATTGAAGGATCGGCTAAACGCTGGAAGAAGTTTGCAGAGTCCGAGTGTCCAGAGAAAGAGAAGTTCCCTCAGGAGTGGAAGAACAAGACGTCGCTGCAGAGGCTGTGCATGATGAGAGCGCTACGACCCGACAGGATGACCTACGCCGTCAGGTCAGACATCAATCTGTCCTTCAGCATCACACCCGTTTTGACTGAGTGCTCTCAGACATCTTTTCACAGAAGTGTGTAATCATTTATTTAATTAACTTAATTAAATGTTGTAAGGATTACAATTTCCACAGTGCTAATGTGAATCTACACTGAGTAAAGACTCAGAGAGTTCATTTAGAGTAGTGGCTCAATAAGTGAGTCAGATGGTGATTCAATAACGCTTTGATGGATTCAGTTCATTTAGTGAGACTGATTCAAATCAATAAGAGTCATTTGTTCAATAATCAAATCTCTCTCAGTCTTCTGACAGCCCAGTCAATGTATAGTATTTTTTCTACATTATCATTATACTCACTCATTCCTGCTTTATAGATATTGCCATCGTCCATTGGTCAGCCACGAGTTAATAGCTCTGTGTTTCTACAGTCCATGATGCTTGACCTTTAGGGAGACAGAGGCATTGTTAATATAATAAGACAGTGCAGACCAGTGTCTAAAACAATCAATCTCCACAGATGCCCTGTGTGGATCCATTCCTGACGTTGTGTACATAATTATTACATAATTATTACAGTGTGATCATAATGAGTTCTTCAGTTTGCAAAAAGCCAAAAACGGATTCCTTCACCCTTTAGAGATTTTGTGGAGGAGAAGCTGGGCAGTAAGTATGTGATGGGACGCTCGCTGGACTTCGCCGTGTCTTATGAGGAGTCTGGAGCTGCCACGCCCATGTTCTTCATCCTGTCACCCGGAGTCGACCCGCTGAAGGATGTGGAGAAACACGGTAATGATGCATGTTATCTCAACCATTTACATCATTTCACCAAAATGCTGCAGGAATCACCTATGATTTTAAAGCTAAGGTGTCATTTTGTCATTTTCCAAATGTCATTTTGTTATTTTCAAAATTGACCCTGTTAGGATCAGCAGATACCTACACTCCAGACCAATACATTATGTGCATTTGCTGTCTTAAAATGAAACTTTGAGAGTGTAAACAGGCTAATTATTGTGTCCAGACAGGCAGATTTGAAGGTGTATTGATAGTCTTGCTCTGTCTGTCCATGAATGACTGAGTGTGAAGGATCAGATTAAACATGGCTAATCAAATCACACACCAGACAATTACTGACCGCACACAGAACACCTCGCATGACTTCAGATCTCCAGTCTGACTGTTTTGTACTTTAACAACATCCTTCAGGAAGAAAACTAGGGTACACATTCGACAACAGAAATTTCCACAACGTTTCGCTGGGCCAAGGGCAGGAGGTGGTGGCAGAACAGGCTCTAGATTTGGCAGCGAAAGAAGGACACTGGGTCATTTTACAGGTAAAACACACAACAAAACTCCAGTATAACCACCTCAGCTAACTCAAAACAGTTTAGTAATGACTTGTCAGGTCATTACTAAATTGGAGCCAGTTCAGCTGTCTGGATCAGGGTTAATATAGTCAACTAAAAATAAAAATAAAACCATCACCAAGACAGTACTGCTTGTAGTTCCATCAAACCATCAAAATTTCACCATTCATCAACCATAACTCCTTCAAAAACAGCCAGAAACCTTGGAGTTGTGATTGATGATCAGCTGACTTTCTCACACCGCATTGCTAAAACTGCCTGGTCCTGCAGATTAGCTTTATTCAACATCAGTTAGATCTGGCCCTTTCTTTCGGAACATGCTTCACAACTCTATGTTCAAGCTCTTACTCTGTCCAGGCTGGACTATTGCAAGGTCTTCCAGCCAGTTCTATCAAACCTTTACAATTAAACCAGAATGTGGCTGCAAGATTAATTTTTAATGAGCCGAAAATAATGCACGTCACACTGGCTACCAGTAGCTGCTCGCATAAAATTCAAGGCATTAATGTTTGCCTGCAAAAACACCACTGGCTCTGCACCCCTTTATCTAGATTCTTTACTTCAGACTTATGTGCCCTCTAGAAGCTTGTGTTCTGCAAGTGAACGGCGCATTATTGTGCCATCCCAAAGAGGCACAAAATCACTTTCACTGACTTTTACATTAAATGTACACTCCTGGTGGAATGACCTGCTCAACTCACTCCTTAGCCATCTTCAAGAATCGACTAAAAAACATATTTTCCGTCTTCATTTGAACCTCTAACTCTATTTCTATTCGAATTTTCCTCTTTTATAATTCTATACTTAAAAAAAGACTTATACTCTATTCATTTACTTACTGCTTGTTTTCTTAAAAAAAAAAAAAAAAAACTAACACTAGCTTCTCTCTTTACAATTAACAAAAAAGCAAAAAAGAAGTCCTCTAACACTAGCTTGCTTTTTCTTTTTTATTCTATTTGCTTTTTATTTATTAAATAATTTTAATTTAAAGTCCTTGCTACATGTGCTAAGACTTGTCACAGCACTTGCATGGTATTGCTCTTTTGTTGATTTTGATTGCTTCCATTGTTGCTTTGGATAAAAGCGTCTGCTAAATGTCTAAATGTAAAACATTTTAATACTTGACATTGCATTCAGCAGTTTCCTGATGTGCGTCATTCCTTTAGTGAATCGTCCTCTCAAACAGCACATTGTGTGTACTTTCCCCCTAAATGTTTAAACCAGTGCGGTGTGACAGTAGCATGTCTCAGATGAAGAATGCCGCATGTGCATTAGCACTTAACTGGCAAAGCAAATGTCTGGGCAGCGTGTGCCTCCCGGCTGATTAATGACCTGTTGTGTTGTGCTGGGAGAGAGAAATGCCCCACACTTGCAACCGCCGCCGCCGGCCCACGGAGGCAAACAGCCGCACTCCACTAATGAGTCCATTAGACCGCCGCCATTTCATCCCAATGTCACTGCGAAGGCAGTGTCCGCTCGGCCACTGCTGCTCATTACACATATTAGTCTGGATGGCTTCCAGCAGCCGCCCAAATGTACAAATTGGCTGTATAGATGTGGTTTGATTAAAGAAAACAATCGTGATCAATATGTCAAGAAAACAAGGAGGGTGGTGGTCTGCATTCAGATGTTTGTGATATGGACGTCTCTCATCTAGAAATTCAAATTCAATGCATCATTGAACGCACAGGAATGAGGCTCCTGCGCTGAATCACAATGACTTTTATCGACAGGATGAAACGGTGAACGTCTTTACACAAAATCCTCCGGCTGATCCGCGGCCCGCCGCACGCTGCGCTGATCAGAAACGCACTAGTTTAATTGTCTAAATCGATGGATCCATAGATTCCCATCTCCGTTCGGCCTTCCCACAATCGTCTCATCTCCTGTTTCGGCGCACTTATGTATTCAGACTCGGGCCGGGAGGCGGCGGGTCAATGGAAAGTTCCCCTCCAGTGAAGGTTAATTATATTGCAGCACACGGGGTCCCGGCCAGCAGAAATGCAGAAATCCACTCACTGTAGAGAGGCAATCAATCGCTAATACCAGAGCAGAAAATCCTCAGTCCTGGGAATCAAGTGGCTTAAAGTGACCAGAGTCCCCCTCCCGCCAGAAATGTACCCTTTTAGATACACAATGAGTAGAGACCAGGAGAGCAAGGTGAATTCGCTCAGGGACAACTATTACTTGAAAAGTGGCTGCCAGGATAGTGTTTAACTTTAATGGCTTTTCTGGAAGGAATATGCTGCATTCAGCCAGCCGTTATCAGGCTTTACAGGCAGATTCAGCAGGAAAGACCAGTTACGAAAGACATGCTGTATGAGAGAACAAATCCTTTGACATAATGAAATTATAACCCATTGTGATGTCACATCAGTTGTGCATTTTTCTAATTTAATACTCCTTTTTCAGGACAAATTATAGGATAAACATTACAATTGGAGTGAATTAAAATGTGCAGTTATTCAATGAGAATCAAATTACCTTCTTTTGGGTTTAGGGTCCTAGTTTTGGTATCAAAATATGTCATTTCCATATCAAAACTATGTATTTTACAGTCACCGTTATGTAGATTGATCATAAACACAGCTAAAAAGCTTTCTACCACAGTGGCCATCCTTCACAAAACTAATATCTACCACAGTTTTATCACAGGTAGAATGCTAAATGTTTCAATACAAGCATTTCAGTCAAATGGAATTTATGCAATATTTCAAACTTTTAACCCACGGGAGAAAATTAACCTGCCGCAACAGTTTAAAATTAGCCCAATTCCATGGAAAAATGCAGATTTGGCAACCCTACACCCAACACGAGCTGCATCCAAAGCGGTTTTAAGTCTAAAAAGAGAACATGTCTGGGAAAAAGAGGATGTATGGTCACCCTAAAAAACACATGAAGGCGTCTTAGTATTTTACACATTGGATGTGCTTGAGAAATCATTCTGCATTTTTCAGTGTTCACCTGGGATAGTAAAAACTGCAGATGGCTCTGAAGCTTTTAGCTGCTGTTTCGTCTCAGAGAGACATTACGTCTGTCTGTGCCCTGGAGATAGAAAGCCTTCATTTGTGTTGACAAGCTAAAAGTTAAAACGGCACTTTGTTTTGTGGAGGCTTTTAGCTCATCCTTGGTACTTTCAAGTCATTACCAGCCAATTGCAATATTGATATCGTTTAGAGGTTTATTTTCTTTCATTTAAATCTTTCTGTGAATCAATAGCACTGTTATAGTGATTTTAACACTGTGACAGTTCATTCAGCACAATGTTATACTCTGCAGATAACCGCATTAAGGAGGTAATCGTTTGTGCTCCTGCATTATCAGTCATTGTTATTTTCATAGTGCAGTTGTTTTGGTTGTTTTTCTCCTTTTATGCATTACATTTTTAACAAAATGCAAAACATTGCAGTTTAAAGCTTAAGACTACAAAAGATACTTTACATGTACTGTTTAGGAAATGGAGGAAAGATTTTACATCCTATTTACAAAAGCATGACAAATAGCAGCGTACAGCAGGATACTGCTTCAGGGAATTACTCGTTGTGTTTAAATTGCATCTTCTTGTTGGTTGTGCAAACTGTCATCAGAGATTTTTTTTTCTCTCTGAACTAGAATATCCACTTGGTGGCTAAATGGCTGGGATCACTGGAGAAGAAGCTGGAGCAGCATGCAGAGGGAAGCCACCAGAACTTCAGGGTGTTCGTCAGTGCCGAGCCGTCCTCCTCACCCGAGGGCCACATCATCCCACAAGGGATCCTGGAGAACTCTATCAAAATCACCAATGAGCCACCTATGGGCATGCATGCCAACCTGCACAAAGCCCTGGACAACTTCAACCAGGTACTGTAGACTGACCCGCACACGTTCACACTGCTCCGATAGCACATGATTCAGCTGCACCACAGTCCTGTAGGGGTTCATTCCTGGGATTCAGTGATATTTCAGTCCCCCAGAGTTTCTAAAGTGGTGGTTCACCAAAATGAATTGTTAGAAGCTTTGGGATGAATAAAAAAAGTTATTGCAGTTCATACTTAAAAAATTATTAACTAAATGTGCATAGTGTCTGTGATTTTTGGCAACAATGAAAGCATTTGTTTGTGTTCCTTTCTTGTAAAAAATATTTTTTCTAAATTGCTAAATATTTGATAAAAAACAGACTTTAAAGTTCCTCAGTATGAACTTAACCCTGTCACACTAACCATTTTATGCCCATAATAATTTACACTCCATTCTTATGTGACATCATTTACCAGAAATGAAATCATCCAGGTCTCTTTAATAATGGTGCAGAAAATGGTTAGTAGAATCATACTTTTTCATATTTTTGAGGTATGTTATAGTCACAGAGGGTACTGTCAAGTTTAACAACTCAACCCTATCGCATAAAACTAAGATGGAAAATTATTACTTTTTATATACAATGTATATACAATGTACTGATTTACTTTACTCTGCTACATTACGTGAGGAGCAGTGGCCATTTTGAGTGAAAAACCACAACCCCGTCACAAATATATGTATTTCTCATTGTTACGGGGTTGTAAACTTGTGACAGAGTTGAGTTATTTGCTTCATTTATTAAGAATTTGAATGAAAAAGTCTAAAATAGTCATGGTTTCAGTAAATATATATATATAATTTTGATGCAGTATGTCCACTTCAACGACAAGCATACAAGCATACAACAGAAATCGCACCCATGTTTGCAGTAGATAATTTGAGAGAGAAACAAAACCAAAAATTTCAATTTAAGGCAATCTATCCCTTCAAATGTGTTACAGTCTTCAACCCCGTCACACCTTGTCACATTAATATTTTTAGAAAAATATAGGGAAGATTAGGAACAAAAGTATTTCTTGCTAAGGTTAAGGGCTAAAACAATAAAAATGTGGTTTTAGCTGAAATTTTAATAAAAAAATATTTTTGTCAAAAATAAAGAGACCGTGGGCAAAAAAAAGTGTCTAAAGCTGAAAACAACTGAAAATAATAATAATGATTGTTGGAGGTTTGATATGTGCCTAATGATGTGGGGCATTTAAAATTTGAATGTAGTTGAGAAACATGTATATTCCAAGTTGAAAATGAACCGAATCCCAGGAATTTCCCTAGGAAGCTGCTCTGAATAAACATGTTTTTGGTTATGTTATTGCTTGCATACTGCACTGACAGAGGTACATAGTATGAAACCCATCAAACCCATCATTTTCTGCTACTCAAAAGGTTATGTTGCACAATAATAGCACAACAAATGTTTTAACTTTTGTCACCCTTATGCTTTTTTCATTTTATAATTTGAAACCCACCTATCCTGTTTTGGTATACTATATTCTGGTAGTATATCAATTGGGATTTAAGTCTTTGGTATGTTATGGTATGATAAACACCATGTATATATGGTGTCTATCATATATACATGGTGTTTAAAAGTTTGTGAACCCTTCAGAATAATCTATATTTCTGCAGAAATACCACCCAAAAGATCATCAGATTTTCAGAAGTCCTGAAAGTTGACAAAGAGAACCCAGTGAAACAAATGAGACAGAAATATATACTTTGTCATTTATTTATTGAGAAAAATGATCCAGTATTACACATCTGTAAGTGGCAACAGTATGTGAATCTTTGTTTTCAATATCAGGTGTGACCTCGTTTTGCAGCTATAACTGCAGGTAAAGTTTCTGCTTGTAGGAGTTTTAGCCCATTCTTCAGTACAGAACCACTTTAACTCTGTGATGTTGTTGGGTTTCCTCCTTCCACAGCATTTTAATTGGATTAAGGTTCAGACTTTTGCCATTCCAAAACATTAACTTCACTCTTCTTTAACCATTCTTTGTTAAAACTGCTTGCGTGCTTGGGGTCATTGTTTTGCTACATCACCCACTTTCTCTTGAGATTCAGTTCTCGGACAGATGTCCTGACATTTCCTTTTAGAATTTGCTGGTATAATTAAGAATTCATTGTTCCATCAATAATGGCAAGCTGTCCTGGCCCAGATGCAGCAGATGCAGCAAAACAGGCTCAAACCATGTTTCACAGATGGGATAGGGTCATCTTATGCTGGAATGCAGCATTTTTTCTTTTTCCAAACGTTCTCATTGAAACACAAAATTTCTATTGGCCTCATCCATCCATTAAACATTTCTCCAATAGTCCTCTGGTTTGTCCACATGATCTTTGGCAAACTGCAGATTGGAAGCAGAGTTTTGGAAAGCATTAGCTTTCTTCTTGCAAGTCTGCCATGCACACCACGGTTGTTTAGTATTCTCCTGATGGTAGACTTAAGAACATTAACATTAGCCAATGTGAGAAAGGCCCTTAGTTACTTAGAAGTTACTTTGAGGTCCTTTGCAACCCCTTGCTTTTGGAGTGATCTTGGTTGGTGGACCACTCCTTGGGAGGGTAACAATGGTCTTGAATTTCCTCCATTTGTTTACAATCTGTCTGACTGTAAAATTGTGGAGTCCAAACTTTTTAGAGATGGCTTTATAACCTTTTCCAGCCTGATGAGCAACAGCAACTCTTTTTCTGAGGTCCTCAGAGATCTCATTTGTTTGTGCCATGATTCACTACAACAAACATGATTAGACTTTGATAGATCACCCCACTGATTAAAAACACCTCTGAACAGACTCTAACACGTGTCCTAACTACACGCCACCCGATGCAATAAACACGACACGCAATAAAAGGTATTTTTTTCACGTTAATCGGAATTTTTGTCCTAACTAGCTGCGACGGTGGAACTACGGCATTCAAACTAATGACAGTGATAACCTCAGGTAGTTATTATGTGCTTTATTCAAAGTTAAATGTGTCTAATGAGAGTTTAAATATAATTTTGTGTGACCTTTATAGCCATACTGAAAGAAACAACAGATAGTTTACCTCCGATCTGAAAAATAAATGAAAGCAAAGATGTACGTTCAAAATGTGAACTCAAACAAAGTGTGAACCAACAAGTGTATTCCATAACAAAGATGGTATTAGTCACTCAGTATGTACATTTTAATAATGTTTTAATATAATTTATAGAATATTTATGAATTAGATTATAATCGTTACGAGTGGATTGCACTTCCAGGGAGAGCCCGCCCACACACGCTTCTGATTAGCTGTGATATTTGATTGAATCTGTCGCGTCGCGTTGTCACGTCACGTCTAGTCACAGCCTCAGACGTCACGTTGGCTAAACGTCTGATGCATATGGCACACTTATCTGGAAACACTTCAGAAAAAACCCTAATGAAAGAAGAAAGTCATTGTGTTTATGAGTGCCTATTAGGATCAACTAAGTGCTGGACTTTCAAAAGAATGTGAAAAATGTAAAGTAGATTCTTACTTAATAGAATCTTTAAAATATGTCAGAGAGTTTCACACATCGGTCTGTTATTGTGCCGACATTTCCATACCTGTAAACATGACGTGGCACAAAACGAAACGGGATTGGTTGCTTTACCTGTCAGTCATATGGCTCAGTAGGTGGGCCTTGACCATTCAATTAATTCGAGACCACGGCGAATTCCAAACGGAAGTGAGCATCCCTATGCCCTACTCCCTTCGAAGGGCAGAGCCCTTTTGAAGTGTGTTCTTTTAAGGGAGTAGGGCATTTCTGTCACGTATAAGCATTTAGAACTCCCTTGGCGAAGAGAATGACTGACCAAATGTTACCTTCAGCATTCATCAGTTGTTGCAAATAAAAATGTATTCTCATTATTATTATTTTATTTAAATATTGTCTTATTTACTGTTAAACTTTTTCAAGCTCAACCTGCTTAAACCTGCGTACACTACCGTTTTAAAATATATTTCTATCACTGAAAAAAATATTTTGTATTACATTAAAATAAAGACAAATTTAATCAGCCTATTCGAAATCAACCCCAAATTTGCTTTAAAGGGCATCGCAAGAGCTCCTAACTGAAGATCACATGATCACAAATAGAAAATCACTTCCGTGAAGTGACCATCGCATGTTCCCTTCTCTAACGGACTTCTGGACGGGCCCTTTGTGAAGGGATTCAGTTGCTCACTTTCGTTTGGAACGTCCCTAAAAATGACGTCCCCTTCTCGAAGTGCCCTTGAAGGGCGCAAAAAAGCCGTTTGGAATGTCGCATCTGGTGTGGACACCCAAATTGCTTGTCGCTGGAATCTTGTCGCGTCGCGTGTAGTTAGGACACGATGTCATTTGTTTGATTGGATTTCCTTTGTCAAATTTTTGGACATATGTAAAAATCTTATGAACTATAACTAATCTTGCCTTGTCATAAAAAGGTCATATAATCCAATATTTTAAGACATTTATTAACAATGACATAGTCTTGCAGGGTCTGCAGGGGCTTTGTTTTTTATTTCCTCTGTTTCTCCATTTATTTCCCAAATATGATTAAGCATTGATATCAGGACAGTCGTATCACTCAAGACATTTCTGACTTCATGTAATCAAAAAAAATATTCAAATGTTTATTATAGAAGCATTTCTGAATAATGCAGGAAAAAAGTGTAATTTCATCGACCCGTCATGTTTTCTGTGAGGTCCCATAAATCCAAATGGTCCTGTTTTGTTTATGTTGGATCTGGTTAATACAAGAGTGGCCATCTGCAGGGCCTGTTTTGCTTGTTTTGAGAGAATCTCTGTGATCGAGTCCGTTGCAGCACTTCTGCTAATTAAAATTCTGCATGTGTTATCGACGAACCCGATCCGTGGCGTGACTTTCCAGCACACTCTAGGCTGATTTAGTGTGCCGATGACTATCTGCCAGATCAGTGCTGTAGCAACACTCGTACTGTAGCTTTCTAGGAGGGTTTCTCAGCCGCACGAGTCACATTCTAGTCATGTACGCACCTTGAAAGTAAATCAATGGCAGAGAAAAAGGCCTAAACAGCTCTCAAACTCTAGTAAGCAGCAGTAATCCAGAAAATGACAGCTACTTTCATATTGACCTTTTCAGCTGTCCTGGCAAAGAGCAGAGTCAATTGCTTCCTGTTGGCGTCGTCAAATTCACGGCTAATGGAAATGATTTTTAACTCTTCATGATTGGTTTGATTGTGACAAGCCGTAAAACGTGGCTATGGAGATCATAAACTCATTCTGTAGAGCGTGTGGATGTACGGCTCAGACCGCTGGTGTCGTGTGCAGAATGTTAATGGATCAGAGCTTCAACACCTCCTGCACTGTTACTAAAGCTCCTTAAGTCAGCCGCACAAGCACAGCTGACATATAAGAGCTCACACCGCTGGAGACATATTCATAAGCACAGTGTATTTGTTTAACAGCATTATTGGGTTTCTTGTACAAACACACGAATCCCATGAGGTGGAGATGCCATTTGGACCTCAACCCCCCACACACATTGAAATCGTTTGAAATAATGAGCCCGGCAATGAAAGCTCTGACAAGCAGTGACAATTAAAAGGGAATCTCAGCTCCTAAATATATTGGAATGGAGTCATTCTTTTGTCTGTCCTAATGCCTGATGTCCACTGGGAATGCTGACAATGAAAGAGCAACGCAAAGGTTTTTACTTTCAACGCTTTCTCTTTGTTCTCCGGTCGGAGCTTGTTGGCAGAATGTGAAGTGTGATACCGATGTGTCCTAATTGACAGGATACTCTGGAGATGTGTGCCCGCGAGAACGAGTT
Source organism: Cirrhinus molitorella (assembly GCA_033026305.1). NCBI lineage: Eukaryota > Metazoa > Chordata > Actinopteri > Cypriniformes > Cyprinidae > Cirrhinus > Cirrhinus molitorella. Next base: position 30,844,938 of record CM065136.1, on the reverse strand, counting down.
CAAAAGCATCCTCTTCGCCCTATGTTACTTCCACGCAGTGGTGGCGGAGCGGAGGAAGTTCGGCCCTCAGGGCTGGAACAGGAGTTACCCGTTCAACACTGGAGACCTGACCATCTCCGTCAACGTGCTCTACAACTACCTGGAGGCCAACAGCAAGGTGAGAAAAGCAGAGTTTATTTATGTATGTGTGTGCGTGTACTTATTGAACTAGGGAGAGTGAAACGCCTGCTGACATACGCTGTGTTAAAAGAGACTGATGTGGGTCTGGAGCGCTTGTAATTACTCACCCACACCTACACAACAACCTGCTCCCAATTTAATATTTATGCCCTTCATTACACTCAGCAATTAAGCATCGCCGCTCACTTTTATGGCAAAAACCCAGTGCAAAAGAGCCATAGGCTCGGACTAGATCTGCATTTCCTAAAGGAAATAGCAGTGCGAGGCAGCAGAGCGGTGTTAGATAAGTTTGGTTCAGTGTAATGATGCGTTAAAGCCATTGTCATGATTCTCAGCAAGCATCATGTTTCACTCGAGCGCTGCGTATGACTACAGCTATAAAGGCTTAAATATGTGCTAATCACACCAATCACAAACCATCATGATTATTATGACTAGGCGTAATTCAATGCAAATGTAGCTGTAGGTTGCATTTTGAATACTACCAAGATCCAATAAAGTCAATCAAAAGACAAAATAAAGTCGCCAAATAGACTTGTGCAATATATTAACTTATAACTAAGGAACAGCAGAGGATCTTCAGTGAGCTATGACTTAAATTTCCATCTGGGTTCAGAAGACTTGAAATATAGTGTGCAGCCATATGGATTGATTTTATGGTCTTTTTTAGGAGTATAAACAGTGATAAAAGTAATGCATTACAATATTGCGTTACTCTATAAAAATGTAACTAATTGCATTACTAAAAATGCATTATGTTTCTTTTGCATTTCTTTTTGTCACCTGGGCTGGGCTTGCTTATTAATTTTTTAAAGTGCCTCTGCACCTCACTCCCCGTTTCATATTTATCACATATTTGAAAAAGTTCTACTAACTATAAGTAACTTTACAACTACATGTCAACTAATTCTCATTAATTTGCAACTACATGGCTACTAACTCTCAGAGTAGACTGTTAGATTTAGGGTTATTAGAACAAGTTGACATATACTTTCAAAGTTTCACAGTGTAGTCAGTATGTTGTATGTTGTGGACCCATCAAAATAAAGAAATATTAAAGATATTAAGCAGACACCCTGCTGAAAAAAACAGCATATGCTGGTTAGGTAGGTTTTGATGCTGGTATACTGGTTTAAGATGATCTTTAGCTGGTTTATGCTGGTTCTTAGCTAGTTTAAGGTGGACCTTTGCTGGTTTATGCTGGTCATGTGCTGGTCCTGCACCAGCATAAACCAACAAAGGACCAGCCTAAACCAGCAAAAAACTGTATACCAGCATTAAAACCTACCTAACCAGCATATGCTGGTTTTTCCAACAGGGCAGTCTACTAATACTCTAATGACTGCTAGTTGACAGTTAGTTACTGAAAGTTAGTTACTATGAGTAGTATGTCTAAAGTGGACTATCAAAATAAAGTGTTACCCATTGTTTTACAAGTTACTTGAAAAAACTTGCATTACTTGTAGTGCATTACCCCAACACTGAAAATAAACAAAGTCCCTTTAAGGCAAGTCATTCCACTCAGCGGCCATCTTTGAAACGTCTCTCTGGCATGCAAGTGCAGCTCCTATCTCTTTGAATGGGGAAACATCAAATTCTCCAAAACTGTTCACCAAGTTTATGATGAAATTTCATATTTGAAATCACCAATGAAATCTGACAAGAACTGCCTCATAAATATGGTTCCTTGTGCTCCAATAGCGTTTTTCAGCGCTTATTTTTTCAGGCTAGGTCAGCCAGTGTGCATGTGCAGTACTGAGCGCACGTTTTAGGGGCTCTATTTTTCCATTGTTTTTTCTATGTAAACACACGGTTGAGGGAAGTGCATGACCGTTACACTCGCATCTTTTGCAGCGCCTCACACAGGAGCGCCACGTTTTTAAGACGCTGTGTCAAGTTAAAAAAAATGTCAACTTTTACACACAGCGCCACTCATCAATGTCAGTTCCAAAGCAGTGGGCCAATCAGAAGAACTTGGACGCGGGGCAAGCGTTGCAAGCTTCTGTTTACATTAGCAAGTTGGCATGACAACTGTTTTATTTGATGGCAACATGGCAGAGGAGATGCTCATTGTGGCTGTGTCTGGATACCCTGAATTATATAGCATTTCTTCAAGTCATTATCACAACTTGTTCCTTAAAAAAGGAGCTTGGAGAGAAATATTTCTGTCACTGAATATATATATATATATATATATATATATACAGAAAATGCTCCTTAGTGTCGTTATTGTGCCATGTCTCAAAAGCTTGTCCATGCTGTGCTTTTTTAAAAACCATTCCTGAGCGATGTGTCTCTCGGTTTTAGACACAAAGACGCGTTCTGTGTGAATGGCCCCTTAGAATTATAGATTGATTCTGTAGTAACCGAGACTTTTAACGGCGGCTGCAGTGACACGCTGACTTTACTAATCAAAGATTGGCTCTTTCATTAAAAAGGCGGGGCTTCGCTGCCATAATAAGCGTTGCATTTTGTCCCCATTCAAAACTATAGTGACACGTCTTGGGTATTCTATAGTCTTTGGTATAAATAACCATCCAGGGCTGCGTTTCCTAAAAGTTCAATGGAACTAACGACCATAGTTTATGCTTCTTTTTTTTTATAGCTTTTGGGAAATGCAACTCCAGATGTATTATATTGAAAACAAAGCTCAAAAATTGTAGATCTTGTTTAGTGTTTCACAAGACGAGAGAATTCATATGGAAAACCTCCAACCAAAACAACTCAAGAATATGAATCCAGTGCTTTGTGCACTTTAATTATGCGCATTTCGTTATGAGACTTTCTAGTAATTCGAAAACCACATTTGTAAGCTCTCACTGCACCAGGCCTGCGGTTCACCAACAAACATGAACAAGGTTGAATATGTAGTGAGCTGCTGTTCTTTCCTACTCATCTGACGTGTTTTGGCTTTGCTCTCCAATCGGTTTGCCCACACTCTATCTCTGCAGGTCATAGAGCTCGCATTAAACTCCTCTCACCTGGGAATGGCTTCATCTGGCTCCAGCGCCGCGCCGTCACACACCCACAATTAGCTTAATCACATTACTCAGAGTCGCCATCCAGACACAGCGGTAACGGCACATCCGCAGGCGCTACATAGCATGACGCTTAACACATCCTAGAGAATGAATGAGTCTCATATACCTCAAACACGCTCTCGGGAGCAGTGAAACACCTCAGAAGAGCTGCTTAGTGCTTTCAGTGCTGTGGTTTAGAGGTTTAGACCCGCTGATCAGCCGGTTCAGGTTTGAACTGTCATCTCTTCATATAGGTGCCCTATGATGACCTGCGCTATCTCTTCGGTGAGATCATGTACGGGGGTCACATCACCGACGACTGGGACCGCAGGCTGTGCCGCACATATCTGGAGGAGTACATCAAGTCGGAGATGATGGAGGGAGAGCTGTATCTGGCGCCCGGCTTCCGTCTGCCAGGAAACATGGATTACAATGGCTATCATCAGGTAAATAGATTCACCAAACCTGGTCAATCTGTGGGGCATAATGCATGTCATCAGTAATGACTGCAATGGTTAGGATCTGATGGATGTGCAGTAATGGGTCACTAAGTCAGGGGTCAGACTGGGGCCTGTGAGCTGCTTGAGACTGTGGAAATTTAAGACAAAACAAAACTGTTTTCCAAATAGGTAAATCCTAAGATTTATCAGTTATTTTACTGCGATCTTCAGCTTTTGTAGTTTGACAATAACTCCTTTTGTTTTCCAAAAAGCCATACGAGTTTGGAGCTACATGATGGTGAGTCAGTGTTGTCAGAATTGTCTGTTTAGTGGAAGATCATCTGTGGAAAGAGACTCAGTTTAGACTCTCAATGTGTGATTTCTGCCACAGTGTTTGAAGTTAAATCCCAAATCCACATACTCCTTTAGGTGGCCGAGTTTAAATGTGTGTCACGTCTGCGTGTGTTTCATGACATTCTGTGTGATTGACATGTCGCTCTCTCACATCTCCTGCATGTTGTCAGCAGCCCAGATTAAAACACTGCTAATTAATGAAGCCTCATTTTCTGTCATCCTGTCAAGTATATTTGTTTGAATGTCTGTGGTGATCCCAAGGCTCACTGCTTTTCATCTGCACTGCTTTTAAAACATCATGGCGGCTTCTAACAGACACATGATAGACGAGAGGCCCAGTGGACTCATTGAATGTGTCCCTGATGAGTAACTTCATGTTTGATGTGTAGTTCAGTCTAATGATGATCGCAGCACCACTCATCATATCTCTCTGCATCTGTTTCAGTACATAGATGCCGCTCTTCCGCCCGAGTCCCCATACCTGTATGGCCTGCACCCAAATGCAGAGATCGGTTTCCTCACGCAGACGTCAGAGAAGCTCTTCCGCACTGTGCTGGAAATGCAGCCTAGAGATGGAGGATCAGGAGAGGGAACGGCTGGATCACGTGACGAGAAGGTTCTGGGCTCACATACAGCAGACACGCTCACATTCAACTAAAACACTTTCCCACATTATTTAGTACGATTTAAAATAGTGAGAAAAGGGGGAGGAAAGCATTAATATTTCAAAGTATTGGGATATTTTACCTTATGATACTGTATTGATGTTCTCACAGCAAAAAAATCAATACTTTTTGTTAAATATTCCACATGTTTTGAGGGAAAAGGAGATCAGTGTACACTGAGATTCTATTTGATACAAATTCAAATTCAGAACAAGCTAAAAATATTCTTAAACAGGGGATTAGTTTCAAGTGGGGAAACCGAAACAAGTACAACCCCACAATATTTAATAGAATTATATATTAATTACAGTGCCTTGCAAAAGTATTCATACCCCTTCAGTTTTTATGTTTTTATGCTTTAAATTACTTTTTTTCCACATTAATATACACTCCATACACCATAATGACAAAGCACAAAACAGGTTTGAAATAGAAATAAAAAACTAAAATTATTCCATAAGTATTTCTGGGACACTTGAAAATTGGCTCGCTTGTAGATGTTACTACACTTTGAGTGAAGGTAAACTGTGGCAAATTCATTTAAATAGGTATGATATGGAAAGGCACATACCTCCCAGTAAGAGTCAAAATAAGCCCTGAGGTCAAAATATATGCCTGTTGAGCTTAGAAACATGCTTGCATCAAGGCACATATCTAAGTTAGAGTAAAAATTCTGCTGCACTGAAGGTTCACAGATACATGTAGTCTCCATTATCCATAATGGAAGAAGCTTGGAACAGTGGCAGGGACTGAGGGGCTCGTCAGAGTAGAAAAAAAGCTCAATGCACCAAAATATTGAGATAGCCTTAATGAAAACCCATTCCAGAGCATTCAGAGCCCTTAGACTTGGGCAGAGGGTTCACCTTTTAACAGGGCAATAACCTTAAGCACACAGCAAGAGTGGCTTATGGGCAACTCTGTGAATGTCCTTGAGTGGCTTAGTCAGATCTATTTCTGGAGAAACCTGAAAATGTCTGCCAGCCCACATATAAGCTGACAGAGCTTGAGAGGTGAAAGGTGAAGCGAAGAATGGCAGATAATTGCCAAATGCTGATGTACAAAGCTTGTCGCATCATACCCAAAAAGACTTGAGGCTGTAAAGGTGCTTCAACTAAGTACTGAGTTAAGGATATTAATACTTATGGAATGTACTTATTTCAGTGTTTTATTTTTAATTTGCAAAGTTCTGTTTGTAAATGTATCACAAATCAGTTTTTGCTTTGTCATTGTGGTTATGGAGTGTAAACTGATCTGGTCAAAAAAGGTAATTTAAAGCAGTTTAACATAAGGCTGCAACATAACACAAGGGGTTTAAATACTTTATAAGGGGTATAAAGGCACTGTATATACATTGTGTTCAGAGATTTTGTGATAAGAACTATTCCTGTCTAAAACATGCAACTAGGACCAGTCATCAGCACAAAATGACTGAAGACTGGTTTAATTTTGTGTAAATCATTGTACTTGCTAAACGGTGCATTGTAGCTGTACTTACTCTATGTATAGGCTGCTATTTTTCATAATGCTGTTGATTAAAACAGAAATACAGTAAAAAGGTAATGTGGTGCCATCTGGGCTCATACCTGTTATTAAAGCCTTACTGCAGTAAAAGCTACTAAACAATTACAAGAATTATGCAACATTTTTATAATCAATGCAGAGTCTGGACCTCCATGAATTATTGACCAAGCAATCAGTTTTCCCAGTTGCGTGTAGATGATACGTAAGCTACCACAAAAGACCATTCTGTGTTAAAAAAATGATGAAGATCAGCACATCTCAGCCAGCCTTAAATGAAGCTTAGAGTATCAATGTTACATTTAACCTCATTAAACTCTCCGAGCGTGAATGTGCTCTTGGTAAGGGTCACGGTGATCACATCGTCGCGTCCGGAGACAGACTCTGAACGGCCCTCGTGTCTGAAGAGGTTAAACTCGGCTCATTTCCCAGCAGCGGCTGCTTTCAGAGGCCTCTGACATTTAAGAGATTAGATATGGGAGTCGTGTAAGAGTGCTTGAATGCATTATGACAGCTGACCTTTTTTAGTTAAGAGATTGGGATTTGTAAGCAATGAGCGCTTTGCATTAACTCCTCATGTATCTGACATAGACAAATACACCTACTGAGACAATCGTGATTAAAGAGCTCAAACCTGTCAGCTTTACATTCACATGCCGTGTCTGAAATCACTCGTTCACTCTTTTGGTTCCTGTGTGCCACATACAGTAGAGCAGTATAATCAGACGCTGATTTGATTTAGACACCTTGATTGTCATGTTTAATATATTTGTTTAATATTATTAGTATTTATTATGTTGAATCCCTCTCATCCAAACCATGCCGTGTTTCCGTGCTCAGAGAAGAGATCTGTCCCTAAGCAGTAATACCGTCATCAATAACACGATCTGACTTATTAGATGATTGCATTGCCTGCAGGCTAATTGAATATTTGAATCATCCTGCAAACAATCATTTCCTCTGTGTGCAATGTTCTGATTTACCAATAATGCTACCTCAGTAAACTAGTCAGCCAAGAAAGATAAAAACACTTATGCTAATGAAAAAAATGACCAAAAATGACTAATTACCAACCTGTATAATTTCTCTGTGCAATAATTTTGCCTTGTTATAGTTTAATCAATAGATGACGTGTTTAAAAAAGTGGCATACTCTGATTGTGATTGGAGACTTGTTTGTGTGTCCAGGTGAAAGCAGCTCTTGATGAGATCCTTGAGAAGCTTCCGGAGGAGTTCAACATGACGGAGATGATGGGGAAGGTAGAGGAGAGGACGCCGTATATTGTCGTGGCGTTCCAGGAGTGCGAGCGCATGAATTTCCTGACACAAGAGATCAAACGCTCTCTAAAAGAGCTCAATCTGGGCCTGAAGGTTAGACACGTACACACAAACGCACACAGAGACACACATAGACACCCACAGACACCTGTAACTGAATGACTTGCTGTTGTACTGAGTTTCCAAACCCTTTTGTCTGCTGCTGTACGGATCTCATCACCACATCAAATGCTGATCAGGTGGCTGAATGATTTTTATGCCATATTATTAAAATCTGATATGCAGTCAGTTATTGCTTTCTTCGCACACCTGCTAGAATGACACATCCGTCTCTTTCCTGGTGCTTGGTAACGGCAGAAATTAAATCGCTAGCGTGCGGGCGAGAGATTGTGTTGCTCTTTTCAGACCTATTTTAACTGCATTAAATCCCTGAATGATGGTAAGCCGCATGAAGAAAAGACAACTATTAACTAACGCAGGATTCTGGCCTTGGCAGATTCAACAGGGAGTCACTGAGATGATTTCCATTACTGTGGCTCACCTACTGAAACGACTGAAGCCTTTTACTGTGTCGTTTTGTGACACGACATGGAAAAAAAATCTAAATTATTTACATATTCCTGGATGTGTTTGGAGCCGCATTGCATTGTGGGAAATATTATGCTATGAAAACAGAATGAAAATCATGAATTTAAAAGACGGGAATGTGACACTGAGCATTATAGATGAGAGAGTAAACACATTTTAAATGCATCTTTATGTTTTGCTTCATATTTATTCATATTCGGCTGACTTTTCCATTAAAAAAACAATTATGCTATATGGAGTGTGGAAAAACATGTTTTTAGTCTCTGTCATTTAAAGGGCTCATGTCATAAAGAATCACATTTGAATTCTTAAATTCAAAATGAAGGAGGCAGCAAAACTGACTCTCAAAAGTATGTTTGTTTACATTAACACTGAACATTTTCATTGATCCCTGTTGATTTATTCTGAAAGTATGACAAAACAGTTGACTAATATGCTTCATTTCAGGACCTCAGGAATTAAAAACAATATAGAATAGAATATATTACTCATTTAAAGTCTTTTCGTCAGCTGAATCATTGTACAGACCTGCACCTGATATATGGGCCATTCTACAGAATTGATCCGAAGTCAGAGTTGGAAACTTCTCAAAATGTTTTTTTTTTTTCCCAAAAATTTTTTATGTCCTCCAATTTGTCCCCCCAAATTTATAACTACAGAAACACAGTAATAATTTAATCAGAAGGGTTATATTGATAGCTTACATCTACATTGTAAATATTTTTTTTTTTGCTATTTTATTTTTTTTTTTTCAGAGTTAAATCCATAACAGTTACATTTAACAATATTAAATAAGTGTAATTTATCAGATTTGTTGCATTTTGAATGCAGTTTTTGTTGTAAAAGGCAAAAGGTTGATTATACTGATTTTAAAGTTAAGGATTCATTAGTTTGAATATACATTGAACCAAAAACTATCATGACATCTTAGTTGATAATTCAGTATACTTTATTTTTGACAAAACATCTCATGTTTCGGTAGTGACAGTAATGCGACCGCATCACATTACAGAATTTTAACTCGCATACTAAAACACTACTAAAACATACTAAAATACAAAAAAAATTGCGTAACTGTACTAAAATTGTTTATTTCTCCCAAATTTAAGGATTATGTGTTCCCTTTTGCCATTTCGGTAGTGACAATTCTGTGGGATAACACCCAAAAAAACAAAGATGTCATTACTGTAACTCCACCAAATGTTTCGGTAGTGACAGTTTTATATGCATTTGAACCTAGCTCAAAGATGCTAATCAGCACATGATTAGCTAGCACAGTTCTGAACAGTGGTATACATATAAAAACGTAATGTTATGGAATAATTCCATAAGGGTGCTTAATTGCAGAAAAAAAAAGGTGTTTGGTAAGTGACGTTCATTATAGTTACACACAGATTTTTCAGACATTTACCTCAAAATGAATGACCTTTCTACACCTTGTAGCTATGAGGAGAGAAGGGGACACAGGAATATTTCCTGATCATAAATGTATGGGTTTAGTTGAAATCTGTCTTGGCCAACAGACTAAAACATACGCTGGTTCGGTAGTGACATGAAAAATGTGGCACACTTTTTTTTTTTTTTTTTACATTGTTTCATAATTTATGAAGAAAATATAAAATTTATATTTTTATTTTGCACTAAAAATGTCACTTTTTAAAAGAATTAAAAAGAGACTTTTAAAAACAACAATGAAAAAAATAATACAACAATTATTTCAGTATCATTTTCATAAGCTGAAATTTAGGAGGGGTCAGGGTTTGGGACAGCCACCTTCCAATTGAAATTACCCAATAAATGATGTTTTTTATATATATATATATATATATATATATGTGACCACAAAACCAGTCATAAAGGTCCATTTTTCGAAATTGGAATTTATACATCATCTGAAAGCTGAATAAATAAGCTTTCCATTGATATATGGTGTGTTAGGATCGGACAATATTTGGTTGAGATAAATCCGAGACTGAGAACTGAGAAAACTGAGAAAAATCTGGAATACAAATATTGAGAAAATCACCTTTAAAGTTGTTCAAATGAAGTTCTTAGCAATGCATATTACTTTTCAAAAAATATATACAAAATATCTTCATGGAACATGATCTTTACTTAATATCTTAATGATTTTTGACATAAAAGATAACTAATTTTGACCCATACAATGTATTTTTGGCTATTGCTTCAAATATACCCCAGCGACTTATGGCTGGTTTTGTGGGATAGCAGTTAGCACCAATTCTGTAGAATGGCCCATGTCTACTTTAAATGACAAACACACTGGAAAAATTAAGTGAGTAATTAAGTAATTAAGTGAGTTTTTGCTTGAAACAAGCAAAATAATCTTATTTCAAGATGATATTCTGATTGGAAACAAGACAAAAAATCTAAGTAAGAAAAGCAATTTTTGCAGTGCAGCTCAGCACATGACAATTCATTTGTCAATAAAGCAAGGCCACATTCATGACTTTTTTAATAATTGGAAATAATCAGTTCATTTGTTATTTAGGACATCTTTTCTTAAAAGATCATACATTTTAAGCATATACTGAATCAAGCCACACTGTTTCTTGGCTGACCCGTATGTTTCTTTCACAGGGCGAGCTCACGATGACCAACGACATGGAGAACCTACAGAACGCCATCTACCTGGACCAGGTGCCTGAGTCCTGGACCAAGCGTGCTTATCCGTCCATGTCCGGTCTGGCCATCTGGTTCATGGACCTCCTGAACCGCATCAAGGAGCTGGAGATCTGGACGTCTGACTTCTCCCTGCCCTCGGTGGTGTGGCTTGCCGGCTTCTTCAACCCGCAGTCCTTCCTGACGGCCATCATGCAGTCCATGGCACGCCGCAACGAGTGGCCGCTGGACAAGATGAGCCTGCAGTGCGACGTGACCAAGAAGAACCGCGAGGACTTCAGCGCGCCGCCGCGAGAGGGAGCCTACATCCACGGGCTGTACATGGAGGGTGCACGATGGGACACGCAGGTCAGACTCACTGTTATTGTTCTCTTGTTTGGTTTTGAGAAGAAAGAGTAATTTTATAGTGAACTCGAGAATGTGAAGATTGGAAAACTGTCTGGAATAAGAGTGTGTGTTAAAGCCACAAGTCAGTGAAGACACCTGTACTGTGAGCACTCATAATGTGTCACATTTCAATTAAAGTCCATTTCATTCATGCAGCAAATATTAGTGAAAAGAGCAAAAGCTTGAAAAGCTTGACAACCAGAACAATTTATGAAACTTATAACTGAAATTGACCCAACAAGTTACAACCTTTTTTCTCTGCCCTCATGCCTCACAAATGAATTACTGTAATTTTGTTTTGTAGAGTAGATGATAGGTAGGGTAACCATAATTTAGTTTTCCAAAACAAAAGGGGGTTGTGGGGGCCGGCTGCAGGCGGGGGTATTTGGGTTGGGTTTGGGGGGGGCTCCCAGAGTAGTGCAGTGACCATATCCCAAATATCGAAACTCAAAATATGCCATTTCCATACCTAAAATACATTAATACACATAAGTGAAAGTGAACAGCGAGCATTCATTTAGAAGAGATTTAAATACTCTAAATTTTGATAGCAGCTCCCTGATGCGCAAAAATTATATGCAATAATAGAAAGTTTGCGGGAGCAAGCAGTAATCTTGGACATTTCGGGCGATTTAGAAATCCTAAGCGGATGTATTTTTAGGTCCAAAAAGAGGACATGTCTGGGAAAAAGAGAGTGTATGGTCACCCTAATAGTGGGGTAAGATGTGTCAGTGGGTTTGCTATCAATGCAGACTGTGAACAGACCCATAATATACATACATATATATACATAAATTTTAATCAAAGCAGATTAAATTAATTAATTTTATGTATTTTGGTGAAGGGCAAACCCAGCGTTATGGATGTAACATATAAATGCTTAGTATAAATGCTTAGAGAATGTATGTGTTACCAATATACCGAACCATCTGTTTATATTTTAATAAACTCTTGTTGATAGTCTAAACATCATAAAAATATGCGTAATGGATGTGACAAAAACGTTTTTGAGAGACTACATACTTTGTAGGATTTCTGCAAATTAAAACGCACAAATTAGATGCAATAATACTCAACAAATAGAGAAGAACAGAATATAATGGATGTGACACGCCTGAAAATAGCACTTACCAGACAATGGAAAATCATGCACTAAAAACAAAAAAATAAAGAGAAAATTCAAAATTAAGAGAGATCTCACATGGGTATTTTAGCCACCATATGTTGACATCTGTGTTATCAGTATAGTAAAAAATCTTTGGTAAAAACGTTTTTCATGGTAAGGTTTACCTTTGCATGGAATAACCCTGAATGTTTAAAATCATATAAATAATTTGGCATGTAAAGTTTAGCCATTAATAACTGTGTCACATGTGTCTCATGGTTTAACTAATATTGATATTCAATTTTGACTTCAAATATAGGAAATACTAAGAAATGGATAAATGTTACAAAAATGATTACCAAAAAAAAAAAAAAAAGACTTGATGACAATGAATTTGATGACACAGCTATCCTGACCATATTTCTTTGTCAATTTTTCTATGGCTATGTGTTGTAGAAGCTTTCAATGGAAGCCTTTTTTTTTTTTTTGAATAAAGAATAAAAATGGTAACTGCGAATTGTGACATTTGAACTCACAATTGCAAGTTATAAATTCATAATTGTGAAATATAAATTCACAGATGTGATTTTTTTTTTTTCTTCACAGAATTGCGGGCTATAAATTCACAAATGCGAGAAAAAACAATTGCAAGATTTAAACAATTCTGAGGAAAACAGTCTTTTTTTTTCTTGAAATTGTGAGATATATTGTGAGTTATAATGTTTAATTCTGGTAAGGGAGAAATTATGATATTTTCTCAGAATTATGACTTTTTAACTATATATATCTAAGAATTCTTAGAAAAAAGTCAAAATTGCACGACAAAAATATGTTACCTTTTTTAGTAAATTACCTTTTTTGTATTCAGTGGTGGAAACAGGCTTCCATAGCTTTTCAATCAGCCATATTAGCTTCGTGTCATTTTTTTCTTTTCCTGGAGGTCAGGTGAAGTAAGCAGTGACACAGCGATAGAGCACAGCTGAAGCGTTCATGAATATTTTACTTCATCTGTAAGATTTACTGCCTTAAATTCACATTGACTACATTGTCATGAAAAATTGAACAGGAGTTTTAAACACTGACCAGCATTTCTGATGAATGAGGCCGTAATATCTGCTCATTTAAATCCACATGAAAATGAGCATTGGGCTGATTTTATTCCCGTTCTCAGCCTTTGAAGAACCCTAGAGGAGCATCGGCATGTAGAGCATCACCTGAGCTTTTCCAGCTGAGACTTTAATGACACCAGCTGGATATTAACCAGCATTGTTTGCTTAATTTACCAATTGATTTGGTTAAATGAGTTGATTCTGAAAGCTGTCACTTTAACATTGACTCACACAGGTCTGCAGAAACACACACACAGACCCACAACAGAGTCTGTTTGCACCATTAGCGCTCTAATGAATGGAAATGCATGCGGCTTTCTGGGAATGTCTCTAAAAAGTAGTTTTAATTACGCACAGGAAGATTTTAATCACTGTGCCGCTCGACTGTTTTCCGCCGTACGTCTTCGATGAACTTAAACTTTGATTCAGGATGCCTTTTTCCCTTTGGGAAAAGCTATTCCAGCTTATCCGAGTGTGAAAGCATATAAGCAGAGATGGAGGATCTGGCCTCATTTATATAAATGAGATTTAACACCTATTGAGAGGACATCAAACACACAGGCATATACATGATGGCCTATATACATAAAATTATTCTTATCGTATAGTTGTCCTATGGCTTATTTCTCTTAGCTAATGAATTAGTGTAATCTGCTTAAAGAGTTTTAAAGAGACGTGTCCGTAAGTTTTCAGACCTAACATGAGCCTCATTTATCTAGCAGCGCTCCTCTAAATGTGTGCTAGACGTGCAAGGACGCCTTCAGTGTTTTACTGACTTTATTCATTCAAAGAGTCGTAAAACTATCAGTATTTAAAAGCACAATAAACTTTTACTGGAGCCACGAGACAATTAGAGTGAAATCATAAACAGCGTCCTCTATGGAGCACTCCAATGTCAACATAATTTCCATTTGTCCCTTTAATACTTGTCGTTTTTGTAGCAGAAGAGGATTAATGAATTAATGAACTCTCCGATAGGAACATCCCGCATCTGAACTCCTGCAAATTTCCTTGTTCAGAGAGACTGTGGTGTTACTGCAGAGTCTTTAGTTTAGTGAAGGACGATTCAAACTTTCAAGATAATTCTCAAGTCAATGTATTTTTCCCTCTGCAAACATTGGAGCCTCTTTATAAGAACTTTCAACATAAGCATTATGAAACACATTCCAACACGTTTAATCATGTTTTGATAAAATGTTAAAAATGTTTAATCAAACAAGCAATTTCCCTGTGTTCAAGAATCAGTTTCTTGTTGATATTTAAAAGATCTGTACCTCATATATATATATATATATACATTACCAGTCAAAGGTTTTTGAACTTTTAATGTTTTTTTTTTTTTTAAGAATTCTCTTCTGCTCACCAAGCATGCATTTATTTGATCCAAAGTACAAACAGTTTCAAACAGTTTGAAATATTTTTACTATTTAAAATTTCTATTTCAATATATTTTTAAATTGTATTTATTCCTGCGAATTCATCTGCGAGAAATCATTTTAATATTCTGATTCTCTACTCGTGTATTATTTATTACATTTATTATTATGTTGGAAACAGCTGAGTAGCTGAGTTTCCTTGATGAATAGAAAGCTCAGAAGAACAGTGTTTATCTAAAATAGAAATCTTCTGTAACATTCTAAATGTCTTTATCATCACTTTTGATCAATTTAAAGCATCCTTGCTAAATAAAAATATTAATTTCTAGAATTGCTTTCTGCAAATAAATTATACTGACTTCAAGCTTTTGAATGGTATAGTGTATAATGTTACAAAAGCTAATGTCTAATTGCCAAAACATAATAATAATAATAATAATTATTATTATTATTATTATTATTATTATTATAAAAACAAATAAAATAAAATGTCTTACTTTACTTTTTTACTGTACAATAACCGATAATTTGTTTCCTATAATATTTTTGTTGTGTATATATATATATATATATATATATATTACTAATGACAATTTTATGGCTATGATTGTATAATCAGTATAACAGTTAATACAAAAACACTTTTTCCATTTTTATCACAGAATAAGGCAGAAAATATATGTGACCCTGGACCACAAAACCAGTCTTAAGTCGCTGGGGTATATTTGTAGCAATAGCCAAAAATACACTGTATAGGTCAAAATTATTGATTTTTCTTTTATGCCAAAAATCATTAGGATATTAAGTAAAGATCATGTTCCATCAAGAAATTTTGTAAATTTCATAACATAAATATATCACAATTAAATTTTTGATTAGTAATATCCATTGCTAAGGACTTAATTTGGACAACTTTAAAGGTGATTTTATTTGTCAATCTCAATATTTGTATATTTTTTGCACCCTCAGATTCCAGATTTTATAGTAGTTGTATCTCAGCCAAATATTATCTTATATTAACAAACCATACATTAATGGAAAGCCTATTTATTCAACTTTCAGATGATGTATAAATCTCGAAAAATTCACACTTATGACTGGTTTTGTGGTCCAGGGTCACATATTTTATAACTTCTGTAGCCTACTGTAATTAATGCTGTCAATTACCACTGTATCATTCATATACTTTAATCATTACCTGAACAGACTTAAAAAAACACTCATAAACCATATTTTGTTGCAATCGTTTATTGTCTTCACGTTTCATCAGTTAAGGTTTATGCTTGTTATTCAGCTTAGCTACAGCCTTTATCCATATTAGGGTTTTACTTCTATCATAGTCCATTTTGGACTTTTTGCAGGAAAGCACCCTCCAGCTTTGAGAATGAATGAAACATACACTGCATGAGAATGTTCAGTGCTCCAACATTGTTTTGGATAAGAATAAAACGCATCCAAAACGACGTGACTATCTTGTCTCTTTTAATTTGAATCAAGATTTATTCACATTGGCCCTTGAAAACCACTACACGAACACACTTCGCGAGAAGTGAACGTGATAAGTTTAGGCTTTTTTTAAAAGTCGCTGAGGGAGCCATTGGTTGCCTAACCCCTGATCTAGAGGTCATCTTCATGTTTGTGTTTTAGGCTGGCATAATGGTGGACGCCCGTCTGAAGGAGCTCACGCCCACAATGCCGGTGATTTTCATCAAAGCCATCCCTGTGGACAAACAGGAGACCCGCAGCCTGTACCAATGTCCCGTCTATAAGACCCGACAGCGTGGACCTACATACGTCTGGACCTTCAACCTGAAGACCAAAGAGAATCCGTCCAAATGGACCCTCGCCGGAGTCGCTCTGCTGCTTCAGATATAAACTACCTGCTCTCATTTCACTGATAGCTTATTATTTGCACACCAAACCGCACAATTTCATGACACAGCTTTTTTTAGAACATAGTATTTTCTCTTTGATATATTTTTTTCTAATGCAAATGTTTCAACTCAGTTGAATTAAAAGCACTTTGATGAAATGGTTTCACATTTGTTCAGTGTATTTTTCGTTTACAGATTTGTGCTCTACTTCTGTTCTCTCAAGTTTAAAACAGGAAGCCTACAAATCTGAGTTGTATCACATTCTAACATCTCACCCTGAGAAGCTGTGGCGTCGGTCTGGAGGAAAGTGCAACACCTCAGTGAATCCGCCGCCACCGCAGCAGCAGCGATGAGCCTCCAGGGTCACTTATATCTGTTATTGAGAAAACTTAACAACACGTACAGAGACTGAGCTATGAAACAGGGCCACGGGGAAACAGAATATGTGAAGAAAAGCAATAAATCCATCCAGAATCCAATTACAAAGCACCGGGAAACGGAGCTTCATGTGACACACAGCTTCTGCCGTGCTCTTTATATTCATTTCTCTCGTGTCCCCGTGTAAGAGATAGCAGACAAACGCGTTAAAGAAATAAATATGAAACCGACACGAAATATAAGGGAACCTTCTTCATCTGTTTGTGTTCACATCGGTTAAATACGATTCATGTGCTGCTTGTTTATGCGTTCCAGCACAGCAGTAAAGAGTGCACTTTGTTCCTGGAATTTTACATTTGCATTTTTTGAAGCAGATATCAGCGCTTGTAAGGCATCAAAAGAGATGCTTGGAGTTTAGGTGAGGTTTCAGGCTTTGGTTCGGCATCAATGAAACGCTGGATCAGTGATGCTTTACATGTGTCATGAGTTAGAGCGACGATGATTTCCTTGAACGCTTGCAGAAAAGAACTATGTGAGTGCTTGGATTATTTTTCTGGATTTCTCAACAAATTGGTCATAAAATTTGATCTGATCTTCAGATAAATCACGACGACAACGCAGAAGCTGCTTAACAAGACGTTTCATGTACTGTTTGAGCACACCATGAGAAAGACTGTGAATCCTAAGGCGAATGACTTCAAAACAGTCCAATCAAAGAGATGCTGTTTGCAAATGTTAATGTGAATCATGCCTCAAACAAAAGACATTTACATTTACATTTGGAGAACGCAAAGTTGCTTTCATTGAAAGAGCTTGCGGTGCACATTTTAATCATTTTTGTGTGTGCGTTCCCTTCAAAACTAATGTTGACTTGCATAAAGATGGAAAATGTTACCACTGCAGTCCTTGATATTCACATTAGGAGCAACCCAATCTGAGGCGCGATTGTTTGGACAGCATGCTGCTGAAGCTCAGTGGACATTGGGTGAAGCAGGAGTCAATCAGTCCTGACCCGTTCACACCCGCTCCTGAGTTTAAACCGGTTTGTAAAGAGAAATGCTGCAAAATCCTTCTGAGCGTGTGCGGGTCTAATCCGGCATTACATCAGACGTCTGTTGGAGGTTATTGCTGCCCAAGGTGGATCAGGCCGTTATTAAATTAAAGTTATTAAGGGTTCACTTTTTTTTCTAGCCTAAGCTGTGACAGTTTCCACAGTGTGTTCAACACTGACCTAAAAACAGCATTTGTGTGTGTGTGTGTTGTGACTGAGCTGAAGATCGGATCATTAAGACTAGGAATGCTTTCTGATTTATTTCGAAACCATTAAAGAAGGAAGTTTGGTTTTCTCCTCAGATTGCTTTTGTATTGATTGTGGATATCAGCTGAGGAGATCAGACCGAAGGCTGCGATTCTTCAGACATGCGGGAGTTTTTGTCACAGACATTGGCAGCTGTCCATGATTAAATGAACGCTAAATTGGTGAAGGCAATTAATCAAGTTGGTCACGATGCAGCTGATTATACAGTGTCAGGACTGCTGTCAAATCAATGTTAAAGAGCTCACTAGGGTATGGCAGTTTCTATTATCTTAAACTCTTGCCTTATTATCTTAAGAACTTTTTTTTTTGTCACAAGCAACCAAATTATGACTTGCTTTATAACACTAAATAGTTAGCAGGGCTTTCAAGACCAACTAGCAGGTATCAAAAAGTAACGAGTCATATTTTTTTTCTGATTTAAATAAGACCAATCTAAGTATTTATGCAACAGGTTAAACTCTCTGGGTCTGAGGGTGATGGTCTGAGGGCCCCTGAATAAGTTTTGACATGCCCTGACACCAGTCTTAAAGAAAAAAAAAAAAAATAGTTGACTAACTTGTAAGACTAGAAGCGTTTTATGCGTATGACAGTGTTTTAGTGCCACTTTAAAAACTAAAAAAAAAAATCTAAGATTAAAGTCTCATAATGATATTTTGTAAATAAAGTCGAAATTATGAGAATAAAGTCAAAATTATGAGAATAAAGTCAAAATGTTTTGAGAATAAAGCCAAAATTACGGGAATTAATTTGTAGCAATTATTCTAGCCTTTTGCGAATACAAATGGCCCAGATTGGGGGACAAGGAAATATTCCAAAGTCTCAGCTTTTTAAAATCTGTATTCTGATGTTCTTTCACATTTATATCATGCTGTAAACTTGAAATAAAGAGAAAAAACATTTATAATTTGTATTTCATGATAAAACTGACAGAATTTGAAAGCTGTGCTGTTATATTAAAAGCAAGAAAGCAAAATTTTTTGTGACAAATACAAATAACTACAAATAATGAATGAAAGACGTTAAATATTATTTCCAGTCATTTACTGTATTCTACTGTCAATAAAACAACTTGTGAATAGTCACTTAAACCTCAGAAAAGACAACAATATAACTTGTGTTAATGAGTTGGAGTCCACTTAAACCTTTCGAATGCTTTATTGTTGTTTTTAATTAAATACATTTGAGGAATGGAATTGGTAGGTGGTGGAATTTTCATAAAGAAAACAGTATGTTATAAAACGAACGTCATTGTAATCGAAAAGATGATTGATTCACATGAATACAGCGATCTGTCCCGTCACATTAAAAAGCGTGAAAAACATTATTGCAAGACACATTGTTTGTATTTTTCGCTGTTAACCTGACGGATTTTAAAAAGCTGAGACTTTGTTTTATATTAAAAATACCAAAAGCGTATTGCTATTATTGAGTGGCTGGTGCACTACAAATAGGCATAATGAATGCAATCGAAGACGTGTATATTATTTCCAAGCATACTGTCTCTGCGAGTATAACACCTGATATGATTTCTGCTAATAATCCCACATATAATCAAATAAATTCTGGCAACTTCTTCCAGTGCTCCCAATCCGGGCTATTTGCATTTGCAGGTTATACTCTCAATATATTATAACATTAATTACTATGATTTAATTCTTGTAATTTAGACTTCATCCCATTTTTTTTTTTATTTATTTAAACAATCGTCAGTATTCTTGTAATTTCTACTTTATTCTTGTAATTTCAACTTTATTCTCATAATTTCAATTTAATTCCCAAAACATTTCGACATAATTCTCATAATATTTCGACTTTATTCTCAAAATATTATGACTTTAATCTTTAATCTTAGAATTGTTTTATTTAACGTGGCACTAAAACACCATCGTAAGAACATGAGGGTGATGATTTAAGTTGTCATTTGTGGTTAAACTACCCACCTTTCCTTTTTCCTCACCCGACTGGAACGATGCTTTGCATTTCTGGTCTCTGGTGTTTTTGCCAAACAAAGGTATTTTCCGAGCTGATAATATAATAATATAAACATAATAAATTGTGGTTTAAAAGCACATTGCACCAGTTTCATCACTTTACAGTGTCGCAACGGCCATCTTTTTGCAGTATATCACCTGTCATAGTTTAATGAGTGGGAAGATGACATGAAGCAACGCAAGGTTAGCTGCATTGAAAACAGATGAGAGCACATATCAGTCGGCCATATTGGTGGCACTGAGCGTAAACAGTGCCACTGAACTGAACAAAAACATATTTAGCTGATTATTGCTGCTGAAAATGGTAAATTATTCTTATGTTTGGGCTGTATTAATAATTCGAACCTGGAAAAACATTTGGAGTACTATAGACTGCTAAAAGTAATAACAAATCAAGAAAAAGCGTGCAAAAAAACTGTCTGAGGAACAAAAGGCATTTGTGGTTGGTTAACTGAACCAGTATTTTCGAGTCAAGAATCTTGATAACATTCATGTTTTTGCTTATCATTTCTGGTCAGGGAGTTGAAATATCTCAATGAATTCTCATACATATCTTTGCAAAACAAGTACTTAAAAAGTTAGAAGTTAGAAAAGAAAGTTAGAAATCATCATCGCGGCACTCATCGGTTACTCTGGAAAAAGGTGGATACCTTTAAAAAAAAAAAAAATTTATAGACTACACTAGTATGTAATGTATATATCTTTTCTAGGAAGAAAGGAAGTCTCCGTGAAAGATCAGCGGAAGGGCATGTCTCTCTAACAGCATCGGTGGCATAGAATCATGTACAGTAAGAGTCTGCATGTAAACGTGAGCATCTCCTGCCGTCCCGCGCCGCTCCTCCCCGCAGTCACGGCCACCATTCACAGCTGACAATTCATATTTCACATCACACAGGGGATGTTTGCGCCGGCGGGTACATGCGGTGGGCAAAGTGTCAGGCTACAGCAGAAATCTATCAAAGACTCCTGCTCAGAATGTAAAGAAGGAAGCTTTAATCATTTCCATGGGAAATGCTGGTTGCTAGGCTACAGGTCAGTCTTGAGAAATGACTTAGGAGAGAGCCGGCGATGGCGCAGTATATGTAATATTAAAGCAGGCTGTATGCTAATTTGCAGAGAATCGCAGCATTGCTTCACTTTGGCTTTCTGAAATATGGTAATTTGAGACAAGAGCAAACTGTAAACTTAATGGAAGCGCTTGGAGCCACTTCTTTTTCTTTAAAAGCTTTTGAAATGCACCGTTGCCTGTATTATTCACAAGTACCGTGCGGAATATGAAGATTTATGTGGCGTGTTCAACCCTTATGAGAGTCCTTAAGAGAATGATGGAAAGTATTTTCAGTGTATTGTACGGGCACAAAGGCTAAACTGTCAGTTTTCAATACAAAATGCCTTTTTCAGAAGCGTGTTCCCATCTAGTGCGGTTAAAAAGCCGTCTCTCGTCTCTGCGCTCGGCCGTTCTGACAGACAGACGGTAAATAATTAACGAATTACTTTCCAAATTCATACGAGGGAGAGCCTGCCTTCTACCTCAACCTGACCGGGATAAAAATTTTAGTACGAAACATTGCGTTTTGGCTGAACAAGACATTGCTCTCAGAAGTGGAGACCTAGAGGGCTTTTCATTATTTTATATGGGACCGATGTTTTAGTCAGCAGCCATTTGCACAGCGGAAGCTTTCGCTCGCAACTTGCTTCTGCTTTTACGTCAACCAATCTGCTACGCGGACTCCATTTAAGTGTCATATTTTCATCTAAATGCTGATAGGGAAGACGTGGTGGGGGGGAGAGAGGTAGGATCTGAGATACGAGGCCGTCTCACTCCTAAAGCTTCTGAAAATAAGGAATGTAAATGCAAAAGGCTTTGTTTGTGTGTGAGAATTGCATTTTCACCCCTGAAGTTCAATGAATTTAAAGGAGGTTTCGGCAGCTGCGGCTGGTACGCGAGCAGCGGGTATTAATTCACATGTCCAATAAATAAATAAAATAACCCGAAATATCACCTAGTCGCTAAAGCATATTTGGTTGGTTAGTTTTCAGATACATTGGCTTTTTCTGGCTCTGCATGAGAGCTCTACAGGGAGGACGTGGCGATTTGTCGTGCTGCTCTGATTTCTAGGTGTAATGTAATTGCATTTCTGTTCCTCTTAGACTATTTTACACAAGTGTTCCTGAAGTTAAACTGTAGCATGACTTGGAAAATATACGAAAAAGCATTTAAAAATGAATAGCTGCTTTCCTGAAACTTTCAGGCAAGGTTATCTGTAGCAAATCCCTAAAGAGAAAGCTGCTAAACGTTCATCTGTCTCATGCCGTTCCATATGACTTTAGCTGTTCAAAGGATGCTGTGCCCTCAGCAGCTCACATGTATTATTTTTTTTAACAATAAAAAATGACTCAAAAGAACATTTTGTTCACAAATTAGACGTTGGCTACTTCTCTCATGAGCTATAATGAGCAAATCATATGAATAGTGGAAATTTGTCATTTTCTCCTCATTCACTTTACAAATGAAATGTGGCCATATTATTCTACAACAATTCTCCTTTTAGCTACAAAGATGATCATAACCGATGCCCATCACATATGCAGATTGATACCTAAAAGTTTTCTTCTTATTCTTCTTGCTGACATTCTGTTATTAAAAATGAACAAATTGGCAACAGTAAAAACAACTAGCTAGGTTGATATCTTAAAAATAAAAGGTTTAGTCAAGTGACGTTCGACATCATATGACCAGTGTTGGGTAGATTACTAAAAAGGTTGTTAGTAATACAAACTAATACATTTAGTATACAATACAGAAAGAAAAAAAAATGTATTCCATTCATTGTTATGAACAACAATGAAGTGCATTAAACAGTAGCCTACCTGCATTACATTAAAGTTTCCCAAATTGTCATTTATGAAGGAACTGCATGGGTTTAATAAAAAGTAATTAAATCCTAAAAATGTGGAATTAAAATAAATAATTGTAAAACAGCAGAAAACAAAATAAAACACTTGCTAAGAAAACTCTTATTTAAATCATTTTTGTAAATCAAACGCTGTGTGGCCTCTCAAATTTCTGTATAATTAAAGCCACCTGATTTGTGTGAATGTCTACAAAGTTGAAGACTTTCTGAATGTATATAAACGGCAAGCAATTTTACAAAGGAAAATTTAAAAGATGAAAAAGAAGAATTAGGGATAATCAACAAATTATGCATAATTTATTGTTATTGTATTGTAAATCCAGATTACTTGTAATCAGTTACTACCCAGGCCAGCACTGCTTATCCACTTTATGTCTGGTTTCCGGTCTCCTCAAACATTTTTATCGTTTACTGCACTTCTTGTTATTTTCCTAAGGTGGCTTATGAACCAGAAGCCTCACACATTACCAGAAAACAGCTTACTTTTTTAAACACAAGGTGGATACCTCATTGTATGTTGAGGTGAACTAACCCTTTAACTAGACGCATCTTTTCCAAATGGCCTTTCTTTTTTTTTTAGTTTTTGTTATTTTCTGAATTTAGCTGTTTTCTATATCATGGACCATTAGACTGGAGCTCTTTCACATATTTCAGTGTTTGTTTTTTTGTTATGTTTTTTGTTTTTTTGAGGCACATGAACCCTTTTCACATTCATTTTCATGTTTAGAAAAATAAGGACGGTTTATTTGAAGCTACTACAACAAGCATAATATACTCATTTGTCTTGTGAGTCACTGCAACACAGTCTACAGCCAGATATCAACAGTTGTCATTTTTTTCAACAACATTCGCCCGATTCCCATTCTACAAACACATTTGAAAGGACACACGTACAGTATCATATTACTTTAAATGGTCCAACACTGGGTTAGTGGGTTGTCTATAGTTCTGAAGTCTTGAATCTCTAAAAATCAAACTACGATAATACAACTGCCAACCAGAACAGACTTGTCCATTTACTGTGGCTAAAAGAGCTTATTTACAATCATCTTCGCAAAATAATGAATGGCCATTAACTGAAAGAACAAACTGATATGTGCTAGCCATCACCAACCGAACGAATGAACAGAACAGAATGAAACGCAACTTTTACTTGATTGTGCTTTTTAACCCACAAAACCACTTCGTTGTTGAAATGGAGCGTTTTCGTAGAGGCACCAAAAGAAGTGCGTGAACATCATAAGAACTTCTAAAGCTATAGACTAGGACCGGAAGTACAAACAGTATTTGTATTTATATATATATATATATATGTATGTATATATAAATTTATACAGTTCTGTTCCACGTCCATACCTTTTATCGTATGTTCTTTCTTCTGACGCTTTCTGCGAGTCCCCATGCAAAGCCCTTACGAACGCAGAATCTGCCAAAGTGAGTCCTTCCTTATTAGTGATCAACAAACACATGATAAATGAATGGATATGCACACAGAATCGTCTCAGTATTGACTCTAGAGTAGCTGGTGCTGGGTCAGTCACTAAAGAACTGCTAGAAAGGACCGGATCGGAGTCTACACTGGCTCTTGTACGCTTCTGTTCTTGCTTGGGCTTGGACTTGTGGCTCAACCATCCGTAAGTTCGCGAATGGTTAAACAGTCACTTCGGTCTTGCTCCCTGTGCGGTAGTGATGGTGATGCTGCTGCTGCTGCTGCTGCTGCGGGACGTAGTGCAGCTGCTCTACCGTCTGCGTGCGGCGTGAGGCGAAGGCCTGCCTCTTGGAGGCCGTCTGGTTCATTGTCGCAGTGTTCTGCGGGGGTGTGTTGTTCGAGGCACTGGGATGGGAGTGCATTTTTGTCATCTTATAGCGGTCCAGGATGGGCGTGGTGGGCATGAACACGTCCGTGTGGGATATGGCTCTAGACATGGACTTGTCGCTGTGGAATCCGGAGCGCTTGATCGACATCATCTTGTCAGGAGAGATCAGCGGATCCTGGGAGTGAAGGCGGTCCTGCGAGTAGAGGCGGTCTTGGGAGTAGAGGCGGTCCTGGGAATGCAGGCGTTCCTGAGAGTGAAGGCGTTCCTGCGACATCAAGCGGTCCTGCGTGTGGATGCGGTCCTGGGAGTAGTGGCGATCCTGCGAGTGCAGGCGGTCTTGCGAGATGAGCCGCTCGTGGGAGCGCAGGCGTTCGGCTGACAGGAGCTGCTCGTCTGACAGGATGCGTCCGCCGTACGGGGAGATGCCGTAGGGGGACACCGGGTAGTCGTTTGCGTGGCTGCGCTCGGGGGACAGTACCCGGTCCTGGGACATGGCCCTCTGAACTCTGCGGGGACGCTGGCGGGGCGCTTGCTGCTGCTGCTGTTGCTGCTGTTGTTGGGCCTGCTGCTGCTGGCTGCTCTGGGACTCTGGGTTCATCTTGATCATGTGCAAGGGAAGAGTTCCTCGTGCCGCTAGGTCTGGAAGATGCCTCTTCCTGGTGTAGTAGTCGTCAACGTCCTTATCTGCTGTGTAAAAGCACAAGCAGTGTAAGTTTCTGAGCATTAATGTCAACAAGAAATCAAAAGTTAGTTGCTGGTCAAGCTGCTTTTGTATTTGGGTCTGTCCAGACATGTGGAGACTTTACTAATGAATCATCAGTGGATTAAACCAGAGACTTTATGTCAACTAGCATTCATTAGAGTGTTAGTAGACTATCTGCTTAATATCTACTAACTCTTTATTTTGATGGATATTCTACTGTCTAGAAGGAACTTTGCAGGTACACATCAACCCTAACCCTCTCTAATGAGAGTTAGTTGACATTGTTGCAAAGCTACTCTGAAGTGACTATTAAAACAAAGTGTAACCCTTTTTTTCTTGTTGAATACGCCATTTAAACTACAACACTTTGTGACAGATGTGACAGAAGGTACTTTTAACACAGACTTTCTTTTGTCGACAAGATTCATCACAGCTTAAAAGCTTCAGGACACAAGCACGTTCAGGACAGTCCGGGCAGCCAGCGACTGTACTGTAACGAACTGCGTGATTGGAACTGGAAATAATGAAATTATCCTTTGCTCGGAGGTGTAATGAATACATTCTGGGAGAGCTGATGTCCTTGAGATCTCAGTTACACTTGATAGATTTCTCCACACATTTAGAGCCCAGTAATATCGAAGTGAATGCAATAAAAGAGTGTATCAAACAAAATTACAGCCACAAATCTTTCTATAAGTGAGAATTAATCGAATAACTGGGATGAGAGGTTTGTGGAATAAAAGCAAAAAAAAAAAAAAAACTGAAAAACAGCACAATAATTCACAGCCCGAGGTAGTGGCAGTCATATTTGTGGGACATCTGAAACAGTGTCTCTTGAGGGGATTAGATTCAGTTTGTTAGGAGATAAAAGAGCTAAATAACACCATTTATCTCACGCTCGGCGAAAGGACGAACACTGTGTTATTTGGGGAAATTAATGGCACATAATCTCTTTATGGCGATTACAGATTAAATTAATCTTTCTTCATAAAGGAGCCTCCTTTTTGAAGGCTTGTGGATATTAGCACAATAAACATCAGGAGAAGGAGGAGGAGAAGGATGCTGGAGATGTTATTAACAGAACCGCGTGGAAACGCCACAGCGCTCAGCTCTTGCCTGCTGGCTTCATCCAACACGATCTGTCAGTGCAAAACGCCACTGAAGCTCCAAAAGAAACAGCTAAGCCTTTCGGCTACACCCTACAACAAATAACTTGCTTCAGAGGCATATCTGAGCTTCGATGGAGGCGCTGCCGCAGGACAATTTTAAGGAGGGTCTGCTGCCATGAATAGTTTAGTGTATGACTGCATGTTTTCGCTGGTGGAGGCTCGGCGGACGCGGAAGAATTGCAGATGAGCGGGGCTGTCAATTTCCCCGGCCTCGGCTGGGTTCAGGGCCAGGAGTGATCTGGGGCGTTCTTTATGCAATTACACAGGCCTCAGGGGAATTTACTCTTCACTTAGGGAATATAATGAGCTGAGACCTTATTACACAGCAAAAGAACCTGCCACTAACTGAATCAATACGATAGGGCTAAGGCCACGAGAAAGCTTTACTCAGTGATATCAGATTCAGATCGAATCCGTGGTGGTGGGTAATGGCCGCCTGTTGAGGAAGCATACTAACAATCCTGATGAGATAAAATGAAGGCTCTGATCTCGGCGGTAAGCCGCGGCGCCGACGTACGAGACGCCCCCGCAGTCCCCCTTACGTCACACTTACGCT
This sequence comes from Cirrhinus molitorella, assembly GCA_033026305.1. Lineage (NCBI taxonomy): Eukaryota > Metazoa > Chordata > Actinopteri > Cypriniformes > Cyprinidae > Cirrhinus > Cirrhinus molitorella. The sequence goes on along the minus strand of CM065136.1, from coordinate 30,817,555 downwards.
CGCCTACGTACAGTGATTTTACTCCGCATGTAGAAACAAACATACAGAAAGCTGCATAAATTCATTCACACAGGCGCCACAATCGCAGGAAACAATGCATCACGCTCGAATGTTGATTGCTGATTAGCTTGCACAGCGGACAGAAAATAAGACACGCTGATTGACATGACGGAGTGGCGAAGACGCCGCAGGAGCAGTTTTTGTCAGTCCGACTGCTATCATGGGATCTGAAGGAGCCTCGTTCTTCACATTGATAAATTGCACTGATAAAATGCTAAATCTCCCATATTAAGAGCCAGTTGCACACCAGATTTTTCAGACTTTATGAATTTTAGAACTCTAGAAAAAGCCACAGAAAATATATGCAATAATTGAATTAACAATGTATTCAGGATTCATGAGCTAGATTATATATACTTTTTATGACTATTAAAGGAATAGTTCACCAAAAAATGAAAATTTCAAGCCATCCTAGGTGTATATGACTTTCTTCTTCTAGACAAACACAGTTGAAGTTGTTTTCAAATTTATCCTGTCTCTTCCTAGCTTTATAATGGTGGTGGATAGTGGCTATTATTTTGAAGCTAAAAAAAGCTCATATAGCCGTCTTAAAAATAACCCATACACATGTCTGCTGAAGCGGATCCGTGGGTTTTTATAACAAAAATATTTCTGTTATTAAAATTATAAACTCAAATCACTGACTTCCGGCAAACTCTTCTTCTCTTATAGTGAAATTCGCTGACATTTTTTTGAACTTCTTGTTTTCAACATTTAATCCGTTATCCATTACCGTCGTTTAGTATTCTCATTAGTTTTTTACGTTATAGATATAGAAATATTTTTGTTACAAGATCTGCTTCAAAAGACGTGTTAACGGATTCGTTTTACAACGGATATATGCGATTTTTGGAGCTTCAAAATAACAGCCGCTATCCACCGCCATTATAAAGCTTAGAAGAGCCAGGATAAGTTTGAAAACAATTCCGACTGTGTTCGTCTGGAAGAAGAAGTTATATACACCTAGGATGGCCTAAGGGTGAGTAAATCATGGGGGAATTTACATTTTTGGGTGATCCATTCCTTTAATTTAAGTTCATTAAAGCTGCAGTCCGTAAGTTTTACCTCCTTGTTGCCATCTCTGTGCTGAAACCTGCAATTGCAGTTATTTTTCAAAATTGTCTTGGGTTGTGCACTGACATGGCTCCAGCGCGGATAAATCTAATGTTTTGAGGTGTATGTGTGGCTGTTAGTCACCGCACTGGTGTAGATGTACTTCAGAAGCACAGATTCTAGCCTACGTCTTGGAATATATGACCCAAATAAGAATTTTCACCGGATATTGTCATCTGAACTAAGTAACAAGTCTGCTACTTTTGTTCTGACCAACTGGGGAAAAAAAGCATTACTATAAATTGCGCTTCCAATGGTGATTAAATCTAATGATCATTTAGCTCATATCACATCAAAACATGCAATTATTATTATTGTTATAGTTCACAAACCGTTAATGTTAACAACATCAGCATTGCGTGATTTTGTGTATATAGTGTCTATTATTGTTAGATTTCAATTTCTCTTTAATTGCTGGTTCTCTTTAAAATACTAATCTTGTGTAATCCCACGTAGGCATATTCTGTATTTAGATGCACATTTAAAACTGAAATATCATTTAATTTCAGTTACATGTGTTTCATAAACACATAATCCTTTCTGGATTACAGTACGCCAACAAAATTCTAAGTTTAATTATTCCAGCTACTGAGAGAAAAGGCTTTTAAATGATTCGCCACCTTCCTCATTCTTCGTTTACAGACGTGATGTAATGATGTGGAGTCCTGCTCCTGTGAATTTCTTACCAGTACCACTCAAATTCGAAAACATTATTATAAGCTTACCGTTATGAATCGGGCTAAAGTAAGGACATAGTTGTGAATGCTGGCTGGTTATGTAAAATTGATTTTGGATCATTTTTAACCCCAAAAAGTTACGGACTGAAGCTTTACATTTTTGCTGAAAATAAAACAAATATAACGATATTTTCAAAGATGAAACTGTCTGCAATCACGTGCACATGAAATCCCGCTTCTGCGCTGTGTCACGAAAGATCATGCTTAGCAGAGCTGAGGACATACTTAGTCTCTTGAGCGAGGAGTATTTGTTGAGGTCAGCTTTCATGGCAGATTCGTAGGACGGGGGGAGGTGGGAGAGGCTCTGGAAGGAGCGCGAGAAGGACAGATCGTATGGCTCGGTCTGTGAGGTGAGGATACTGTTCATCCGGGTGCTCTCTGCGGGCAAGACAAAACAAACCATCCAATCTTTAACTGGGCAGAGTCAAAATCACAAATGCAAACATGTCCATTGTCAAACGGAAGCTCTGTTTTCAGGTTTTCTGCACACATCTGACATGTTGGAAGACATTACTGTGAGGAGGGATGATGGGGAACGTCTAAAGTGGGATTGAGTGGCTATAAAAAGACCAGAGTCGCAGTGCCACGGTGACCAATGGCATTCGATCGGCCGTCTCATTGATAACGGAGGAGCGGTTTGGGTGACTGATGTGATGTGATGTGTGTGCGGCGGCCTCTGCGTGCCCGTCACGCCAGTCTGAGTCTGGGCAGGCTGAGGATCAAGCCCTGGTTAAAAATAGGGCAGCGACTAGCGCAGCAGAACAGGCCGGGACGCGACAACACTCCAGGGAGCCGGTGGGACGCTCGCTCGGTGGGTGGACGGGACGGGACGGGACGGGTGGGGGAGATACGAAGGACGAGCAATGTTTACACAACAGCATTTTGCACTCGCTCAGCTCATGCCATGGGGTTCAGCTGTTTGTGGTGTGTGAAGTGGAAAACATTCATCTTCATTGGAGGGAGAAGGAGGAGGAGGAAGAGGAAAGATAGAGAATCAATGATGTTGAAGATAACTTACCATGCCTTAGAGATCTGTGAGCTGGTCAATTCAAGGGAAAAAGAACGCAGTTCAATAACAGCACTATGTGGAGAGAGCAGATGAAATAGAGTTGGGGACGGGCTGCTTTGTTTTCTCGTGCTCTTGTCATGATGAAGCATTGTGAAATGGCATTCGGAGTTTTTTTGTCAGAGTGACTATTTGCACCAGTGTCCACACAACGTGACGAGTTTCACAGTAACAGTGTGGTGAAACCAGACAAACTACGAGCACACGTGATGTGGATGTTAGAGACGCGTGGAGCATGTGTGGAGTACTGGTGTTCACAGGTCATTTTCTGCATATAGACATTGTTCTGTCCACCAGACACGCGCTAGGATCCAGAATGGGCTTTGGACAATTACAATTGAAAACCAACAAAAATGATTTTCTTTTTTTTTTTATTACATAATGGTAATAACAGTGGCCTGGCCATGGTGGTGTTTAGCATTTTTTTCTGTAATGAAATCATTATTTGTTGTTTAATAAAATATATTTTCATAGTTGAGGTTGTTCTGCAGTGCAAAGACATCACAAAATTATAAGGATTTATATGTTGTTCAAAATCTTTACATACAGCACCATCTTTCCTACTGTGTATTTAGGAAGTGTGTATATTATTACATATGAAGAGTTCAGATGCAAAACCAGCTAAAAGTCATCTTGGTCAAAAATGAGATAATGATACTGAGTGAATGCTCTCGACACATATTGTACGTCCATCAAATGGCTAAAAAATCTTCAAAATCGCTAAAATCCCACCCTCAGCCCAATCAGAAGTACCAGTACTTACATAGAAACCTGTACACTGGAGCCTGATAAAAATGCATTTTTTGAAGAGTCATCATATGGATTTAGAGGCTTTTGCATCTGAACTCTTCATATACACTACAGTTCAGAAGATTTTATCTTTTTAAAATGTTTTATTTTTACTCATCTGCTCACAAAGACTCCATTTTTTATAATTAAAAAACAGTAAAAGCAGTAATATTGTGAAATAGGATTGCAATGTCAAAACACTATTTTCTCTTTTAATATATTGCAAAGTATCATTTATTTCTGTGATACAAAGCTGAATTTTCAGAATCATTACTCCAGTCTTCAGTGTCACATGATCCTTTAGAAATCACTCTAATGTGCTGATGAAAAAGTTGTTGAAAACAGTGCTGCTTCACACTTTTTGTGTGAGCTGTCATACATTTTATTTTTCAGGATTCTTAATAAATGTAAAGTTAAAAAGAATAGCATTTATTTGAAATAGAAATCTATTGTGACGTTATAAATGTCACTACTGTCACTATTGATCAATTTAATGTGTCCTTCATGAACAAAAATCAGAAAAGCAGAAACATGGTTCCATATGCAGGTATGTATAATAAAGTTGAAGTCAAAAGTTTACATACATCTTGCAGAATCTGCAAAATGTTAATTATTTTGTTAAAGCTGCAGTCCGTAAGTTTAGCCTCTTAGTCGCCATCTCTGTCTGAACACCTGCAATTGCAGTTAATTGCGCAATTATCTTCCATGCATGGGTTGTGCTCCGGCACGGCTCCAGAGCGGATGAATCTAATGTTTCGGTAGCTGTCAGTCACCGCACCTTTGTGGATTTTCACTGTATTTAGGAATCACAGATTCAAATATATGGCCCAAATAAAAATGTTCATTGGATATTGTCATCTAAGAGTAAGTAGCAAGTCTAAAACTTTTGTTCTGACCAACTGAGGAAAAACGCTCGGTTATCTCATATCACATCACACTAGAAAGATATTATTACTGTTATACTGTTCTCAAATTGTTCATATTAACAACATCAGCATTGCGTAACTACGTGGATGTGTTGTGTATTAGCATTTCTGTTTCTGTACAGTCTAATCTCTGATTGAAGAAATTATTTTAGCCAAAAAAGCAAATCATTCTTCCTTAGGACCGGTGTTCTCTTTAAAATACAAAACTTGTGTAATCCCACATAGGCTATCTGCAAACAGATGGATATTTAAAACTGAAGTAATTTAATTTCAGTCATTTGTGTTTCATAAACGCAAACTTTTTGGATTACAATCTGCAACCAAAAAAATACGTTTAATTATTTCAGCCGCTGTGAGAAAAGGCTATCAAATATCCGGCATCTGCAGCATTCTCACATGCGATAAAGCTACTAGCCCGGACGCCTTCTATGTTTACAGACGTGACGTAATGACGCAGTCGCATGCTTGAATTTCCCGCAAAAACCTACATTATTAAAAACATTATTATAAGCATTGTGAATCGGGCTAAAGGAAGGCGATAGTTTTGAAAACTGGCTGGTTATGTGCTTGCTCAGAAATTTATTTTGTATATTTTTAACCAAAAAAGTTACGGACTGCAGCTTTAATTATAATGTTAATTAAATGTGTTTTTTTTATTTAGTACTTACCTGAATAACGTATTTCACATGAAAGACGTTTACATAGTCCACAGGAGAAAATAATGCATTTTTGTGTATTGTGTTTTTTTTTTTTTCTGAAGAAAGATGAGCAGTTGAACTGTTCAGGACTCATGAACAACTATCACTAAACAAACAAACAAAAACAAAACAAAACAAAACAAAAAAAAACAGCTGTGGATCATTAAGGTAACAACACAGTATTAAAACAGGTGTATCAAGTGCTTTGGAGCGGAGTCATTTTTATAAATTCAAGTATTAGTTTCTCTTGTGGACTATATGTAAACATATTTTATGAGAAATATCTTCTTCAGGTAAATACTAAATAAAAAATAACACATTTTGTATGATCCCTCTTATTTTGGTAAAATAATTAACATTTTGCAGATTCTGCAAGGTATATGTTGACTTCAACTGTATGTGTGCGCACATTTGATTGTACGTGTTATTTTGTTAAATTTTAGCATAAGTTGCTAGACAAATTGCAGATAGTATACAGGCTCTTGAGTGATTGATCTCTGCTAAGATGCTCAGGTCAGTTGCAGGTCGAGCTGACCGTTGCTGCTGAGATGACTACTGTATAAGTAATAGTCATTATAAATCACAGCAATATGGGAAGAGTATCTCTTTTAATGCAGTGAATTAGCTGCTCTGTGTGAATGCAATAACAGGCTTTGTCATAAAAACACAGATCCATTGGGAAGCCTTTGAAGCTTGTTGGGTGGGAAAGTGATCCATCTTTAGACTCCCATCCTCCACCAACCCAAGCCAGACTCAAGTGCTTCACCAACGGCAGGGATTTAATCAGCGCTAACAAGCTGAGCCGCTTCTGCTCACTAGTGAGAAGCTTTCCAGCCGCACATTACAGCAACATCAGCTGGAAGATTTAACAACAGCCCAAGCCTGGCTCACATAGAGCCATGCTTTCAATAATACATTCTGGGGACAGATGATAGTTTTGAACGGATGGTGTCCTCTGAACACAGACACCATAGTGCTTTGAAGAATTGGGCATGGAGAGCTATAAAGGTCTCATTTCAGGGTACAAAAATTTTATGTGAGGATCCAGGTGTCAGACTTATAAGCTTTGACATGTCAGGAAAGCACAGCAATTCAGTGCATGTCTGGCTTTAAATTGCGTCCTCTCCAGACCATTGACTCAAATCAAGATCCTTGGTTTGTTTCATGGCAGTGATGATGATGAAAATGGACAACGCCATTGATCTGTTCTTGTAGGCATGCGAACACAAATAATCAGTGAAAAGCACTCATACGCCCATGAAATGGTGCTGTTAAATGAGGAATATGGTGCTTACCATTTTTAGGTGTTCGAGTTGGGCTACTGAGACCAAGATGGTTGTAATTAAGTTGATGGGCTCCTGCAGAAAAAGCAATGACAAGTCTGATTCGGTTGCAAAGTAAAGGCAAGCATGACTGATTCTAATCCAGAGCGTGATCGCTCCAATGGGAGAAATGCCCTTTAGCAAAGAGGGAAGCACATTAATAGCAAGATAAGCAACATGCACTACATGGCCAAAAGTATGTGGACCACCAAAATGTGCTTGTTTCAGACTGCATTCCAACACCCCGGGTTCAGATCTGAGCTTTGGTAAAGGAGAGTCAATCCTTTCCACACTATAATCACTAAACATTTCCATCAGTTGTTTTCATGCTAAAATGAATAAGTCTGCTTAAAGAATTAATGCACTTCCAGAATAAAAGCTTCCTAATAATTTACTCACCCCTATGTTATCCGGATGTTCATGTCTTTCTTTCTTCAGTCAAAAAGAAGTTAAGGTTTTTGAGGAAAACATTCCAGGATTTTTCCAAGGTCCAAATTGCAGTTTTACTGCAGCTTCAAAAGGCTCTACATGATCCCAGCTGAGAAATAAGGGTTTTATCTTATTTATCGAAACGATTGGTCATTTAAAAAAAAAAAAAAAAGAAAATGCATATACTATTTTTTGGGTTATTTTTTAGTGTTTGGGAAGTTTTTGTGTTACCCAGCTCCTGGGCCAAATGTAACAACCCAATGATTGGGTAGTTTTTTAGTGTTACCCAGCTCCTGGGTCAGACGTAACCTAGTGGTTGAGTTATTTGTCACAGGGATTTTGCATTGAGAGAGCAGTTCTAAGTGTCATCGAATTGTTTCTTCTAAAAACAGGTTTGTGTACATTTTATTTTATATGTAAATTAATTACCGTGCTGTATATCGTTCAATTTCATGCAGAGCAACAGGTGCGCGGTTTGAATCACCTAAATGTCTGTCTTATCGTGTGATGGAAAAGCCTGATACTCTGCATCAAATAGACGATTTTATTTATAAACATACAGAATACAAGTACTTTGGATATTAAAATATTTCCATAGACTTGTTTACTGTTTGTTTTTGGGCAGGTTATGAAAGCAGTCGCAGTATATTTCGGCTATGATTGAAGCGCAGGGCGGAATAACAAAGACGTGCCGATTACATGTGAATTACTTCTGTTTAATGTTTAATTTGTACTTTTAATGTTTGTTAAATGAATTTAAATAAGCAATATGTATACATTAAAATGATAAACAATGCTATAAATGACAAATAAAGGAAAATAAAAGAAGTTATCATGCAAACCAGTGGTTGTGTGGAGTATTTGACAAAAGTTTAGATGATTTAAGTTAACCCGTAAACGTGATTTCATGTATAAAATTTATACATGAAATCAACCCATTCCGATGTGTTAAATAAACAACACAATTTGCTGGGTAAAATTAGCCCCGAATGTGTTTACCCAGCCCTTGGGTTCAAAACAACCCAAACTGGGTTGTTTTTAACCCAGTGTTTTTTAAAGTGTAGTGCAATACAAGCTTTTGTGGTTAAAAAGCATTGTAGGGTAGAGACCAATCAGACAATGGCTCATTAGATTTAACCAAATCAGTGGTTTATTCATTTAACAAAGAAGTAGACTTCCCCTCACCCAACCCAACAGTGGGTGACAAAGTCTCAACCAGGACGCTTCTAGCAACCACTGATAATGTCAGTTTACGATGTAAAACTATGCAGGAGAATCTGCAACTATGCAGGCAGACTGTTTTTCTTCACTCACTTCCCCCCATAGGAAAGACACAATGCTCATAGAAATGGACTCTTCCCTATTTCATTCACAGACAAACGTTTCTGTGAACGAAGACATAGCTCATATATCAGTGTGTGTATATTACGACTGTCCATGTCCTTTGTATTCCTTACTTTAAATGTCTTTCTTTATAACCATTTTGCTTGTGTCTTGATAGAATGCTAATGTAACCACATACAGTATATGCCATGTTTGGTCTCTTTTTGTATGTAGATTTTCTGAAAGATGCTGTGTATCAGATCCGGATACCGGTGCAACATATTAACGTTCTAATAATCTTTAGTATTTCTGGCCTGAACCCCTATTGATTTAAATATGCAAACTGACATTTTTCTGAGACAAAGGGCCATAAAACGAAGACCCAGTTTCAAACCTCCCACTGAGAAAGCCAGCCTTCTCATTGGTCGGAACTACTTGGGAAGGTGTGACTCTGTCCAGACTTTAAAGGGGTCACACCCCGTTCCGGCTCTCTCTTCTCTTCTCCTCTTCTTCTGAAAGATCTTCAGAGTTATCGTGGAGGTCCTCCACGGAAAGGCCGTGGAGCAAACCCGTGGCCCAGCCACATGCGGTTTCCCCCCAACATGAGGCCGGACTCTCTCTTTCTATCCTGGCATCTACACCTCAGCCCCTTGGTAACCATCCGATCAGCCGATCAATGGAACAACGAAGGCTCCATCTCCATTACATCATCAGGACTACCTTTGAGCTGGCATCTGGACCCTTGCGTAAGCACCACACAAAAGGAAACCATTATGCAAGTAACCATTTAACTATTAGATGCAATACGGAAGCTGTGCCCCTTGTAGGTCAAGGAGATTCAGGTTTTTCTGATGATTTGGTTGTGCTGATGTAAAAGATGGCCAGTCTTCTCTCTCTCTCCTCCTCACTCTCTCTCTCTCCCTCTCTCTTGCTTTGTTTTATGTGTTGTCTGTTTAGTGTTCGTTTATTTGCTAGCTAGTGTTTATTTTCCCCTTTTACGTATTCAATAAACCCGCATTTTGTATTCACAAATGAATTTCTTACTGTGTTCCTTGCTCACAAACATCACATCACTTAAACTGCTTTGATTTCGTTACAAAACTGATCCAGTCCTGTAACTTAGCCAATTACGGTGGGAAAGATTAATTTTCAAGGCTAGGAAGTTGATTTTTCTTAGAGTTAGAATAAAAGCGGCTAATACTTGTTGGACGAGGGCATTAGTTCGGTTTATTTTTGACTCGGCTGTTTCAGAGAAGTGTATAAAGTATGTGTAATTAATAACCATTAATTATACATAGTTTATTGTGCTTAAATTAATAACTTTTGTTACAGCATATAAATGTTTATTTATTTATTTTTTAGAAAATGACCAATTGTTTTGCTAGGCAAGACCCTTATTCCTTGGCTGAAATCGTGTAGAGCACTTTGAGTCTCCACTGAAAATAAAATTTGGACTTTCAACCCCTTGGCCACTATATGGAGAAAAATCCTGGAATGTTTTACTCAAAAGCCTTAATTTGTTTTTGACTGAAGAAAGAAAGACATGAACATGTTGGAATGTAATGAACTAATCCTTTAAGTATGCATGTTAATAATATGTCTAATAATGTGTACATAAAATAGCCAAACCTGTCCACATACATTTAGCTATATAGTGCACATAAAACATATGACTTAAGAAGCATCAGCAACAAACAACACATGTGCAGTCAACACTAGTGGTCCAGTTTTAAGTTAACGCTTAGTCTAAAATATAAAATGAACTCATTTTCACAATGTTTACTCAAAATCACTGAGTTGATACTTGAAAACACTAATTATGCGTTATCCATTGACAGAGAATTGTATATTTTCAAATTAGCACTTGGCAGAATGACCACTTTTGTTAATCGCTCATGCAGGCACAGTTATTGAACGATGGCCACAATCTCAGCGATACAGCGCTCTATCACTCACCAACAGCTGCAGAAAAGAAAAACGTGTCATTTACTAAATTGCCAGTTGCAGTTCTATGTTGCATATGACGATATGCATTAGTTCAGAGTTCATCATCAGCATCATTGGAAAGTGTTGCGGCTGCTACACCAGTTGACATTTCTATTTTCCCTGCTTTCAGGGACTCTATTACTGGACTAAAGTTGCTCTGTCATCTGTCATGAAGTCTGTGCACGCGTGTGTTTAGTGCGGCGGGAGGCTGATGCGGTGGCTCTGTGATGGGCTGAGATGGACCGCAGCATCCGCGCTTGAGGACCACGGTGTGCTGAGCGGTGATGAATGGCAGCTATTCTGAGTTGGCAAAGATGGGCTCATGAAGCGCCCGTGATAAATGGATGAATACTAGAGGGAGCACAGCGTCATGCTCGTCTGGATATCTGCTGTTGTGCCTGTTTAAAAATGCATTAGAGTGACTAGTTTAACATCCATTTACATCTGTCATGGTGCTCAGATGAGCGAAGACCCCTGTTTCGATAGAATGGAGTCAATAGTTATTCGATGAGATGGGGATGTTTTTACACAGTAACTGTGGTTCTGTTTACTGTATATACAAAATGAATTTAGTAACATCGTTTTTGCCTATAACAGGATTTTTCAACCTTTACAGGCCGACACAGACACTCAACCAACCTATGGAAAGATATCCGGTCCCACTCAGTCCCTACTTACATAAAAAAAAAATAAGGAGGTCTGGTTGTATGGGGAGGTTTAAAGGATGGGTCTACAGATGTAATTACCTTCAGGTCTTTTTTAAAATATAGGTACAATGTAAAAACACAGTGTATAATGTACACAATAAGTGCATTGTATTAAATGAATTTACAGTTGAGGTCAAAAGTTTATATACGCATTGCAGAATCTGCAAAATGTTAATTATTTTACCAAAATATAAGGGATTATATAAAATGCATGTTAGGTTATTTTTTATTTAGTACTGAGCTGAATAAGACATTTCACATAAAAGATGTTTACATATAGTCCACAAGAAAAAATAATAGTTAAATTTATAAAAATTACCCCATTTAAAGGTTTAAATAGACTTGATTTTTAATACTGTGTTCTTACCTGAATGATCCACAGCTGTTTTTGTTTGTTGTTGTTGTTTTAGTGATAGTTGTTCATGAGCCCCTTGTTTGTTCTGAACAGTTAAACCGCCCTCTGTTCTTCAGAAAAAAAAAATAATAATAATAATAAAATCTTTGGTTTTTCATCATTTTTGTGTGTTTGAACCCTTCACAACAATGACTATGATTTGAAGATCCATCTTTTCACACTTAGGACAACTGAGGGCCTGAAAGGCTCACTGATGCTCTAGAAAGAAACATGATGCATTAAGAGACAGGGGGTAAACACTTATTTTTTCTTCTGGGAAACATGCAAGTTTCTTATGCAGTTTCTGAAGGGCAGTAACAAAATATATATACTTAGCCAAAATAATTATGTTCATTCTGATCAAAAGCCACCCCCTGGCTCTTAATGCACTGTGTTTTCTTCTGGAGCATCAGTGAGCTTTTGTAATAGTTGCATATGAGTCCCTCAGTTGTCCTCAGTGTGAAAAGATGGATCCCAAAATCACAGTCATTGTTGGAAAGGGTTCAAATACACAAAAATTCTGAAAAACCAAAGAATTTGTGGGACCTGAAGGATTTTTCTGAAGAACAGCAGGCAGTTTAACTGTTCAGGACAAACAAGAACTCATAAACAACTATCACTAAACAACAACAACAAAAAATAACAGCAGCTGTGGATCATTCAGGTTTGATTAAAAAATCAAGCATATCTAAACTTTTAAACTGTCATTTTTATAAATGATTTTCTCTTGTGGACTATATGTAAACATCTTTAATGTGAAATATCTTATTCAGGTCAGTACTAAATAAAAAATAATATGCATTTTTTTATGATCCCTTTTATTTTGGTAAAATAATTAATATTTTGCAGATTCTGCAAGGTAAATGTAAATGTAAACAACTGTAAATGTAAGTACATAGTAGTTAAAGCCATCTAATGATAAGTGGGACTGGAAATCCTAATACACTTTATGCAAATAATATTTACTGATAACATAAAAACATCATTCAATTTAGATACAAATTGATTTGAAAAGAAAATATTGTATATAAGACAATCTTATAATATCACTAAAAAGTTTGGGGTTAGTAATTAATGTTGAAAAAAGTCTCTTCTGGTCACCAAGTCTGCATTTATTTGCTCAAAAGTACAGTACAAAATCTGAAATATTACAATTTAAAATAACTTTTTTCTGTGTCAGTATATGTTCAAATGTAATTTATTCCTGTGATCAAAGCTACATTTTCAGCATCATTACTTCAGTCTTCGATGTCACATGATCCTATATAAATCATTCTAATATGCTGATTTGCTGTTCAAGAAACATTTCTGATTATTATCAATGTTGGAAAGAGTTTATATATATATATATGTATATATATATATAGAAAGTTCAAAAGAACAGCATTTATTTTAAAGAGAAATCTATTGTAACATCATAAATGTCTTTACTGTTACTTTTGATCAATTTAATGCATCCTTGATGAATACAAGTATTTAAAACTTTACCAAACTTCTAAACAATTTTTGGTGTATTTACCACCTGCAGACTATTTACGGACAAATGGCAAAAAAAAAATCCTGTTTCTAGAATAATACCTGTCAAAAGAGAATCAAAATCAAAATATTTTCTACTGTATTTATAGGATCTGAGGCGAGAACTACTGAATTAGTCTGATGATCTCCTCTGCACTGTCTACAACGACTTATTAAAACTGACAAAGTAAAAGTTAAGGAGCGCTTAGGAGGCAAACACGTCCCAAAACGTCTCAGGTCCACTACATTCACAGCAGCACTGATAAAAAGCCAGAGCTCAAAGCGCAGTCTTGAGTTCTAATTAATAAGAAGCATCGTCCAGTTCAATGATCCTGCTTTAATCTGGGGACCAATTAGTTGCTTTTGAGAAGGCGGTTAGTTGAAGTCTGGCTGCGGGCCGGAGGTCTGCGCTCTCTCTAGTCACACTCTCTCTCTCTCTCAGCATACGTGCCAATTTAGGCTCGTTCGGCCCGAGTCTCTCAGGTCATTTAGTCAACAAGAAGGGGCTCGAGCCGACTGCTCATAACACGTCGCGAGGTTAATGAAGAGCTTCACCAGCTCAAGGAGAGTCTGCGTAATGCCGTCTGAGGTCATCACTGATATCAAACTCAATTAGGTGAAACTCCATCTTTTACTCTGTACTTTTACTGAGGTTTGTTCCTGTACCAGACAGGAGGTTGTAATGTTTGTTTTGTCTAGTTTATGACAGCATAAAAGAACACATAATACCTTTAATAGCTTAAAAGCTGATGATTTGAGAGAACGTGTGGAGAATTATTGTTATCTTGAGCTGTTTGGAGCGACTCGCTGACATTAACCGCAGCCTGGTCGCTTTTAGAAGTCATAAGCTGTGCATCATTTATAATATCCACCCCGGTTGGCGCTGAAATTTACTTTGTATGAATCAGACGCCACAAATGCTGTTGATTTGGCCTTTTGAAAGCGAAACCGTAGCGACGCCAGAGCCTACAGCTGATGAATCGTCACTTTGCACATACTCCTGTTTCACATCTAATATAACCTGACAACAACACTCGTTCCAGTTTGAATAGTAATGTCCAGATGGCCAAGCAATGATTCAGTCGTTTGACATTTCTCTTGCTTTTCCTCCAGAGAATGAAATGCGTCGACATCATCAGAAGGGGTAGCTGTTTGTCATCGCATTTACATGAGCTCTTTGTGGGCGCGTTTCATTTTACAGTATCACACATACAGTCCAGGATTAGCGCAAAAGCAGCTCACAAGAAGTCGGTGTGCTTTATAATAAATCTCACAATAAGCAGACGTAATCACCAGCAGTAATAAAAGACATCTCATGAGACGTGATATTAAATTATCCCAATACAGCTGATACCTGGAATCGAAAACAAGTTAAAAGTTAATTTATGATGACGGCATGATTAACATTTCCTCTGATTGTGGAAATGAAGTTCAAATCAAATCAAAAATTTATTGCAAAAAAACAAGAAGTAGCAAGTAAACAAGGTCATGCGAGAACATTTGCATGAACAGCTGTGTAGCCTCTAGTGCTCGTTCCCTTCTGTCTCATCCGGTCCAGCCTTGCGTTGACGAGAATTAACAACACGCTTCTGCCTCCTTGATGAATACATTGTGCCAAAATCTTAGGTCAGTAAGCTTTCGGCATGCCGCGCACATCTTATAGCACAGCCAAGTACATCTGCTTGTCTTCTTTTGTTAAAATATCTGGCTTCGTATGACAGAAAACCCGATCGTCCCTGATAAAAACGTGGCGTATAGTCTGGAAAACCCACTCGAGCCTGCCGCTCTCCAGAGGTGACGCTGCTCAGACTAATGAGGGGCTGGAAGGGATTGAGACACGAGTAGGAGGGAGGGCGAGTAGGAGAACGTCACATTTCCTTCTAGAAGTTGGTCGTGTTTATGCACCTGTTCAAAATGCACAGCTATGACACTTTGCTTTAGAAACAGGGCTCTAATGATATAGTCTTGCGAGAGACGAGGTCTGGCCCGATGGTCCTTGCTGACAGTTTGAATTCAATTCGCTTGCCCTTCTCTTGTTTTTGACAAACGCGGAGCCGGAAAGCCACTGGGGTCTGGCATTTAACCACTGACAAAAACGGTTAACATTTAATTGTGAAATGTCATAGTAGTCCTACATGTATGAAAATGCAATTCCCCACTGAAGCACAGGGTTTGACCCATCCTGCAATAAATAATGCTGTAACTGAGCTGCAATCGAATTAAATGTTTTCTCAAAAAAAATTCTCACCATTTAAGATATTTAAGACTAAATATCTTAAAGAATTAGTTTACTCCAAAATGTAAAAGGTCCTGATAATTTACTCCTCACACCCTCATGTCATCCAAGACGATCATGTCTTTCTTCATTCGAAAAGGGTTAGGGTTTTTGAGGAAAACATTCCAGATTTTTCTCCATATAGTGGACTTCAGTGGGAACCAACGGTTTGAAGCCGTCGGTAAGCCCCTCCCCTAGAACGCAGATGAGCCAATGGCAGTTGAGTATCAGCTGCACGGAGATGGAACTTTGACATCTGTAGGTTTCAGTGCCATAGAGAAACATTGGAAGATCTGAAGCATCGTTTTAATGGTGTTTATGCTACAAAAATAATAAAACGATGTGCCTGAGGTATCTGTAACACTGATTCCAGGTATCCTGAGACGATTGGCAATGGCATTTGGAATTTATTTTATTATTTAACATTTATTTTCTGGTTGTCATACTCTCATTAAGTGGTCTTTTTCATCTGCTCAAGCAGGTAATGTCTGTTAATATCGTTTAATATCTCTGGCTAAAACTAGCTAGTGAGTCCATACTAACGTACAAATCTCAGCTAACTATTCTCACATCATCAAAAACACATAAATGAAGGTCTACATTTCAGTGCCTCTCCATATTAAACTGGTTAAATGTAAAATAATTAATGGTACATGAACAGTGTTGATCCTGCGATTGTGATGACCGTAACATGAAATTTCTTCCGTTTGCATTGCGATCTGTAAACCCTCGATTTCAAATGAATCATGTTACACACCATGTTTATTTTAAAATCATTTATATATCTCTCCACGGCATATTAAAGCCCTACTTTAATGCTCCTCGACGAGAGGTGGTCCTTCTGTGTTTAAAATGTATCAAAAACATCTTCGGACAAGGTTTTCACACTGACAGCTGTCATTGTAAGACAGTGGACAACTCCATTTGTTTGTCCGGCAGCAACAATAACTAAGGGGGGCGGGGCTTACCATTAGGTCAATTGTAGTTTCAATACATCTTCAAAGGGCTCTACACGATCCCATCTGTGGAATAAGGGTCTTATCTAGTCAAACGATCAGTCCTTAAAAAAAAAAAACCCACAAATACTCATCTTGCACTAACTCAACTTCACGAATTACATAGTCAATAGTAGACTCTTTTCAACATGATTATGCAATGTTTGAAGTCATAGAGGCGCATTGCAGAGCAAATGCTCAAGATGAGCATTTGTGTTTTTTTTTGGCTAGATAAGACTCTTATTCCTCAGCTGGGATTGTCTAGAGCCCTTTGAAGCTGTATTGAAACTGCAATTTGGACCTTCAACCTGTTGGTTCTTATTAAAGTCCACTATATGGAGAAAAATCCTGGAATGTTTTCCTAAAAAGCCCTAATTTCTTTTCGACCACAGAAAGAAAGACATTAACATCTTGGATGACATGGGGGAGTTGAAGTAATCCTATCTTATCCTTATCTTCATTTAAGAATATTTAGATATTTACTGGAAAACAAGACAAAAGTACTAAGGAAATCTTTTTTTTTCTTTTTGCAGTGTATCCTTTTTACCAGAGAGTGTTTTTTTATCATTAACTTGTGGATTTCGAGACGCAGTAACCTTTGGCTCTTGAAACAGAAGGTTGATGGGTAAATAAAGCTTGTGAATTTGCTTTAAAAGCTGTGCTGCACTGACAAACACATACTGATTGAGTGACTATACAGCTTCTCTCTCGGGATAAGATGGAAAAGCTCTGTGCTGGATCATTTAGCAATATCACAGACATTTCAGCAATTTCATGGACATTGACCCAGACACGTCCGCTCCATACTAAACAGGACATCAAAGTACTGAATGTACCTGCAGAGCATTTCCAATGTGTTTTATTTTGTTTTTTTTTAATCATTCACTTCTCATAAATGAAATATTGACAGTTTAATTCACAAGAAAAACAACAAAAAGAAAACATGTACAAAAAAATAAAATAAAAAAACCTTCGGCTTGCACATACCAGGATGGAGGACGCCGGCAGAAGATCTTCTTGCGAGGAGCATCATCACGTCGCCCACAGAGATAAGCACAGATTTTTCTGATGTCTTCTTTAATTAATAAGAAGTAACATCATTCAAAACTGTCTTTATCCCTGCGCTAGCATGTGTGCTCCTCTGTCTGTTGAAGGCACTCGGAATCCGAAGCAATGGAGGAACAGAGAATCCAGAGGAACAAAGACACTACAGGGGTGCAGATTAAGCAGGAGAAGAATGATCTAATCAGAGCTACATGGTGAGGAGTGAGGTTACACAGACTTACACATCCACCACAAACACAGACACAGGGCAGAGGCAGAGGCCGAGGGAAGAAACACACTCAACTACACAGAAGCAGCGTTCCTACCATGATGACTCTGAGACCGAACCGGCCAGTGCTTCTCCCCTGGAAGACACAACCAGGTAGAGTCAAGGTGAGTCAACACATCAAACACCTTTCACACCAGCATCATTTCCAGCAAAGCACAAGGAGGCTAACGCATCACAAAAAAACATCACGCTTGTGTCCAAGTTCTCCTTCCGCTCGGCAAACAATGGCTTTAGACAAAATTAATTAGGATGGAGTGAATCACCGAGAATGGAACTGAAAGAAATGCGTCACTCGGGTGAATGCGTTTTCGAATACGCTGCAATTATTGCTGTGAGCATTTGAATAACTTTGGGGGAAAAACACAAAAATAACTGTGCATTCGTAACAAACATTGCCTTTTCATGCTCTGGACGCACATTTTCACCCAAAACCGACAAACACAAAGCAGGTCATTGATGAGTGAAGCCTCCCACCTTTCCTCAAAAATATTTCAGTATTGTTCACCGTCTCTTTGTACAGTTCCCATTTCTGAGAGGCCTGTAATCTGCTGTTGGCAGGATAATAGTTGACTTCAGTATTCACTGTGAGACGCATCAAATCTGAGGTGGCAGAAAAATTCAATTTCAGAGTTGCAGTTGCAATGGCCGTTACATTCTGTTATCCACATCCACCCAGCCGTACATACAATATAACTGATTATATATCAAATACAAGTCAGCGTACATCCGGCTAGATTTCTCTAAAGACCCTATGGGTTCTTTCAGAGCTCTGAGCTCGACTAACACCGTCTCTTCTAGTGATTAATAATGAGAGAGAAGCACCACCAGGAAGGAGATGAAAAGATGCTATGAAGTAGCAAACAGTAATGCACTCTGACCACAGGCTTGTCGAGGTGTAGTGCTTTGATCCATCATTATTGATTACATATCAGCATTTTTCACCTCAGTACCTTCGGCCACAGCACAGTCCAACAGCCACTATGACTGAACTTTATTACATACTAGGTTAATACTGTGAATAATGCAAGAGAAACTCATGGGATTCATTGTAAGAATCTTTTTTCATTGTGTGTTTTTGTCATGTAGATGAGTTGATGCTCTGTTAGGTGTAAAAGTACAATCTGTCACTGACGGAACTACTAAGCCATGTAAGCACAATAATTATTGATGACAAATTCTGCAGATTTAATTGTTTGCATATCATTTTGGGGCTTTTTTTTATTCATTTTTATTAATGGAGCTGTATAAAATGGGCAGAGCAATAAACACCAAACCACAATCCACCTTATATTCAACATAAGAATGGAAACACAGCCATTTTCAAACCACTTTTCATGCTTTTTTCTTTCTGCACAAATATACTTCATGACTTCAGCACTGCAAATATGGGGTATAACAGGAAACAGTGGGGAAAATATGAGCTGTCAAGTCTAGTCACCTTTTTTCTGTAGCATTAAACAGGAAATCAATCGTAGAAACTCAACTCTGAAGATAGCTCTGAATGACAAAAGTGGCAAGTCAGTTCATTGTTGGTTCAATTTAGATCAATAACAGTGTAAAGTGTAAAACTCAAGAGAGAGTTCAATTCAGACATTAAGAGTTCAACAGAAGGCAGCAATGTCATTTTTTAGTTCACCGTTGATTCAATTCAGTTCAACACTAGTGTCAGTGTTGCAATTGCAATAGATGTAATTCAGCTGTAAAGCAGCACTACAGAAGACAAATATACCATTATCCATCCATCCATCCATCCATCAACAGGCTGGATTCAGTCACAGTCAGTAACAGACTGCATTCAGAAACTGTAACAATCTGGATTCAGATGGTGTTAGCAACAAACTGGTTTCAGACACAGTCAGTAACAGACTGGATTGTGATGCTTTCAGACGCTGCCAGTAACGGACTGCATTCAGATGCTGTCAGAATCAGATGCTGTTAGTAACAAACTGGATTCAAACACTGTCAGTAATAGAGTGGATTTAGACACTGTCAGTAACAGACTGGATTCAGACACTGTCAGTAACAAACTGGGTAAGAGACGCTGTCAGTATCGGACTGGATTCAGTCAGTAACAGACTGAATTCATACCCTGTCCCTGGATCACTGGATTCAGATGTTGTCAGTATCAGACTAGATTCAGACATTGTTAGTATCAGACTAGATTCAGACACTGTGAGTAACCGAATGGATCCAGATGCTGTCAGTATCAAACTGGATTCAGATGCTGTCAGAAATGGCCTGGATTTAAATGTTGTCAGTAACGGAATGGATTCAGACACTGTCAGTAACAGTCAGGCTGGCGCTGCTATAGAGAAGCAGACCGCCAATGAGACGAGCTTCACAAACATGTCACTGAGGTGCTGACAGAACAGAGTCACTCCAACTGCCCAGTGGACTCATTCTTTCTCAACGACAGCAGTCGATGTTCACAGAGATTTTCATTTAGATTGTGACCAAGAGTAAACAGTTCTACAAGAGCACTGCAGGAGCTGTTTGCCTTTTATATGAACAGGTCACAGCATGCTGGAGTATTTTGAATGGAATCAGTGAGGTCAAACAGAACGGAGAAGCATTTATGCAGGATTCCCACATATTTGGCCAATGAATTTCCACGACATAATTGCAAACACCTTTATTCTGCATCACCTCAGTTTTTTTTTTTCATCAATTTATTTGTAACAATTTTAAGTGTATCTTTGTATAAAGTAACAGAATCCTCCTAAACAAGTTGACTACGGCATCAAAGTTTCAATGTTGTTATACCAGACCCAATAATCACAATTTTAACATGTTCTGATATTTTCCAGTTTTTGAATGACTATAGGAATATTACAGACACAGATTCTGATCGTTTCTGAACCATTATGCTGAGAAATCCACATTTGACCCTACAAGTTCAAGGCTAAAAATTGTTTAGAACTGCTTTTTTTTTTTTTTTTAGACAGTCACACAAGAAAATGTGTTGATGTAAAATGCCCATTTAACCTGAAGGACATAAAATGTTTAAGAGTAATACGCATCAACATAACAAAAACACTGACATGGTATTCACATGGAGGAACTTTATGACCATTAAGTCAAAGTAAAACCTGCACAAATAAATAATTTAAAGATATCACTAGCTATGAGGATGGAAACACAGAAGAGGCACAGCGTAACTGTCAGTGTGTGTATTCCCAGCACTGCGCTGCTGTGAACGAACGCATCAGTAACCAAAGTCAAGCCAGTCTCACTGCAGTCAGTTACAAAAAATTTAGCTTGTTATTTAAGGGCATTCTTTGTCTCTGCATCAACGTCCTAAGCATCTAAAATCAACACTTGCTGTGATAAGCACTCGGGTGGAGTAATAACTCACATTAATTAAACATCCTGGGCAGCAGCTCACTTCAGAGGGGCCTTTTGTTCCCAAGCACAGAGGCTCACTTCCATTAACATATTAACAAATCAAATCTCTATGTGCCTGTACCTGTGGAATGGAGGAGAAGCTCTACGTACTGTACGAATACCCTCTCTGAGGTATTCGCTTCTATCTGTCCATCTGATATTAACGTTAGCATTTTGTGTTTATTCATGAGTTTTCAATGATTTATTTGTCAGATATCTACTATTTGACTTCACTAGAGAACTAGATGCTGTTTGGGCAGCACGTTTCCAGACAGCAGAGAGAGTCAGTGCTCCGGCCTGCAGGAATTTCAATAGGTTCAGGGTTGTGATGATTCGCTGTAGTCAGGAAAGCACAGAGTGAATCCTGCTTTATCCTTCTGCGTAATACACACCAGTGGTTTAATTGGGCGCATTTGCACAGATCTGATGTATTAACTATGTAGATTTTGTTTGCAGAAATGTTTTCCTTTGTAATGAATATGAGCACGTCAAGGTAATGTAAATCCTGACAGCAAAGTGTGACAATCTGATGCTCATTTGAAAGAAACATGCATGACACACTTTAGTGAACTGATATTATTGATCAGTGAGTTCTGAATGAAAATCTATAATGATAAAAGACAATTTTCATGAATAGGGAACAAAATAGGGCTGGAAAATCTTTCAAATTTAGAATTTTTAATATTTTCCAGTTGCTCAAACTACTGCCAGTTTTATTTATTAAAAATAAATAAATAAATAAATAAAAATTCCAAAATAAGTGAAATAACTATGGCAACAATCTTGGTTATTATTATTATTATTATTATTATTATTTAAACATAACATAATATGATTCTGTAATAATAATAATAATAATCTGGAATCTGCGGGTGCAAAAAAATCTAAATATTGAGAAAAACACCTTTAAAGTTGTCCAAATGAAAGTTTTACCAATGCATATGACTAATCAAAAATTAAGTTTTGACATATTTACGGTAGGTAATTTACAAAATATCTTCATGGAACATGATCTTTACTTAATATCTTAATGATTTTTGGCATAAAAGAAAAATTGATAACTTTGACACATACAATGTATTTTTGGCAATTGCTGGTACTTCTGATTGGGCTGAGGGTGGGATTTTAGCGAGTTTAAAGTAAAAGTTTTTGATGTATGTATAATATGTGTCAAGAGCATTCAATTAGTATCATTATCTCATTTTTGACCGATATGGATTTTAGCTGGTTTTGCATCTGAACTCTTCATATATACCATGTCATACTCTCTGATTCCATCATTTCATAAGGTGTACAGTGGCAGTATCAGATGCCAATATTACATTCTAATGACAGAATATAATAGGATAATATTATAGTAATATAAAATAATATAAAATAGTAACCTTAGAACTGAGTGTGTACTGTAATGTCAAAGAACTCAATGACTGCAATAGTCATATACCATAATATTTACATGGTACTTCATTGCACTGCAACATGTAGTATGGTATTACCATGAACTATGTCTAATAAATATTATATAATTATGATTGTTTTTGGTGCATAACAATTGAAAAACTCTATTCATGGAAAGTGCCAGAAGAACGGATAAGAGAAATAAACTTAGCGTAACCTGAGATGGCAAATTTTCTTTCACGCATTCAGCGGAGCTCTATGATCAAATGTACAAAGGTGGTTTTAATTCCAGGAATCAGAGCCTTTCGCTTGTTGACAAGCTCATTATAAAGGGAAAAGTGCCGTGGGAGGTGGAATGAAATGAAACTACTGATCATGAAAGTCATTCCTCTGGTGATTTATACCTGCTTGACCTCACTAAACTGCTGTTCAAGGCAAGTCACGATCAGAAAACCTAATGATAAGTGAATAATCACATATCTGACCTCTCCAAAAACATCATGTTATGAGACGAGCATGTCATTGAAATATGAGAGCCACCCAAATAAAAGCTGCTCTAATGCAAGCGTGTCTTTGCTTAAGGGTCTGGAAAACCTCCTAACGTCTCTCTTTTGCTTCGATCAGAGAGCTGTTGCCATGCAAATGTCTCATAGTCACGGTGCAAAACCACCAGACACATTTCCACACATCATTTCCCCTGCATTATCAAAAATTGTTCTTTCTTTGTGTGATACTGAGTATGTACCGAATTCAAACAGCACTTGACCCAAAAAAAGGTCGAGCAAAAACTCAAATTTAATTATCGTCTGTCTTGAGCTCAAATGAAAGATTTAGGCACGACATGTCATGTCTTGAGAGGGACGAGTTCATGAATAAGAATTTGTTTGCATAATAGAGGGGAAAATCAAATTAAAATCTTGACGTATTCACCAGGAGATGCAATTTTCTCATCTCAGATGGCCTTTTTGTGAACAAAGAGACAAAACAGAAGGCAGGGTTAAATATTTTCATTTATGGCTGCTGTCAGTTAATTTTTTTTGTCATTGCTTTGTACTGTTCCACTTTATAATAGCTCTGATAAAAGCAAGTTTCTTTGTCTATTATTCTGATTGTCGCAGATAGACGGGTGAGTTTGCAACCATTAAACAGAACTGAAGAATTGGGTGTGTTGAACTGGAATGACGGGAAGAGGAATCGACTAAATTTTACACGTTGTGGGAAATGAAGTGTTCACTGGGAAACAGGCTTTAGCACATTATCAACTGCTGAGACAACAGCAAATGTGAAAAAACACTTTTATACACACCCTTACGTTCTTGTAAACAACATGCATGTCTGCAGACACACACGCGGCTTGTACAAACCCTTACGTAAGAGCCTAAGAGACAATGCCTCTGTAAAGTCAAGACAAAACCATGAGACAGGAAGCTCCCGGCAGGAGAGGAAGCGGAGGAAAGACAAGTCAAAGCAATAATTTAGATAATGAAAACAATAAAAACAGCCAAAGCATAACAATGGGAACTCAGGCTGCAAAGGCTAAATTGTCGACTTAAGCAGCCATGAATAGATCAGCTAGTCTGAAAGGGAAATTAACAAATAAATTGCACAACATTTTGACTGTTTAATTGTAATTAGGACTTATAAAGTTAAATATATAAACATGCTTTCAGTCTTTAAAGGCTCTAATGTATTCATGAAGAATGTGAGTCAGACAGAAGGAGCTGTTTAAGAATGAATGGAAAGTCTTTCTGAATTCCAAACATTGATTTGGTTCTTCAGCGTTGCACCGCTCACAGCAGGACCCTCAGATCCATCATGTAGATAATGCAGCCTCCACCTCTGATATTTGTCCTGCGTCTCGATCAATCCCCAAGGCTAAAACACACTTACAATGGTCACACAGAGACATTCTGAAGCCACTGAAAACAGGCTCAAAACGTTGGTGTATCTGGCAGGCGGACATTGTGTTCACAAATGCCACCGCGAAACCGATCAAAATCTGCTGCACGTAAATATCAAAATGTTACTCGCAAACTTACCCAAAATGAGAGGCAGTAACAGATGGCATGTCTAGTATGCTTTATAGCGACTGATCTGGAACTGACAAAGAGTTTCATTGGGGTTTTCAGATGGATGAATTGATAGAATTGAACATACTGTGCATCTGGATATTAACGTCAGACTTGGCTAGTAATGCTAGTTTTTAGTGATGAAAAGACTGATTCGTTTCCATGAAATGGTTCTTTTAAAGGGCACCTATTTTCCAAAATTCACTTTTACATGTTGTTTGTACATAAATGTGTGTTGGCAGTGTGCATACACAACCACCCTATAATGATAAAAATCCATCTACTCCTTTTTTTTTTTAATCCCCATAAATGATAAGTAGTGTCTCAGAACAAGCTGTTAACCCAACCCTTTATCTTTAAGCTAGAGCATTTATAAACAGTTTTTAAGTAAGCAATGTCTTCTTATTAAAGCTATTAAAGTTATTCAGTCCAGAGTAGTAAGTGATTTTCTGCTTTTATATTACTGTTTGGGTCATATTAACAATTTAGACAGCAGTATAGGTACTGTATGTTACACTGCTGTCTTAATACACAGATCTAATGTAAATGTAATATCATGTGATTTCTTTCCCAGACATTACTGTTTTTTTTAACTTATGTGTGTTTTTAACACAAACTTGTGTATATATGACAGTTCAAGCACAATAAGACATGAAAGAGAAATTTAGTACTATTAAACTACTACTAGTTTAGTAATCATATGCCGTGTGACAGCCGCTTTCTGTATGCGTGCTACGGATGTGTGTGCTCAAAAACAGTATATCAGAAGTTCAAAAACGAAATCACCTGTTATCATTGGGAAAACACTCTGTTCAAAAAGCAAACCTCATCTGGCAATTGTAGGCACTTACATACACACCTTAAAAAACCTGCACAGAAAACAGAACACCAATCGGTCTGAGCCTTAGCACTACAAACAGGCCTCAGGTAAGCCATTTTGAGAACTTTGGAAGAGGCATGTGGAGACATTGAGGTGGAATCAGTTTAAGGGTGAATTCACAAGGCGATATTTACCCCGATGCCTAGCCTGCGAGGACATCGCCTGTGATGTTGACGAGGTCTTGTGGCCAGACCCAAACAGAAGGTGGGATCCATAGGCCCCCCCAGAACCCTACCACACACACACACACACACACACACACAAACACACACACATGCACACACCCACAACAAGTATATGTTTTTTCCCCCAATAGCAATTTATCCAGTAATTGATTTGTTTTTTTAACTTTTGTTTTGTTGCTAAATTTGATGATTTATGATTCAATTTTGAATGTTTGTTTTTTGTAAAAACTCTTGTTTGATTACTGCAGAAATTCTACTTTTGAGTTTTACAGAAGACTGTGTCTGAGTAAATGACAATAAAAATAGAAACACAAAGACTGCAGTGTTTTATATAAAACCCATCAGTGTGTTGCTGGTGATAAAAAAAGAGTAATACAAATAGTGCCTGTGTGTATGATTTTGTTGCAAGAATTTCATTTTTAGAAAGGAGTGTTAAATTTTGATTGCAGTGTTTGATTTTGGCATAGATGTGAGTTGGTAATCTCCAAGTGCTATATCTGATTGAGTAGAGTAGAGTTTTGACATAATGAGCCAAATTCTGCAAAAAGTGTGTAAGCAATAGGCAAAAACTGTAAAATGCATAATTTCAGCGTGTTAGACATGATAATCAAAACCAAACAGATGTTTTTTGGCAGAGTATCTTAGGTATGAAAAGACACAAAAAGATATAATAAATGATCTGTGAAGTATTTTGTTCTGAAACTTCACAGACACATTCTGGGGACACCTGACACTTATATTACATCTTGTAGAAAGCGGCATAATAGGTGCCCTTTAAGCAGTTCATTTAAAACCAGTCCATCACATACAGTGATAATAATATGTAATTCCTCACCACCAGACCACCGATGCTCACAAACACATTTAAATACAGCTGCATGGAGAGACATTTGAAGTTCATTACTTTTTGGAAATAGTTTCCATGAGTCATTCTACTATTATAAGTAACTTTGTAACTCCATGTTAGCAGTCACTAGAGTATTAGTAGACTGTCTGCTTAATATCTGCTGACACTTTATTTTGATGGACTTTGCAAGTACATGCCAACTTGTTTCTACTAACCCTGACCTCAACCTAAGAATCTACTAACACTCACGTCACAATGAGAGTTAGTTTACATGTACTTGCAAATTTTAATTAGCAGAAAGTCTGAAGTGGACTATCAATAAAATAGTGCCTACTTTTGTTCTATTACTGAAGTCAATCAACAATGAACTGATTTCAACCGAATAATGACTGTTTACTGCTTTATAGTAGAATTGAATTTTGCTCGCATGACTGAATCAACCTGTATTGTATAAAGCATTATACAAATGTGACTTGACTAAATAATGATTGTAATCAGGGTTGGAATCAGTGCGCTCAAATATATTGTTGCACCATCTACTTGAAGACAGTTTGTCAAGACATTTCAATAACTGCAATAAAATGTGACAACAATTTCAATTTTTGCCTTTTTAACTCAAAATAAACATGTATATGCAGTGAATATGCATATGAAGAACTCAAACTCTATGTTTTTAAGTGAAACAGTCTGTCTTTGTACTGAAGCACATTTTTCAACACAAAAGCCTGCAACTGTTTAGCAAATGTCCTGTATTTTAAGGCTCTGTGCATCTTATTGATCAATGTCACGATTGCAATGATCTGATATTCATTATATTTTCATGCCTGGTGATAGAGAGGAAGCATGTCAATCAATACCATCCCTGAAAACATCCATACAGGCTCCATGGAAACCATTGGCGTGTCAGCGACTCCATTGACATCTAGGTCAGCGCACCGACGAAGATTCACCAATTAGTATTTTTGTTGAGGGGGGCACGTTTACAGCGCAGATATCAAGGAAAGACCTGAACAGTGGGATACTTAAATAATATCATTATCCTCACACATTGCGACGGGGGGAGAGAAAAGCAAAACTGCAAAATCCTCAAATAAATCATAATGAGCTCAAAGGCCAAGAGCAACTGGGAAAATCTATGAAATTAATCTTCAAGACACTGGAGGTAATTTGTTTTGAAAGGCGCAATCTAACTCAGTGAGTGGAGCATGATAGATAATAACATTCTGATAGCGTGCGCTGCACTCGAGACACGGTAAATAAATACATCTGGACAAGCACACAAATGTGGAGAAAGGGCAAGCTAAAAGATGAGAGTATAGATGCTGAAAACCCACCAGTGTTTATGTGTGTGGAGGAGAAACCCACCTGCTGCTCAATAACACTCTTACACAAACCAACTAGCAGAGAGAAACAGAGAGAAGCTCTACTACAGTAAAGTCAATTTATTAAAATGACTAAAAAGGAATTATTTAATCACAAAGTAAGTTGGCTAAAAATGCATGATGTTATTGCCATCATTGTATAAACACATTTAGCTCCTGCTGGTCATCACAAAAATATAATCCTGATTATTAATCACAGTCAATGTTATTTCAATTTCTTTCTTTTTTTCATATTGTAAACTGTGCTTTTTTATCCAAAAAAAATTCAATTTGTCTTATTTTTAGTCCATGGGAGTTATTGCTTATTAATAAATATTCACCCTTTGATTATCACTGTTGCTTCTAGTTATTCTGTGTGTGATTTCTAATTTAAACCCATTTAAGCCAGCAATATAGCAACAGTTGTGTTAAACCCAGCATGCGTTCTGTCCAAAAAT
Source organism: Cirrhinus molitorella (assembly GCA_033026305.1). Classification (NCBI taxonomy): domain Eukaryota; kingdom Metazoa; phylum Chordata; class Actinopteri; order Cypriniformes; family Cyprinidae; genus Cirrhinus; species Cirrhinus molitorella. The sequence continues at coordinate 30,789,305 of CM065136.1, read as the reverse complement.
CAGTACTGGGTTGCCAAACAACCCAGAAAAGTTTTTTTTTTTAACCCATTCATTTTTTAAAGTGCAGAAACAATCCAGAAGAAACTTCTTTTGTAACTTTGTGGATGTGCTGGCCTCAAACAGAAGCGACAAACGGGCCGCAGCTCTCATCCAGCGTTCACCTCTCCCCTGGGCTCCCGATAACTGATGCGTGACTGACTTCACCGGCTTTAATTAAATGTTTTCATGCTTGCCTTCACTGCTGTATCTCTTACAGAAATCTGGCTTGGTGAAACTCCAGCGCCGCAGATAGGATTTTTCTCGCAAGCTGACAAAGAGATCGCAATGCACCGTGAGCCGACAGGATCCCGCGCTTTGAGCCGTTCATCAGAAGGTTAATGTAATTACATTAAATGATAATTGCACTTGTACTGTTCCGTCTGCAGGAGATGAGTTTGAGATACGTGTTCGGCATTCACACTTACCTAGCGGAAGCTTTTATAACCTGAAACCAGATCGTGCATTACGCCTAATATGCGGATGATGAAATTGACATTGCATGGGTCATATTGTCATGGGTTAATATTCGTCTGACTCACTGAAAATGAATAATACATTCCTTAATTGTACTTTACCGATTCCTCTCATTATTACTTTTACTTGTTTTGCCATTATTCATGTTAACTGTGGCACAGAGCTTCAAGGTTGTGTGTCTAGCTAAGTGAAAAACAGGAAAAAAAGGTTTCACAACATTTTGATGTCTGTACCTGTGATTACACACATTGGGTGAGCTGTTACCGCTCTCAGAGGGAGGCAGGATCTGTTCCAGTAGATTTTAAAGGAGCCAGACACAATATTAATAGCGCAGCGGCGCGGCACTCGCAGGAAGCTAATCAGTTCAATGTCGTCTGAGACTTGATGCATTAAAGGAGTAGTTCACTTGCAGAACAAAAAATTATAGATAAAGTACTAACCCCTTGTCATCCAAGATGTTCATGTCTGTCTTTCTTTAGTCATAAAGAAATTATGTTTTTTGAGGAAAACATTTCAGGATTTTTCTCCATATAATGGGCTTCTGTGGTGCCTCTGAGTTTGACCTTCCAAAATGCAGTTTAAATGCAGCTTCAAAGGGCTCTAAATGATCCTAACCGAGGAAGAAGGGTCTTATTTAGTGAAACGATTGGTTATTTTTGAAACAAATATACTTTTTAACCTCAATTGCTCGTCTTGTCTCTACGATGCGCATGCGTAGTCTGTGTGATCCAGGTCAATACAGTTAGGGTATGCTGAAATCCTCCCATCTTGTTTTCTTCCCCAACTTCAAAATCATCGCTGCAGAAGTACCAATCTGGTGTTTACAAAGTGAACATACAAAGAAGATCAAACTTCCTTTACAAAAAAATGTAAAACAGTGCTGTAGGACGATTTTGAAGTTGAAGACGAAAGGGAGATGGGAGTTTAGAGCCCCTTGAAGCTGGATTTAGCCTGCATTTCGGAAGTTCAAATTTGGGGGCACCACAGAAGTCCATTACATGGAGAGAAATTTTGAAATGTTTTCCTCAAAAAACATAATTTCTTTACGACTGAAGAAAGAAAGACATGAACATCTTGGATGACAAGGGGGTGAGTACATTATCTGTAAATTTTTGTTCTGAAATTAAAATTAATTATTTAAGTAAGCATTAAACACGTTCACTGTGTGAGAAAAGGGTACTGAGAATATAAAGAACTGCCGTGGTTGTGTCAATCTCTGTAACCATAATTTAGACATGAACGTGTTTAACAATTTTAAAGTTTAATCTAACATCACTATTGCATTTTTTATTTATTCATTTTAATTAAAGAGATCAGTTCTAGCTGTATATGACCAGTGTTGGGGTTAACACATTACAAGTAATGCGAGTTACGTAATCAGGTTACTTTTTTCAAGTAACTGGTAAAGTAACACATTATTTTTTCATTTACAAGAAAATATCAGTTACTTTTTGTTTCATTTATGTATTTAATCTAATTTTATGAATCAATGTCTTTGCTGCTGACCTTTGTTGATCCATACTAATAAGCACAATTTACTTGAGATTAACTAACATTTGTGCTTCATTTTTCTCATTGCTGAAGAGTGTTAAACTTTCTTTTCCTACAGTTCCACTGTACAGATGTGAATTTACTTTTCCTTCAGTCTTATCGCGACATGCGATAAAAGCTATCGTTTCCATGTTAATCTGAGTTTTTGTCCTAAATAGCCACAACGGTGACACACGCATCGTCGCGACTGGAACAACGGCATTCAAACTAATGACAGTGATAATCTCAGGTACTGATTATGTGCTTTATTCAAAGTTAAATTTTGTGTGACCTTTATAGCCATACTGAAAGCAACAACAGATTTACCTTAGATCTGGAAAATAAATGAAAGCAAATATGTACGTTCAAACTGTGAACTCAGTGCGAACCAAGTGTATTCCATAACAAAGACGGTATTAGTGACTCAGTATGTACATTTAATATTGTTAGAGGTTTTAATATTCATGAATTAGATTAATAAAGGCTTTTTAAAGTGAATTGATGCATTTGTGTAAGAAAAATATCCATATTTAAAACTTTACAAATTGTACTCTCTAGCTTCTGCTAACATCCAGTGGATGACGTAGAATGTAGGTGAATACTGTGATGACAAAACATCAGTCACAAATTAGTACAAAACAAGAAGTTAAAAAAAAAAAATCTTCGATATAAGCAAAGAAGAGACAAACTTGGTTCTTGCAAGAATAGCACTGTGTCTACGTCCTACATTATCCACTGGAACAGAGATTACGGTTTATAACGTTTTAAATATAGACATTTTTCTTACACAAACGCATCGACTCACTTCAGAAGGCCTTTATTAACCACTGGAGCCATGCTGAGCACTTTATATGATGGATGGATGCACTTTATTGGACTTCAAAATGTCAAAAACCATTCACTTCCATTATAAAGCCCCTGGGCATTTTTTTACGAAAAATAAAGTCATATGACATCTAGGATGGCTTGAGGATAAGTAAATCATGTGGTAATTTTCATTTTTAGGTAAATTGTCCATTTGAGGTGGATATTTAAAAAAAAAAAATATATATATAACCCACATTTTTCAATTATTAAGACTATATTGCTCTCTAACAGACATGAAAATGCAATCTGGGGATGCACAACTTCAGTACTTCTTACTAATCTGTTATGCAAAATAAAATAAACTAAAAATAAAGAGTAAAGAATAAAGAGATAATAAAGAGAAATGCTAGTTTTCATTATCACACATTTTGCTTTCATCAAAATGTGCAAATCTGCTATTACAAGTACAGTCAAAAGAAACACAGGGTGAGAACTGGCCTAAAACATCTTCATGATGAAAGAAAAATATAAAAACAACACATAAAACGTTACTAGACACAAATTATATTAATCATTCATATACAATCCACACATTACGAGCTCAGTACCTGGCATCAGCTAATATACTTTTATCTTTGTAAATATTATTGTATCTGTTTGTCAGGTGTTCAGTGGCGACTGTGCCAGAGATTGAGTGGATGTGACTCCACATAGATCTCTCTCTGTTTCTCTGATGTTCTCGACTCCTGAGGTCACCTCGACTGAGAGAGGAGCAGAGGAGGAGCGGAGGAGATGAGGAGAGCACTCGAGGGATGCAATCTGACATCAAACAGCCTCCCACAGATAGATCTGAGATGTCTGCACTCCATTTTGTCCAGAAGATTACAATACACGTTCAGCATTAAAAATGTGTGTTGGAATAATGCCTCTGGATCAAGGTGATATTTGGACTTATAAAAGTGATCCATCAAGGATCAGGAAGAATTGATCAGAATTCATCAGTCATCAGTTTGCCATCATTTACTCCAAACCCATTCAAAATATCAGCTCTACGGAAGAAAGAAAGTCATAGAGGTTTGTAACGAGTGAATAATGACAGATTTTTATGTGAACTGTCTCTACAGTTTTTAATGATGTGAACTGTCTCTGCAGTTTTTAATGCATCATTATAAAAATCACAGTTTTTACTATAAATATTCAAATTAAAATCATTAAAAATATTACAATCATTAACAATATTGTACTGTATATATTTACTATGATACAGCTGTTTTTATGCATCAATTCAGTGAGCCTACAGCTATAGGCATCGATACTGTTCCATCAATTTCTCATAGAGCACTTAATGTAGAGTAAAACTCAGCTATCATTTCTACGCAGTAGAAAAGTCCCGACAGACCAGACACAGCACTAACATGACACACATTTAGCTTTCTCAGCCATACTGTAAGGTCCATCTGGATTTTCTTTTTTCTTTTTCTTTTTTCCCATCTTCCATTACCGTCTGCACGGTGCACTTCCCACCGTCACCTCGGATCTGCTTTCTGAGGCTTTTTACCCTCTGCATCACCTCAGCGTTAATATTGCACATCCTAATTTTTTAGATGAATATTGTACCGCTGAAGAGAATTCAGATTAAACTGAAAGCTTCCATGGTTCACTTTTGTTTTATACAACAGTAAGTTATAATCCTCAAATATATTTTGTCAGGTGGCTAATATTTAATATTAATAGCACTTTGCATATCTGTGTTTCCGAACATCTGAAACAGAAATATGTGAGAATAAAAAACCCTGAAACCTGGATCTTGACTGGACTGGACTAATTAAAATATTTGAAAGTTTTTCTTTACTTCTTGCTATACTTCGGATCAAATAAATGCAGACTTTGGTGAGAAGAAAGACTTCTTTAAAAAAAACATTAAAAATCTGTTCAAAAACTTTTGACTGGTACATGTCAACTTATTCTACCAACCCGAATCCTAAACTAACAATCTACAAATACTCTAATGAGAGTTAGCTGACATGTAGATGCAGAGTTGCTTATAGTCAGTAGAATGTCTAAAGCGGATTATGGAAATAAAGTGTAACCCACATGCGTATAATTGTTTGCAAAAGATTATCAAAACTGAAAACCATTAAAACAGATTTTCTCGACCCATCCCCTGAGGAGTGATTGCGCTGATCCATCTAATTGCATTCAACTTCTCCAAATCTAGGCTATTGTAAGTGTCCCGTCTGAAGCATTCATTGTGCTGGAGAATGACATAAAGGACCCTCCATCCATTAGCCTACATATCCAGCACTCAGAGTCTCAGTGGGAGTCGGACTGAACTGACGAGCTCCTGCTACGCCTGTGTTTATTAGTGCTCAGAGAGAACGAGAGTTACGCAAGCAGCACTTCAGGGATGTTCGGAGTGACAGACCTGCCCATTTCACAGGGCACGCTTACAGAACTTATCAAGATCTCCCGCAACACCTATATTAACGCATTAACCAGACGAGAACGCTGACGTGCAACCTGAAAGCAGTCGATTTGAAAACTAGCTGCCCTGTTTACCAAAAAGGAGGCGTAAAAGTGATTTTTTTTTCAGAGGGAGCACAATGTCCTTCCCAGGTCTTTCACACATTTTGTGCAATTTCAAAATGGGCACCAATGTAAACCGTAATGAGGCAATTATCCACACACAGCTGGCACTGAAAAGCCTCATGGACACACTTTACTGCTCTCGTACACATTCATGTACGCGCACACACATTTTATGAGGACATTCCATAGGCATAATGTTTTTTTTACTGTACGCAGTGTATTTTCTATTTTACTTTCTATCTTACCTTAACACGACACCTAAACCTACAGGAAACTTACACACTGCATTTTTAGATTTTCAAAAAACTTCATTCTGTATGATTTATAAGCTTGTTTCCTCATGGGGACCAAAAACTGTCCCTACAAAGACAAGGATTTTGGATATTTCCATCATTGTTGGGACATTTATACCTGAACCACATACACACACTCATACACACACACACACACACACACACACACACACACACACACACACACACACATATATATATATATATATATATATATATATATATATATATTCACAAATTCTAATGTTTTTGTTTTATAATTACATCTAGGCACTAAAAATAAATAAATTGAATTGTCTGCTACTGGAATTATCATAACCAATAATTCATTTATTTTGATTTTCAAATAATTTTGAAATTACCCAAAATATGAGGTAATTTTCCAAGGTGAATGCTTTTTTCTGTTTTTTGCTTTGGGCCACTGAACAAGTGCGTGTTTCTATTCATCATGTTCTTCTTTGCATCATTAATGTTATGCACATTCTATTTTTAAGTGACAGGAGAGCAAGCTGACTTTCACTAATCATTTTGTTATAATTCACAGTTTTTAATTTTAATTTACTACAGTATCAATTATTAAACAGGTCATGAACTGCATTTTTTATATTTTAGAATATTCTCTAAGGTTCATAATGTTAGTGTTATTTTACATCAAATTATCATCATAATTAAGATGTAAAAGGCTATTTTCTATCCTTTCTGCAAAACGTTCTGTTTTTATAGGTGGGGCGCATTCACGTAATTACTTGCAAGTAAACACCCACTGCTATGACTGGCTAACAGTTTTTCTTATTAAAATAACAGATGGATACGTACCTCGGTTTTTAACCACAGTTTTCGGTTTGGTTCAGTTCTGATTTTTTGCAACAAATTAACAACAAAATACACCTGTAAACCTCTGTACACTGAAAAACGTGTGGATTACTATGTCTGCTTAATATTTCTTTTGAGAGAGGTATTATTTTTTCAATTTTTACACAAAATAGGATAGGTTTCATTCATATTGGATGCCAGAGGGCGCACTCATGGAGAAAATCCACATATGCATAAGTAACACTGATGAGGCACCATTCCAGCCAGGAACTCTTTGATATGAATAAAGGCATCGCTATCGCTGTAACTGACTGAAAACAAGATATAACATTAAACGTTTTGAATGCCGAAATGTAAGGACAAAAAAAACACTCTTCTGCAAATAATATATGGTTTATCTGTGTTCTTCAAGACATCATGTATTGTCAAAATACACAACAAATTCAGAGAGAAATAAAACAAGGAAATGATTTAAATGCAAAACCGAAAAAACTAAATTCACAAGTGCATATTGAATCGTGGATGTTGTATCGAATGGTTCAATATTATATTGAGAATTGTGGCATCCATATTCAGCATCTTACTTTTAGCCTCTCTAAACAGCCTGCATCATACTGTCATACTTTACAGTAAGGTAAAGCAAACAAACTAAAATAAAGTGTTTCACTGACACAATCTAGAGCCCTTTCCTAATTACACAGCACAATGCGACCATAGACAACTGAAACCATTATAACCAGCAATTCTGTCTACACTGGATGGTGCATGAATTGACAAATATGTCATTCAGTGTCATGTCATTGACTCTGATATAGGCCTATACATGACAACCAGCGTTATAATGGTGACTACATGTAACTGGATCCCAAGCACTGAAACATACAAAACTGAAAGCCATATTTTGGATGTGAGCCCAGACCTCAGAGCAATAAGTCTAGTTCTGATTCCAGACAGAACGGCACTTTCCATTCTCATTGCATTTGTGTGCTTTTCCACTGCGAGTGAGAATGGATCAGGTGGGATGAGCTCTGCCTTCCACTGTCTTCATTCCCGCAGCTTCCATATGAATAATAGATTATAAAACAAAACCAGCGTTTGCCTCGCAGGTGTCAAGCACTAATCTTGTAAGGTCAAGAAAGTGTGCTGGGAAGGATATTATTTGTATTTCACTTCCCAAATACGATATGCTCACTTCATCGATCCATAGAGTGTGAAATAATACATTTTGTGAAGAGGTTAATGTCTCTGGCCATAAATAGGTCACCTTGGGTGGTTGCTGCTTATTCAATCTGGAAGAAGCTCATTAAATCTTGATGGTATGTAATCCACATTAATCCATCTATAGGAGTTTCTTTCATATAAAAATTGTCCGTTCAGAAACAAGACTGTTTTTATGCAATCATAAATGCATACATTCATACACAAAACATGCCGTTTGTGAACAGTATTGTAATTCATGTATCCTCCTTTGCTTTGCCTTTCATCTGCTAATGTATTCATGAAAGCATTGTTGGTAGGGGGTTTGTAAATTCTTTTCCTCCTCATGCACATCTGAGATTAGCAGCGCGCCAGTGTCTGTTTCGTGCTGAGATTAATGCTCTGAGAAACAGCTACACAGTCCAGCATATCCGACATACAACCACAATCAGATTAGCGTCCATTTTAACTTCACTCAATGGTATTTATGTCCAAAGGAGAGAGGAAGAGAAAGTCATCTTTCAATGTGAACTGACAATTTATAATTCAATTTGTAGCATGGGGAAGTGAGGGCAGTGTTAGCGCATTACCATAATAAAATAAAAGAGACAAATGATAAAGCCATAATTTATTGTCTGTCATTTTGAATGCACTGCTTTTTCAAACAGCATAAGTTGCTTTATAGCCTGCCAGTGATGGCCCTACAGCCACAGTATATTAATCAACAATGAACATCATATTTAAGAACTAAGGCACTCGCGGCTGTGCAATATTGTCAATACAGTCACAGCTAAAGAGCGTTGTTAGGCGTAACACACACCCGAGTGCCTACAACCACTTTAGTCCTCACTGCATTCACAATATATAGCGCAAAGCAAAATGCTTCATTGCATTTATAAGACACATTATAATAAAATACTTTTCATTAACAAATTGTTTTTATTATGCAAACAACGTCCTTAGAAGATACAGATTTAGCAATGTAAATCATAAATAGAACATTATGTCATAAACGTGTGTGTCGTTGCTGTCTGTCTCTATAACGTACAATATTTTAGCATCACTGTTCTGACCGTACTGAAACTCATTTAAACTATGAAATTCTCTGCATTCTTAACATCAGTGATTCTCAAATGGTGAGTCACAACCTAGAAACAGGTTGCAAATCAGTTCTTATATGGATCAAGGGGAGCAAGATGGAAGAAGTGAAACATGCACAAATAAAATGCAACTAAGCATATCCTAGTCCAACAGTATATCATAGAAAAATGACTTTATCTTGAAAAATGACTTTAAATGAGTTATCTGTTATTCGGAAGCTGATACTCACACAATACAAAAAATTTTCCTATTTAGCCAAGATTATGTTCTATATTATGTTGATGCAGTCTAAATTTAACAAATTGTAATGATTTTAGGGGCCATTTTGCTACTGTATGAGGTCACCACTTGAAAAGGTACTTGAGGAACGCTGAGGTAAATGGCTTATGTATCCCACGATGAATAAACCATACGTCACCAATTTAGCAAAAGAGACACAACAGCTTCATTATGTGCTGTTTACTGAGTACAAGGATGCATCTTATAAAATGGAGAAATTAATCAGTGCGGCACAGTGTGACATATTCATTTCCATTATGTTTGAATAATCTGCTGGTATGAAGTATCTGGCTGGAGTTCAATGACATGCCAAGTGCCTTCTTCTCAATACCAACATGCTGTTCCACAAAACGGTTTCTTTTTCTCCCAAATGACATACAGATTCCTCAAGAAGATAATTAATATCTGAGACAAGAGCATTTGCATGAAAAACTCTTCGGACTCCAAGCGATGCATAAAATATGAGCACTTACTGTAACAAGCTCTGATAAAAAGCTGCCTGGCCTGATGGGGACAGAGTTCTGATTGATACTGTATATTAGTGAGGACCCCACCAAACCCAACCTAAATCAAATCAAACCAAACAACCTAACTCAACCATGCTAACCCAACCAAAGACAGCCCAGCCCAACCCAACCCAATCTAAACCAAACCACCCAACTCAACCTAAACCAGTTACACTTTATTTTAAGGTGTCCTTGTTACTGCGTAATTATACATTTAATACTGAGTAATTAACTACATGTATGGTTAGGGTTAGGATTATGGTTTGCTTTAGGGTTACTTGCATGTAATTGTGCATAACCAAGTTTTATTATAATAGTAAGTACATGTAAAATGTGTAACAATGACACCTTAAAAAAGAAGCGTTACACCTAACTCAACCCAAACCAAACCAACCCAACCCAACCCAAACCAACTTAATGCAACCCAATCCAAACCACCAAACTCAACCTAAATCCAAACCAACTCAACCTAACCTAACCTGACCTAACCTAACCTAACCCAGGTACACTTTATTTTAAGTTGTCTTGTTACAGTGTTATTATACATTTAAGTACTGAGTAATATTAATGAACTACATGTAGTTACTATGTGGTTAGGGTTAGGATTTGGGTTTGTTTTAGGGTTACTTGCATATAATTATGCATAATCAAGTGTTATTTTAATAGTAAGTACATGTAAAATGTGTAACAATGACACCTTAAAAATTAAGTGTTACACCTAACTCAACCCAAACCAAACAACCCAATTCAACCCAGTCCAATCCAATCCAAACCAACCCAACCCAAACCAACTTAATGCAACCCAATCCAAACCACCAAACTCAACCTAAATCCAACTCAACCTAACCTAACCTAACCTAACCTAACCTAACCCAGTTACACTTTATTTTAAGGTGTCTTTTTACAGTGTAATTATACATTTAAGTACTGAGTAATATTAATTAACTACATGTAGTTACTATATGGTTAGGGTTAGGATTATGGTTTGCTTTAGTGTTACTTGCATATAATTATGCATAATCAAGTTTTATTATAATAGTAAGTACATGTAAAATGTGTAACAATGACACCTTAAAAATGAAGTGTTACACCTAACTCAACCCAAACCAAACCAAACCAAACCAACCTAATATAACCAAGCCAACCCAAACCAAACAAGCCAACCCACCCAATTAAACCCAATCCAACCCAATCCAAACCAGCTTAATGCAACCCAATCCAAACCACCAAGCTCAACCTAAACCCAAACCAACTCAATCTAACCTAACCTAACCTAACCTGACCTAACCTAACCTTACCTAACCCAGGTACACTTTATTTTAAGTTGTCTTGTTACAGTGTTATTATACATTTAAGTACTGAGTAATATTAATGAACTACATGTAGTTACTATATGGTTAGGGTTAGGATTTGGGTTTGTTTTAGGGTTACTTGCATGTAATTAAGCATAATCAAGTTTTATTATAATAGTAAGTACATGTAAAATGTGTAACAATGACACCTTAAAAATGAAGTGTTACACCCAACTCAACCCAAACCAAACCAACCTAATATAACCAAGCCAACCCAAACCAAACAACCCAACCCAGCCCAGCCCAGCCCAGCCCAGCCCAATCCAAACCACCAAACTCAACCTAAACCCAAACCAACTCAACCTAACCTAACCCAGGTACACTTTATTTTAAGTTGTCTTGTTACAGTGTAATTATACATTTAAGTACTGAGTAATATTAATTAACTACATGTAGTTACTATATGGTTAAGGTTAGGATTTGGGTTTGGGTTTGTTTTAGGGTTACTTGCAAGTAATTATGCATAATCAAGTGTTATTATAATAGTAAGTACATGTAAAATGTGTAACAATGACACCTTAAAAATCAAATCAAAACCAACCTAACATAACCAAGCCAACCCAAACCAAACAACCCAACCCAACCCATCCCATCCCATCCCAACCCAACCCAACCCAACCCAACCCAACCCACCCAATTCAACTCAGCCCAAACCAACTTAATGCAACCCAAACCAGCCCAAATCACCCAACCCAACCAATCAAACCCAAGCCAACCCACCCAAACCAAGCCAATCTAGACCAACCTAACGCAACCAAGCCAGCCCAAGCCAAACCAACCTAAAGCAAGCAAGCCAACCCATATCAAACAACTCAACTCAACCCGAACCAATCCAGCACAGCACAGCCTAACCCAATCCAAACCAAACGACCCAATTAATCCAACCCAAACTAAACCAACCCACCCAACTCAACCAAACCAACATCACAATTGACTCCTTTCTCTTCCTTATTTTGGAGCTCACTGATGTGAACAAACCCTGAAGTGGAAGAACACACAGTCGTGAAAACAATTTAAGAGCTTAAATGATTTGTTCTTTTAACAGATAAAACTTGACTGAAATGGGTCTAGTAGGATTTTAATCTATTTACATCTGGTTTCTCTTACATATCTGGGTATGAGTATTTCACATCAGTATGAAAAAAAGTATTCATGGAACAAGAGAAGATGGAAAAGAACAAATATATATCCACGCAAAACTATTCAAGGAAACATCTCTTGGGTAGTTTAACCTTAAACTTTGTGTAAAAGAATATGATCAAATGTTCTCTTGCATAATTAACAAACCACCATTCAAGTCATTTCAACTCTCTTGAAAGACTTGTCAATTAGCATAAAAGTCCTTCAGCATATAAAAGAAAATCGACTTGCATGAATGTCCCCATTCTCCTACTTTTATTCCCCTTCCAAATAAAGTTGAGCAACATTAGCCCTCCTCACACTGCCCCACAACATGTAATGTTTTTTAATGTGGACTTTTTTTTCCGCGAGACACGTTAGCTTGGCTTTCAATCCCAGCAAATTCAAATCAAGATAAAAGCTGCACAAACATAAACATTACAAAATAAAAAAGAAAACGATCAAGTGTATAAGATAATAAGGTATTTAAGGAAAGTCGTATCATGTTTGTCCTGTCAAGTACCGAAGCACGCATAATGAAATCTCCCCATTCATAATATCCTATTTACATGCTTGTTAATTTCTAGCCACAATTTTATTATCCCTCAGTTTGTGGCATCTCTTCTCTGCGAATGGACACTACGAGCTGGAAGGATATGAAAACTGACTTTCTATGGATGTTTTGCTGCACTCAGGGAATATGGAGTGAGACAGCTGGACCAGCGGAGCAGAGGACGACTGCGCTGACATTTAGAGACTTTGCTGTTTATGGACACAGTGGGAGGCTCTTCCTGTTTGTTGTCGCACTAATGAATTCACTGCTAAGGATTCTGACAGCTCAGACAGGTCACCTGGACACAGATTTTAATCAGTGCTTTCAGACTCATGTGTTAGAAGCTGACAATGTGCCTTAACCAGTCACCATATGACAAATCGTGTCTGTCCATGCTCAATGCGAAACCGCTGCCAATCAGAAGATGGTTTCAACAGAGTGGACCAATCAGATTTTATGTGGGTGAAGCCTTCAAACACAAAGCTACAAAAATAGAATCCAAGCAATCAACATGATCTTGTTTCTCTTCTTTTTATTTTCCCAGTTAATGTGTTTACTTCTGTTTGCGTAATTGCACATTCCTCATCGCTGTTAAAAAAAACAATTGCCATTCAGGCTTGCAGTGGTGTTTGCACAGTCTCAATCAGTTTCCAAACACAGTGATAATGCATTACAAATCTACTCCATTTGGGGGAAAACATTTACGTCCAGAGGCTATAAAACCCACTAGGGTGGCGCTGAGTCATACGCAGCCTTGGTTGAATGGTGCCGTATTTCCATAACATAATAAACTGCAATCAGGCATCCGTCAGGTTGATTTGATGTTGCTTATGTGAGCAAGGAGGTGCATGTTAATAACTTTTCAGTCATGGATAAATCACTTAAACTCCAATCCTTCCACCCACTGGTTGTTATGCCGTCATGTCAATCAAAGCAAAGCCTATGTTGCAATATAATCATTCCCGACATCAGAATAATCAGGGATCAAAGGAAATGACCAATCCTGGTGGAGTTAGGTGAGACTAAACCAGTCATTGTCTTTGGACTGAGCTCGAATTGTGATAAAATGGCCTGTTTAAAATTCCATCTCATTTGGATGCCGTCAATCAAAGTGTTTGGTCTGACGGTTCTTCTAAATAAATATATTTCAAAACCGATATGCAAATCATCTATATTTAACATATCAGGGGAGAAATGCCAATGAGTCCTCAGCTCAAGAATAATAAGAGAATTTCTGAGCAATTTAATATCAGTCAGACTGACTTTTATTATTGGAATGGATATTCCAAGAGATTGTTTTTCAAAACAGAGAGAAAAGGGACTGAGAATGAAGATTGTTTAAACATTTATGGATGGCTAAAATGTGATGCTCCATCTCAGAGAGGGAAATTAGGAAAATACATCCCATAAAACAAATGGAAGCCCTGTGATTAATTCAACCACTCTTGGGCACTTTTATTTTTTGCATTAGCAGGCTACAGAAGCCCACTTCCACCTTAAGAGTAAAAAATAGAAAGAGTGACTGTGAGAGAAAGTTTAAAATAAGAAATAAAGTCACTATAAACAGACCTAAAATCACACTGTGACTTACAAAATTACAGTTATCAGAAGCAAAGTTGCTATTACTATGTGAAATAAACCTGCAGTTTACTCTGAGGTGGAAACGGGCTTCCGTACCTATATAATGTGTGCAAAACAAACTGGATAAATGTCAGACCTACAGTACAAGGGCAAATTGATAAATTCCCAATGCTACTAGGTCAGTATGCAACTACTTTTTCTTTTTCCCCAACTCACCGAGGCTCTATTGAAAGATGACATGAGGACTAGCATATTAACAAGTTTATGTGAAAGGACTGTCTGGATCTCTTAGGGGAACTGCTCTATATTCAAGCCGAGCAGAACCAAAGGTCAGAGCCTTGAAAACCAATCATATACAGCTGCCTTCCCTCCCTCTTGGAGCAGTTTGTGCAAACCTCTCCAGTAATGAGATGTGCGAATGAATAGCCACTTTGGGTCACTCTGAATATTACTCTGTTACATACATATATGAATAATTATTAGTGCTGCACTGTTTGTGTAGCATTTCAGATAGATAGATAGATAGCTTTTCTGCTGAAAAACTGTGTGATACTGTTTGACTTCTGATGTTGAGGGGCAATTGATAACCATTATTTTCAGTCATATAAATAGTTCTATGAAACAAAAAACAATAGCAAAACAAACTTTATGCAGCTTCACACAGTTCATAGTGACCACGGCTGTTAAAAACAACTAAAAACATGCATGTGGTCATTACAACTTCTACATCAATATAAATCAAGCACGTTTCCTCTGAGGAGGCAAGGACAGAAAAAAAAGCCAATATTATAAAATACAACATTAAAAGTGCAAAAATCACTAGTTTCACCAGCAGGTAAAGTTACTCTCGTCTCCTCTGAGCCCATTGAGTTTAACAGACCCCCTAAAGCTTGCCATGAGTTTGCTGGGGGGTAATTGAGAATAAATGGGGGAAACTCATGTGAGTACCCGTGATATAATTGGATACAACAAAAAACATGAAACATGATCTGTGGGAGATTTTAGTGAGTAATCTGTGTCTGTGACCAGTATTTACAGAGTTTTGATGATTGATGATCCTACAAATTCAAAAATAGCTAAAAGTTGACTATTAGAAAGAACAGCTGATCATAAGTTTACAAATAGGTTATATTGTTACTGCCTTGACTTATTATTTTGGAATCTTTGAGTCTCTGATTTGCGAGTGAATCATTCAATCCAATTTGTGAAACAAATCAACTGATTCAACCAAATTCAATTGCTGATTCTCTAGTTCAACTCAATGATCTGGTTACAATAGCAGCTCACTGCAGAGAAAGATTATCAGTGAATAATGGCACACAGTTTGGTCTGTCACTAAAACACAGCTACCATATGGCTTCAGAGGACTTGGAATATAGCGCACAAGTGGCTGTCATTTTCATTTTAACAGATGTGAAAAAGCAATTTCTCCTTTTGTGTTCCACTGAATAAACTAACAACATGAGGGTGTGCAAATAATGACTGTGATAAACAGAAGAAATCTCAATCATATTACATAACTCAAGTTCACATAGCACAAACTTTAAGAACTGACTCAGACAGTAGCACTCAGGGACATTAAGAGCTGGGCTTTAAATATAGTACATGGCATGATGACACACACAAGCATGACTGAACATTTGACAAGAGGTTGTTTTCTTGATCAGCCGTACGTGAAGCATGCAGCGAGCCGATGTTCTTGTGACCTCCGTAACTCACCCTACAGGGAGCGACAAACCATTCACACAGTCTCTTTGCAATTACGTACCTAGACGGACGCTCAATTACTCAACGGTCAGCCCGCACACCGGTTCTACCACAGCTAGAGAGTTTTCCTCTGCAATGAACCTTTTAATCACCATGGTGAATCTCGAAACCTGGACTATTTTGGAACACGAGGCAAAAGCGGTGAGGACGATACACAGAATGAGAATTGGTAGCATGGCAACAATCAGAGGAAAAGACTGAGAGAGAAATCTAGGAGCCAAAACAGAGCAATTTATCAAGGAGGATAACATTCCACGACACGTCCGCTTGTGTTATCGAGAGGGCCGTGAGCCCATCCTATATGCACCGCTGGTCTCGGTCTGATCGTGACAGCGGGAGAATCAAAGAAAACCATTGATCTCAGTGCATCATTATCAAGAGGAGAGCTGTGTTCGCTGCTCTCGGCCTCGCTCTGATGAGGCAATAGTTTTGCTGGAATGAATCAAACGTGATCACTGTCGTCAATGGACTTCAGGCTAGACAGCATGTGAAATTTAAAACATATGAAACAAGTCTGTGAGATGTACAGTCTGCTCAATGGGTTGTACCACTGTTCACGACCTGTATTGATTGTTAAATCGATGAACATTGAAAATATGTCTTGCCAAAAAAGTCTTAAGACAGGACATGCATGTCAAATTAAATATGGCGTCTACCTTGACTTGGTTGTCAATGTTGAATGTATAAAAATGTGTAAAAACTAGTCATCTAACATCAGCAGTCCTTGAGGATTCATATCGAAAAATTTCATCAGCAGTAGACAAACATTTATGGGTTGAAACCAGGTCCATGTATGTTATTTATATGCAAGTGCACTTCTAAAAAAAACTTTCAGAAGATATATGTATTATTAACAACAACAACAAAACAGTTTTACCCAAGAAAAGATCAAACATTCAAGTAAATATGGTCTCTATAAACCAAAAAACACCAATAACAAAACATTGCAATCACGGCCATTCATATTGCAGCACCCGTCTAAGAAATGAAAGGTGTTTTTGTCATGTTCAAACGCAGCAGTCTGGAAAGCATTCACCCTGCAGCAGCGTCCATATCCTTTCTGCTCATATTTCATGACTAACAAAAATAGCCGTTCCTTCCACCACGACTAGATGGCTGAATAGGCCATTGTGAAAGGGCACTAAAGACACATAACCCAAAAAAACAAACGTCTTGAGCAGGGTGGCGGCAGACAGACACGAAAAAAATAAATGGATTTTAGGTCAATGCATTGTACCGGAGGAAATGAAATTCGTGCGGAAAAAAATGCAGGGCTAATGGAGATTGTCTTGTCCTCTCATGGTTATTTTGGACTAGGTCGTGGATTACTGTGAGTTACCCTGGAGTACAGTGTTGAGAGTTATTATGAGCTACACGATAAGAGTTAACTGAACATTGACGCTGATAGGATGACAACTTCATCACTTCATTTAAGCCAAAAAATGCCAATAGCTTTTATTTTCTTTCTTTTTTATTTCTTTGTCCTACAAAGGAGTTACAGAAATGCAATTGACATGGGCAGGTTCTTTTGCATTAAGTAGATTCATTGTTAGCAGTCTGAGTCAGCAGAGAGGGCATGAATATTAATCGCTGCATCACAAGTGAGAACTAACACATGTGGAAGATTTGTAAATGAGCGACCCTGCGTGTGGGATGAAGAAGCTCTGCCACGTCAGTCAACTTACCGCCAGCTATTAGATGAAGCTTAATGTTTTATGTATGTGTTAAAAATCACGCAGCTGGTGCAAACGCTCCCCGTTCTGCTTATAGAACATTCTGACGCAGATTACTAATGGTACACTACAGATGTTGAGATGACAAAAAATGTACAGAAGAGAACAGAGGAAAGACAGATAACACATGGTTTGGTGAAAAAATCTGTAAAAATCTTTAAAACAAAATACAAAACTTTCATTTTCAGTACAGTTTATAGAATCTTAGCAAATCGATAGAAAGAGAGCTAACACAGAGCTGACTTTTCACTGTATGATAATGAAATAAAATTAGTACATTTTATATATTTCAATTTCATGCTAATTTTACTGCTAGAAAATATACAATCGCAACATTCGGAGTTTAAAGTGCATTTACAGGATTAGTTCACTTTCAGAACAAACATGTAGACGATTGGTTATTTTCGAAACAAATTGACAATTTATATACTTTTTAACCGCAAACGCTCATCTTGTCTCGTCTCTGTGATCTGGGTCGATACGCAAAATCGCCCTATATCGCTGCAGAAGTACCAACCCAGTGTTTACAAAGTGAACATACAAAAAAGATCAAACACCCTTTACAAAAAAAGCTAAAGGACGATTTTGAAGTTGAAGACGAAAATGAGATGGGAGTTTTCCGACATACCCTAACTGTATTGACCCAGATCACAGAGCCTGCGTATGCGCATGACAAAGACGAGACAACACTAGCATTTGCGGTTAAAAATATAAATGGTCAATTTGTTTCGAAAATAACCAATCGTTTTGTTAGTTAAGACCCTTCTTCAATGGCTGGGTTTGTTTAGAGCCCTTTGAAGCTGTTTTTAAACTGCATTTTGTAAGTTCAAACTTTGGAGCACCATTCATATCCATTATATGGAGAGAAATTCTGAAATGTTTTCCTCAAAAAAAATTTTGTTCTGAAAGTGAACTAATCCTTTAAACATCTACATTTTGATAACAGTGTTGCGAGACTGGCGGATTTAAAAAAAAAAAAAATGAACAAAAAATATACAGATTTGACGTTTGAAGAGCCGGAAGGTGCAGGTTTCTCTCATCAGTGTTTGTAGAGTGAGTGTGGAGTGGAAAATGGCAAATGTAGAGAAGAGCGAATTGATTACAGAAAGCTTTGAGCAAGAAGTGGAAATCTCCACAACTCTGCTTACATACTGTGATCCAGTCAGTTTGTTTCTTGGCAACATGTAAAGCTCATACAACAAACTACTCAGCATTAAAAGAGTCATAAACTGAAAAATCTAATTTTTCTTTCTCTTCTGATATGTGACAGGTCATTGGAGGTCATTCCCAGTTGCAATTTTACAAAAGATACAGACACTAGTTGCTGTGCACTAATGGTCAAATAGTGGAAATGTGCTTAGAATGATCAATGTTCATACAAAAACTCAAAACAATGGTCTCAGATCGAACCAGATTCAATGTTAACAACCAGTACTGTGAATTCCTATAGGCAACATGATGAGAAATAAATGTTAGATTGATGCTTGGTTTTTTTTTTACACCTCATTTATTACGGATAAATTATTTCAGTGGCATTAAAGAGAAATATAGAATCCCGTTACCTTTTACATGGCTCCGGCCAAGCGTCACAAAGCCAGACGATATGAAGTTGTGAAGGTCATGGCCGCCGCCTCGAGTGCTCTCCTTCGAGTAATGTGCTCCTGTAAATGGACACCAGAACATTAATGTAGAAGATCACTCAGCGTCCTGTCGCACTTTGCTTCCAAGGTAAACAGCCGTCAGCAGCATAACAAGCAAAATTCCCAGTGCATTTCAAAACTTATGACTTTCCATAATTCATAGGTAAAGTCACCTTGTCCACCCAACAACACGCTGCTCTGTCATGAGAATATTAGATGCTGGCACCATCCAAAGTGTTATATTTATTCTTGACGTTCTAATTATCAATGAAATACCAGCATGTACATGGAGGAGTCAGAAAAGTCACACAATAACCTTGAGTACCATCTGGGAGTTTAGTGCAGTCACATTCACACAGATCTAGGAATCATATCTTTAGAGAACACAGAATCTAATGTGTTTAATTCCTACACATTATACACCTAAAAATTACAGCTCTGACTTGATGTGTTCACTATTTCAAATCTTTATGCATTTCTCTTTATTCTGCAGAACACAAAAGATGTTTTGAAATTATTTTTTCAAATGGAACATTTCTGAATCAGTAAACAAAATCAAAAACAAATCTTAAAAAAGTTTGCATATGTGTTTCATGTTGAGTATGTTAAATTTTATTCAGAGAAGCAAACGTAAATCAATAAGATCTCATAACAATATGGCAGATACTTACATAAAATGAAATAAAGATCAGTCGTCACTCTATATTTCCAATAATATGTCTTAGTAAGATTATATTTAAATGATCAAAACATAAAATGCAGTGCAATCCAATGATGATTGAGCTGCTTCAGTCCAGTAAGCGTTTAATTGGAAATATTACTAACAAGTTAATCTTACGTTTACTTGAAAAATCAGTAAAGATTTGACAGCAAAAAGACGTGAAGCACAAGCTGTAGGTGGACTACTAAAAGACGACAGAAGGCATGTAGTAGCTTGTGTACGACAGAACTAACAACAACGTTTTGATCCTGCTGATCATTTAGAGACCTTCGAAATAATTAAATATGCTTTATATGCTTCATAGTTAATGAATCCATCAAGAATGTGTGCTTTTCATAACCAAATGACAAGCACAACAGGATGTACAAGGCTGAAGAATCAAAAGGTTGAGCTGCAGGAAACACTATGTTAAAATGTTGTTTACAGAGGCTTCAGAGACGGAGAGATTGTCATACTGAGAGCCTGCATGTTCAGCCTTTTGCTCTGGATCACTAGGAACAGTTGGAAAAACAGAAAAAAACAACAGCACAGCACTCAGGTAAGAGAAAGATCTGACACAGTCCTCTGAATCAAATAAATGAACATGAGGCAGGGGGTAGAGAATGCAATAAAGCCACAATAAACTTCTTTCACACTAAACCCCGAGAAGCCCAAAGCATCCTGCGCACAGGTGAGCCGTCTTGCCGAGAATTCATTACGCTGTGCCGTTACATGACTATGTAGCTGAATTTAACAGGCTGTTATATTGCCCCCCTAAGGAAATCCCAAAAAGTGTGCTCAACCTTGCCATAGGGGCGAGAATCCAAGACGCCACTTAAATGATAACGACTTCAGAGCCGGAAACCATTAGCGAGAGTCCTTGTGATGCTGTGCTTTGACACACATGCGCTGGAGGAGAAACACGCCATGCCACGCTCACGTGGGACGCAGGTAAGGCTTCGCAAAACGCAAACCGCAGCGAGAACTCACAGCCCCTACTCCACTAAGATTTTTACGGCCCGTCCAACTTTGATATTAATTGCTAAGTGTGGAGATGAGGAGGCAATAAGTTCAAAATGTGTAGAGCCGTATCATTATGAAATTGCCCATTGGCGCTCCACATCTTAATTAAACTAATTACATCATAGTTTAATAAGCCAGACACATTTTATACATGCAATGCTGATCTCTTAAAGTAATATTTGAGCAAACACACACAAACGCCTACAGAAGCTCATTCACTGCGCTGCTGTGCTATTCTCTTTCGGCAGCTCGGGGAAAAGAATGCTTCGGGAGGGAGGCACTGTTATTATGTGCTCATCAGGTATATTCCTAATCAAATATTTCATGCATGCATGTTTCTCAATGTCAAATCATTCTTTAGTCACTTCAGTGTGCATGCGGCTAAAAATTACGCACTTTTATACTTTTCCACGGCTGCCATTTTATAAACCCTGCATGATTCCATAAAGAGAGTACAGTTGTGTTAAGGTACAGTATAAAAACTAATTATTCACAGTTAGGCAATGAAAACCAGGATTATTCTCCTAGATCATGTTATAAACATCATTTCAGAGCGATGTCTTTGCCTCCAATAAACACTCTTGTGCATCAAGGCATGTGAATATGCATTTTCTCTTTGAGTTGACTCAGTAGATACTATGAGTACATCGCACTCCAATTTGTATGCCAATTACACACGCTTCTGTAGAGGCTGTCGCTGTCCCTTAACATCGACCCTGGACAGGACTGGGGGTCTCTGGTGAAAATTCTGGCACTACTCCCTGGGAATGAGATGTTGTTAGGGCTCTGTCATGGCTGACAACACAAAGTCACCCAGCTCACAGCGTACTACATGAACACACAGCTGCAAATACAAATACCATCAGCACTTGTGGCATAATGTTGAACACCAAACCAAAAATAACCATTCTGACTAAAACGAATTCAGAAAATGCAAAGATCTGCGTTACAGTGAAGCCATAAAACAGAAGTGAATGGGTCAAATTTGTAAATCAGGTGTTTCATCTCAGTAGGCAAAGGAGACAGTGCCTGTTTAAAATACTGGATCAGTAAAAAAATAAATTACATATATGTGACCCTGGATCACAAAACCAGTCATATGTAACATGGATATATTTGTAGTAATAGCCAATTATACATTGTATGGGTCAGAATTATTGATTTTTCTTTCATGCCAAAAATCATTAAGATTAAGGTAAAGATTAGGTAAAGATCCTGTTCCATGAAGATATTTTGTAAATTTCCTACCGTAAATATATCAAAACTTAATTTCTGACTAATAATATGCATTGCTAAGAACTTAATTTAGACAACTTTAAAGGCGATTTTTTCAATATTTACATTTTTTGCACACTCCGATTCCAGATTTTTAAATGGTTGTATCTCAGCCAAATATTGTCCTAACCTAACAAACATATACATCAATGGAAAGCTTATTTATTCAGCTTTCAGATGATGTGTAAATTTCAATTTTGAAAAAAAAAAATACACTTATGACTGTTTTTTTGGTCCTGGGTCACATATTAAAATGCCAGTATTACAAAATAGAGTTTTAACAGACCCCCTAAAGCATGGAGCGAGTTTAGTGGTGGGTAATTGAGAATAAATGGGGAAAAGTCACCACTGCATGATTGGATATGAACGATTATGTTCGGCTGTGATTGCTCCATGCAATAAATCTTCCGCATCCGCGAATCAGTCCGAATGAATAATGGCGTTAATGGGAAGATGTACTTTAAAAGTAAGTAAACAACTCACACACTTAAATATACTCTGTTACGTCAAAATAAGACTTAAAATGGCATTAAAACTGTGTGAGGTTTTAGTGAGTAATTAGCTTGGTAAAACTAAATTTTTTTATGTAACTCCGATTGGATTTATCTGACAGAAAAAAAGTCATATACACCTAGGATGCCTTGAGGGTGAGTAAATCATGGAGTTCTGGCATGAAACTCTAGAATGGCACAGCCGATTGGTTCTCTCCTGTATCAGTAGCCAATGAGCTCACTGCTTAACATTCAAATATATAACTAGTGCTAGATGTAGCAGTTTGCAGCATGCTTCAGAAATCTTCCACCTGTATAGGTCTGCTACGAGGTGATTCATGTACAGTGTTGTATAAAGTACCTGAAAGCCATACTTAAGTAAAAGTACATGTATCTTACCAGAAAACAACTTTGGTAGAAGTTAAAGTCACAGTTTAGAATATTACTTGAGTAAAAGTCTTAAAGTATGTGATATTTATTGTACTTAAGTACAAACAGTATTTGTTTTATAGTAAACATACTTAAGTATTAAAAGTAAAAGTACAAGTAAATGCAAAATAGAAAATAAGCAAATAAATATATATAAAATGTTCATACACAGCTTGAGTAGCAAAATTGTGTTCTGTTTTAACTCTTTCTTCCATTTTGTATTTCTGGGTAAAACTAAAAAGCACTTCATCTGGTACTTAGTGCCTTTCATTCCAACATAAGAAAACATTTCTGGAATCTGCATTTGAAATAGCATTTATATGTATGGGGGGGCATTAATGCATTTAAACAGCAGTTGCAGATTCATTAATAGGCATGATGTTTAGTTAAAACGTTGAATACTGATATTTGAAATAATTTAAGACATGAAAATGAGTTGAAATGTGAAATTAAAACCGCCAGTGGGTGGCACAAGTGAGTGAGTCACTGAGATTCAACCGATTCATTCAAACTGAATCATTTAGTAAAAAGCATCTGACTCTGTTAATGAGCAAATCACAAATACCGTCCATTGCTCAGAGACGCAAAACAGTGCTGTGATCTTTGTTTGGAACTATTTTCGTTGGCAAAATTGAGCAAAAACAAGCAATATTATGTCTAAAATGTAAGTCACTTAATTGCTTTACTGAACTTGTATAAAATAATTATTAAATGTGTTATCATGCTAAAAACGGTACTCTTTGTGCGATATGGATCAAATTATAGAAATATAAAATACAGAAGCAGTTTGTTGTCTACAATTTAGCCTACTTGATAGTGTCAGATCGCACGTCATTACAACAAAACTTACCACATTATCGCATAAGATATACTGCATATCGCTCACCCCAGGCTCCACTTGAGTGGAAAATTAATCATCCGCGGTTGTGCGCGCTTGTTTGTCTAACTTGCGAGCACCAGACCACTGATTCGTCAACCCTTCTTTCCTGCAGTCAATGTTCTTCTGACTATTTTGTAGTAAGTGACGAATATGCTTATTAGTGGTGTCAATCGATTAAAAAAAAAAAACTAATTAATCACACATTTTACCTGAAATTAATCGCGATTAATCGTGATTAATTCTACCTGACATTAAAGTTTTTAATTATACTTTTATATTGGAATAATTTCACTTTAATGCTTTAAATTAATGTAGAAACAACATAAAGAACATATATTTTTAATATTTGTTTAACGCCATCTTGTTTTAGGACTGAATACAAATATCACTGATTGATTTTTCCCCCTAATACTTAACCATTGAATATATATATATATATATATATATATATATATAATCATTCAACATTACAGTATCATTAAGAGCTATCACTTTAACATTTATTAGACTTTTAAAAAATAACTAATAATAATAATTTAAGTGAACTTGAAACAATCTTCACACAAACTCATTATAATAAATGTCATATAGGGCTAGTAGCTACCTGTGCCCTTCAGCAAGAAAATATAGCCTAAATTATATCAAATTCTAAATTATATAAAGATAAAACTTAGTTATTAATTTCCTCTTTATAATTTTGTTCCTTAATTAACAGACATCACAGCAACTGGTTATAAGGATATTTTGGCTGCTGTTACTATAAAAGTTGTCGCTGCTGAACTTGATCTGACACTGCTTTGACCTATAAATAATAAATTCTTACACGCACAGTTTTAAGGCAGCTTTAATCGTTTTTTTTTTTTTTTTTTTTTTTTTGTGAATTCATGTTTTACCTGACGATATAACTACGACTTTGCATGCTCGCAGTTTCATTTGGGTTTAATATAGCCTAATACAGCGCGCGTCGGCACATTTGCGCGTGAACTTCAAGAGCGCGCGCTACAAGCAGAGTATATAGGCTGACAGGACAATTAAATTCGTTTTTACCGACATATGGCCTGACAGCATCTCATCTGATCGCAGTTCACTGACGTTTTACTTAAGCTCCTCGTCACCGGTACCGCTTCCGCGGTCGTTTGACTCGCGTCTGGTGCTGAAGTAAAGTTGGAGCGCGCATCTGAAAAGTCTTCTGTTTGATATGTTCGTAAAGACTCTCTGCGCATTTAAATAAAAGCATTTCATAAGCAGTTGTGAGTGGAGTGGCCCCGCCCATGCGTTAATTGCGTTAAATATTTTGAACACGTTAAAATGAAAAAAATTAATCACCTGCGTTAACGCGCTAATTTTGACACCACTAATGCTTATACATTTTAATTAGGAAATGTAGTGGAGTAAAAGTAGGCTGAATTATAAAAACTCAAGTAAAGTACAGATACTGCCAAAAAATATTTAAGTACTGTAACAAAGTATTTTGTACTTTGTTACAGTATCAAGTACTTTGTTACATTATGCCACTGTTCATGTATGCTATTGGGAGTTGTCATGATATATACATACATATATATATATATATATATATATATATATATATATAAATTGTGTGTTTTCTTTTTCTGATAAGTAATGTAAGTAATGTTTATTTAACCAAGAAAATGTGACTGGGATATAGGATATAAAGAAAGACTAGCATATGAATAATAAAAAACATACATCACTTACCTAACTTTCTTATTTCTTAAGTCAAATGTGAATACAACTTTGCTGCCTTAAAATTATAATTATAACATTTAAACTTCAAAATGATTGAAAACAATATTACAGCTCAAATAATAAAGACATTTTAACAGAAAAATGATGCAAGTGCTTTTCTATGCTTTTCTATAATCATAAGATTCACATTTGTGCTTTGAAGTCCTCCAAAATTGGCCTCGTTTACTTCCTCACTGTAACCCAGATTCGTTCTTCAACGAAATTCATCTGTTGACAGTCAAAATCAATTTTGTTTTAAGCTAATCATCATCATGCCACAAATGCTGTCAAACATGTATTGAACCAGGAATATTTCTTTAAAGACAACAACAGATAATTCTGCAAATGAAGAAAAGATCCTCAAGATCTTGGGCTAATGAGTTGCAGTGCATTCCAACAGCCTCATATCGACCCTGAACCCAGGTCAGGAGTCAAGTGCCCTCATTCACTACAAGGTCGCTTTGTAATGAGGATATGGAAAACATGCTGCATAAATCTCACTTAGAGCACATTATAAGGGTTTCCAAGAACTGTAGATCTTCTAGAGGGATAGGTCTTAAATATAAATCGCCTTCGGTTTGCTGCTGTTGCCATATGAGTGACATTTATCTCCCTCAAGTCAAAACTGCCGCTTGTGCGATCATAACTCATGAGAGCGTCCAACAATGCTTCGACGTCCCTCTTGACCTTGAACATAATGAAATTCAGCGCAGCCTTCAATCCAAACACAACTGAAAGGAGGCGGATCTTTATGGCTCGTCTATAATTGACTCCCATTTAAATATGGCATGTAGAAGTCAGTTGTTTACCAAGCGTTAACCTGGCAGATTACATGCGATGGGGCTAAACACATGCTGCAATGAGAATGTAAAGCATCTGACTGACAGGCATCTAGCACACGGTCTGCAGCTCAACATACGCAAAGCCCCCTGCTACATATTCTCATATAAGCCAATATCATAACTGTGACTGAACGTTGTCCAGTGCTCTGTTCCAAAGCCTACAGAGACAGCATTTAAGACATCATAGGAGGGCTGCAGATGCAAATGCTGTTCCAAAAGGTAGCTGGTTTAATTATGCTGCCAACTCTGTCTCGTTTTGGCAAAATGCTAAGGCAGTAATCCCAGAATGCATGTCTTCAAGCTCAGTGAAAAAAACAAAAAAAACAACAAATTTTATTTTTCTACCAATATTTGTTCATGCTATGTGTTTTTATTATTATTGTTATTATTTTGATGTTTGTAACATAGCTATCCCTCAATGTAAACAGTCTGTAATGTTGTTCTCCAACTTCAAAATCGTCCTACATCGCTGTTTTACTTTATTTTGTAAAGGGCGTTTGACTTTCTTTGTGCGTTCACTTTGTAAACACTGGGTCGGTACTTCTGCAGCGATATAGGGCGATTTTGAAGATGGAAGAGAAAATGAGATGGGAGTTTTTCAGCATACCCTAACTGTACTGAACTGGAGTACACAGAGCACGCATGCACATCATAGAGCTAGACAAGAGGAGCATTTGAGGCTAGAAAGTATAAATTGTATTTTTTTGTTTAGAAAATAATCGATCATTTCGCTAGATAAGACCCTTTTTGTTTGTTTTTTGATTGTTTAGAGCCCATTGAAGCTAAATTCAAACTGCACTTTGGAAGTTCAAACTTGTGGGCACCATAAAAGTCCACTATATGGAGAGCATTCCTGAAATGCTTTCCTCAAGAAACATGATTTCTATATGACTGAAGACAGAAAGACATGAGCATCTTGAATGACAAGGAGGTGAGTCAATTATCAGTACATTTTTGTTTTGGAAGTGAACTTCTCCTTTAAGCTCAGAACAGCTTCGAAAGAATCATTTCGAAATCATTGCAAAATGATTCTAATATTAAATTTATATTCTGAGAATATAACCGTAAATGTATTTAAACCTCTTTATAGGGGACTCCAACACAATATTAGGACACTTTAAAATACCATATGACCTGCTCTTTAGCCATTTGGAACAGGGCTCAGGTAATTAGTCATGCAGTCATTCAGTTTGGCTTTTCCACAAACGTCTGAATAGCATCAGGTCGCTTACCGTGATTGGATTTCGAGCTGTGGACCGGGGTGTAGTGGTTTTTGGAGCCTGTGCGCTGTGGAGTGTTGTCTTTGGATGAGCTGTTCATCGCCGCAAAGTTCTCACAGTCGTACTGAGATATAGGAATGGGTCCTTGCTGTCTAAGAATATCCGCTAGGGCTCTGTGGAGAAAAATAGAGAATTATACAATACGAAGTCAACAACAACAACACCTTTTCAATGTTTGGGTGAAAGATCACTTCGGGCATCTCTGCACTCTAACTCCACTGGACTTGTACAGAAATAAAGAAAGAACATCTATAAATAACTGTTTAATCATCAGCCACATTTCAATATTCTCAGGGTTGCACCTGGCATATATAGGAAGCCCAGAGGATGTGCATTATGAAAGTCACTGTTAGCTCTGTAAATGTTTACTGTTACCAGAGAAACTGAATTAATTTTGCATTCGTTACCCTGCAGTAGCTGAACTGGCGGACGAGTAAACAGCACACTTTCCTATTACATGCATTCTCAGTTTGCTTGTTTGCTTGTTGATGTTTATTTTTGCGTTCCAGCTTGGACTATATAATACAGGCTGGTTTACCTTAGCAGATATCATTTCTACCACCAGAGCAAGCTTTATGAATAAATTATATTTTATACATTCAGCTGTTCATGTAAAATGGAAAAGGGCAGACAGTTTGCAGTCTGTACTAGAGAATTCGAGTATGAACCATTCATATGGGCTGCAGGAACTCCTATTTTATATTATGACATTTTTCTGTTTTCTGATTGTACATTTGCATATAACACATCCAAATCCCAAACTGGTGATTGAAGGAACTGTTTTCTCAGAGCACAATTAAAATTTTCCGAAGAACTCAGCCTCAGAGGTGCCCATCCAGCATAATAAACCAACTGGCCACTGAACACAGAGCCTTAGTCGTGTCCTGCATGAACAGTGTGTGGTTCTGTGTCCAGACAGGCAGACACTGTGATGAATCTGTGCTTGTTGTGCCCACCAAATGAAGGGGAAAATTGAAGCATCTGTAATGAAGCGTAAACCCTCCCACCCAAATACAGAAATGAAGGGTGTTTGCTTGACACTAGCGCTACCGGTGCATATTAAAACTGCTTGGAATTTTGATCACAGCCCTGTTAGCATGTGTGATATTCCATATGGAGAAACAAAAGAGCTTGCAGATACTGCAGATGGTGGGAGCGCTTCTATCCAGTCCACTTGCAACGTTATCAATCATTCCAAAGCTCTAATATGCAAATGAGAATTTGATCTCGTTAAGCTGTTAGGAAGAATTTAGAGTTGTAGGAGAATGAATGCGAGGTGCTCACCTGTGAATGTTCATTTCCTGAGGTGGCTGGGTTGCTTTGTCATACGCGACTTTAGTGGAAACCCCAAGGACTATAATAAAAGCAATGACACCGCAGGTGATGTAGACCGCGGTGTTCGTTTGGTCCATGCTCGGATCGTAAGTTTCACCTGTTGGAACAGGAGACGGGGGCACAGTTTTCACCCAGTCAGGTTTGTGGTAGTTCTTGCATGTTCTCTGCTCCAACCGGTTGCCTTTAAACTGGCAACAGAATCGCAAGTAACACGAGCCGCAGCAGTAGCGGTGGTCGGTGTTATTGCACTCGAACTCCTTGTCGAACTGGCCGCTCACGTCGTAGTAGCCCAGGCAGGTTTCGTGCGTGAGCGCCGGCCGGCCCGGCGTGATCCGCTGCGTGGACGCGGAAGGCGTGACGGTGGTGCCGTTCAGCTCCTTCGTCTTCGGAGTCCTTTTGGGAGGAGGTTTGGCTCGTTTGGCAGTCAGCGTGCCAAACACGTTGAGAGGGTCCAGATAAATGAGCAGCAGCAGAAAGTGTCGTATACCCATGGCGCGGCGCGTCTTCAGGACCCTGGACAGCTCTCTGTGGTTTCCGCTTCAGGCGCGCTGATCCTCCGCTGTTCGCGAGTCCCGCATCCCTGACGATGAGCTGCTTCTTGAGATGCCGATGAAAGGCGCCATTCACTTAACTCAGATATTCTGCCCCCAGCGCGGTTTTTGTGTTTGACTCAGCTGGGCGTCACTGCTGGGATTTCCGACGAACTCTTGTCAAACGAGCCTTCCCATCTTGCTCTGGGAAGAAGTAGAGAGGAACTTAATTGTTAGCTAATTAAATGTTTGCACACTAACTCTGATAAACGCATCAGGCTCGCATTCGCATCAGCAGTGCCAGATTTCGTTCTAACGACGTATTTATGATCGTTATTTGAATTCACCCATGTTTTAAAATGTTTACACACCCTATTTTTTTTTCTTTTTTAAAAAACGGCATATATGGCAATATATATCGATCTGATTTGACAAACAATGTATCAGAATTACAGATGCATGGGCATTCGATGCCTTAATTCACGGAACAATACTACCACTTTACATGGATAAACGGTTAAATGCATTAATAGCAAATAGTATACAATAAATTTGCATAAGCTAAAAAACCTTCATAACATAAAGAAATAAATGAATCCATACTGATACACGTCTAATATTCATAAAGCCAATTTCATCGCTTTTATGTGGTTACATAAATAGTACAGTCCGTCTTGATCAGCACTTACCTTGACTTTACTGCTTCAAGCGGGTGTGTTGGCTCTTGCCAAGGTGAAGTGAAGTGGCAGTCAGTATCCTATCCCGAACAGAGCCAACTGAACGGTCCGCCTACCGTCTTTCGCTCTTGCATCAAACGCTGGCGTCACCGTCCGTCTATGAGCAGCTCTTTCTTTCTCTAGCAGGGACTTGGGTCTTAATTTCCTCTCCACAGACGTTACCACACCTATTCATCGGCGTTTTACGTGCCATTTGTTACAGTTGCACAGGCTTTTTATATGAATATAAAATTGCATGGATTTCCACTGTTATTTAGCCAGACCTCAGACCGTGTGCAGAAAGTGCTGAACAAAATCTGCAAACAGCACTGAATGGATTTCCTATAGCAGTCTGTATCCTATCTCCCGCTCCTACACACTGCCATTGATTTCAGTTCCTGCAGACTTTTTGCAAGTACTAGAAAACAGCTGTCATAGGAAGTCACTTAAAGCATTACTGTTGTTATGTGACAGACTGTTTGAACGCTGCTCCAGCGTGAATGCGTACTGTCTTCTCCAACCTCGCAGATTCTTCAGGACACTCTGTACACTCCGTCTGGCTGTTCTTTGTGCCGTGAATCGTTCCCTGTGCCCCTTAATTACTTTTAATCTTACAGAGAGCTGGAGCTGCAGCTGGATTAGGCTGCAGAGAGCTAAACACAGATGCTTTGGAGATGAATGATTCATAAAGGAGCCTGTGGTGCTCAGGGCTTGATTGACTCTTAAAGATTAAAAATGCTACTACTGTACATACATTGTGTTTCAGCACTATCACGCCAGTCTTGTAGGGTGTGGTAATTATAGCACTGTATAGTTCAGTGAACCAACATGGTGCTGAGCATTGGAATAATCCGCATGAAGTCACATGGTTTAACAGCTTTTCCAGGCAGGTATTGTGAAGTGCCTGTGTTGGGCTTTAAGAGATCAAGTTCAACTCTATTATGTAACTGTAATTTGAAGAGAGCTCTTACAAATTTGGTCAAAGCGTTCTTTAAATTTTGCAGCCAGTTAACAGCAGATTTATTCTGTTGGTTATATTCTGAGCAAATGAAAAAGATCAAACAAAAACAGCATATTGTTATTCAGCCATCATAAATTAATTAGCAGGGTTAACATTAAGAAACAAGAATACTATTGTGAATATTTTTAAGTTCATCCTACACAACCCTCTGATTATGAAGACTGAAAGCAGTTGCTAAGTTACAGCTTCTTAGTTGTTCTATTTTTTCTTTTCTTTCTCTCTCTCCGTTTTTTTTTTTTTTTTTTTTTTTTTAACGATGCCATCCATAGATTCTCTAATGAAATATTCAAGCGCTTCTTGTGAATTTCTCCCTTGGACTTCACATGTTGAACTTTAACAAATGCATACTTGATTTAAGATTGCATTCACATTACATATTGCATGCTCTGGGATGTAAACTACATAAAAAATAAGAAAGTGAACTTATTAATGGAAAAATGAAACGCAGTGAAATGAGTGGAAAATGCTATTGCATCATAACTGG
Organism: Cirrhinus molitorella; assembly: GCA_033026305.1. NCBI lineage: Eukaryota > Metazoa > Chordata > Actinopteri > Cypriniformes > Cyprinidae > Cirrhinus > Cirrhinus molitorella. The sequence continues at coordinate 30,757,177 of CM065136.1, read as the reverse complement.
AAAAATATCCACAAGGAAATATTCAAATCTGTTTCCAATCCAGACATTAAAGTAACTCTGGATATTTTATTACATATCAAAACATAGTTCTTGGCCAAAACCAGAAAAACTACAGTCTATATTTAGGCTGTTAGCTGTATTGGAATGAGAAAACATCAAAACACAAATAGAGCAGCATGGGATTCTACAAGCACAATATAGAAATCAAGTCAAATAACTTCATGCTTGAAGCACAGCAGGTCCTGTATGTACATCAGCTTTCTATTTTATATATATTTTTTCCAATATAAGCCTCCTCATGCATTTCTCCCAAAGGCTTGGAGGGCTTCTGATGTGTCTCGTCTCTCTGTCGATATGTCTGACCCAATTCCTTGTGGAAAATTACCTAAATTACTGCATGAGTGCATTGAAGAGCTCTTTAAGTCAACTGTCCTCTTATGTTTCTGCATGTGTGTAGAGTCGCTGTAGACAAAGTGCTTTGTCAAGACTTTCAAACGCTGTGTCTTGTACGCTGGAGGCAGAAGGAGAGAAAGCACAAGCTAAGAAGTGTCAGATTCAGTAAGCGTATAAAAAATCGTACCTCATGTAAAGTTTAAGTAGTGCATGTTTTATAGAATTACTCTACAAAAACAGCAAAAAAAAAAAAAAAAACAAGAACTTTTGACTAAAGCATTTATTATGTGTGAACTTTATTTTATTTTATTAAAGAAGGTAATAATCATACATACAAATATACACTACCAGTCAAAAGTTTTGAACAGGAAGATTTTTAATGTTTTACATTTCTTCTGGTCACCAAGCCTGCATTTATTTGATTCAAAGTACAGAAAAAACTGTAACATTTTGAAATATTTCTACTATTTAAAATAACTGTTTTTGAAAATGTTATTTGAAAATGTAATTTGTTCCTGTGATCAAAGCTACATTTTCAGCATCATTACTCCAGTATTCAGTGTCACATGATTCTAATATGCTGATATTTAACTATTTGGTGTTCAAGAAACATTTATTATTATTATTATTATTATTATTATTATATTCTATATTCTATATTCTATTCTATTCTATTCTATTCTATTCTATTCTATTCTATTGTTTTCAACATAATAATAATAATAATAATAATAATAATAATAAATGTCTTTTTTTTTGCAGCAAATTAGAATATTAGAATGATTTCTGAAGGATCATGTGACTTGAGTAATGATGCTAAAATTAAGCTTTGAACCTACATGAAAAATAAATTACATTTTAAAATATCTTCTATTTAAAGGGTACATAACATACACAGTTTCACCTAATCTCATGTTAATCCTGAGTACCTATAGAGTAGTACTGTATCCTTATTATTTCCAAAAAGTCTTTAGTTTTAGCATATTAATAAAAGAAAAATACAGCTTTCCGATTTTCTCCAGAAAAATACTGGAGGCACGCCGTGGGTGGAGCTAGATTCGACAATCACTTGCACTGGGATTGCCAATAATACACAAACATTTGATGCCGTTTCACTTACCATCTGCAGTTCTGAATCATGACCGGGATCTTTTATAGCTGGGACTGCTCCATCTTTCAGTATCAAACAATGTGCAAATCCAGCGTCGAACTGGGCCTTGTATATGAAATGTCAGCAAACACACACTTGCAAAACTCCATTGCTGCCCCGGAAAAAGGAACTGCATCCACTGTTCACGTAACGCTGGGTTCTTCGGGAAGCTGAGCAAAGTTATCTTTGCCTTACAACCAAAACCACACTTCTTTAGAAACATTCTTCCTGAGTAAATCCCTTGCAGCAGTACAGCCAAATGAACTGCGTTGATGGGCGCGCTCTCTTTCTCACGGTCTAGCCGACATGATCGCGGGCGCGCTTTTCCGGTAGAAATGCTCATATAAGGAGTTCCACCACCGATTACGTCATTAAAGCCACAATCGGAAAAAAAAAAAACCAGCCGAAACTTGTACCAACCCAGAAGTAAGATTTTCGTCAAGGATTTGTCTGAATTATTTTTTTTTTAAACTTTGGCCATGTTTAGCATGAGAATCTAACTCTTTAAACCTCTAAACAACTCTGAATATACGAAACACCATGGTACCCCCCCTTTAAAATTATTTTAAATAATAAAAATATTTCAAAATTTGACTACTTCTGCTGTACTTTGCTTCAAATTAATGCAGGTTTGGTGAGCAGAAGAGACTTCTTTAAAAAACATTAAAAATCTTACATACATTTGACTGATTTTTTGATTCTTTGCATTGTCTGGGACAAAAGATCCAGATTTATTCAGCAACTTGATAGCAACATAAATGTAAAAGATTCTTCAAGTAAAGGCAACCAGGACTTGTTTTTATTCCTGAAATAATGAAAAACATACAAGTAATGCTCTTTGCTCAAGTTGCGTAAATGCTTAAAAATGAGCTAATGCAACAATTCTTAAACATCTTCCCACAACTTCATTACGTTGTGTACAATCTATTTAAATTTGTAAAACAGACATTTACATAATTCATCTGCACTGGAACTACATTAATAATTTCTGCTGTGTTAGTGTAGCATTGCTGAAACAGAAGTTCCCAGCATGCTCTGCATTAGGCTGAATGGAGAGAGTAAATGTTGAAATGAAGTGCTTTTTCATGTGTCTTTGAGCAAGATGAAAAAAGAGAAAAAAAGAAGAATTTATGTTAGCATTGTGCACACAAAAAACACTGTATGTTACTTTACTCAAAAAAAAAGGTAACACTTTAGGGTGTCCTTGTTACATGTTACATGTACTTACTGTTATAATAATAATTAATAATGCATAATTACATGCAAGTAACCCTAAGCCAAACCATAACCATACAGTAAGTGTGTGTAGTTAATTAATATTACTCAGTACTTTAATGTATAATTGCACTGTAACAAGGGCACCTTAAAATTAAGTGTAACTAACCTTTCACTTGTGCTTCCTGCTAACACCATTACATTATGGTAATAAAAAAAAGCTATAATTAGCTTGCTAGTGTGTACTATTGCTAGCTAGCTATAATAGTAAACAGCAAGAGATTCAATTAATTTGACTTCTACTTTTAGTGTTTACTCAATTCCAGGGCTTACAGATCAAATTAATCAAATTAATGGCATCCATTCATGTGTCACTCAACTGCTTCCCAATGCTAAACGAGGAATCAAAGCGGTGGAAAATACAGTACAGTCAGAATAAACTCAATCCCATTCATTAAATCACACGCACACAGAGCAGACGAGACATAAAAGCAGCATTTCTGCTGAAAGCTCTCATTCATTTCGCTCTTTATGTCTTCAGAGTGTATTTTCAGTGAAATTGTCCCTGTGACGCGTGTCAAGGTTGTGACGCTTCTAATCTCATCCACCGTCTCATCTGTCACTCTCAGGAGATGATAGACTGAAGCATTCTGGGATTTTAGACTGTATAATTAAAATGGTAATAAAGCAGGGGATGTAATCACAGTTTGTAAAACCTCATTCTTGAAATATAATCCATTATCTTTCATTTTCAATCACATCTAGGTTTTCTCGTGAAGCGATGTTCACACATGAGTATCTATACACACCATATGCATGCAAGGAAACACTTTACCGCACAACATATGTGTCTAAGACACTACAACCCTTCAGTGCAGCACAATCTCTCTCTCTCTCTCTCTCTCTCTCTCTCTCTCTCTCTCTCTCTATATATATATATATATATATAGTTGTATATGCTGTATTGTTCCTGCATTGCTAAAGCATCACAAAAAAACTCAAAGAGTCAAGATCTTTCTTAGTCACAGATGTTGTCAAGGCAACTTGGTCTCAGCTGTGGTCATAATTTTCTAGCTTTGTGTCTTGCTTGAGTGACTTAGCATTTGGGTTACTGGCAGGACTGGAAGTGCTATTTAAAAGGGAAAGCCCAACTAATATTGCATCATCTTTGGGACTTCTAACTATTATAGTTTCACAGAGTCACCACATTCAGTACATACCTACCTGCACTGATAAAAAAGATTTTGTGGTGAAATAAATAACACAGAAAAACAAGCGTCATTTTTACATTAAATAATTTAGTTCAGGCAAGAATAAAATATTAAAATAAATATAAAAAAATATATAAAATAAATAAAATATTACTCAATACTACTCAATTTAAGCTTGTAGAATGTAAAATTTGAACTTTTTATAGTATATTTTTAGAGAATATGTTATACTTGGAATCGTTTGTTGTCATGATCCCATTGTTCCCATCATGCACTTGGGCACAAATAATTGTTAAGGTTACATTTTTTATTTTTTTTTTCGAGATGTATTTACACTGTTTTATGGTTGCTTTTGTTGTTAGGTTAAGTAACTTGCTGTTTTGTAACATCTAGGGTTTATTTACTACTCAAAATGACCCATTCATACTCAGACTACTCACTGAATGTTACTGTCATTGTGTATCATGTGCCAGTTATTGAGGTCTCTGTGTTCATTTGGTTCGTAACTACTTTGAGTCAACATATAACCTGTCTACTTGCTTATGCACATGCTTTTATTGCCCTTGTTTTAATGCTATGATGTTTGAGTAAAGTTTACAAACCGGGGTTGAGTGAGGACTGCAGGGTAAACTTAAAATAATTAAGTAGAAATTACTCAAACTCGTTAAATTGTTAAATTGACTTATTTTCTTTGCTAATTTTACTTAATTTAGTTAAGTAGATTTTACTTAATTCCATACTTACATTTTATTTAAAAACCTGTCAAATAAAAATTAAGTAAATTTACTTACTGTTTTTTTTTTCAGTGTGTGTGCTTACTAATGACACCAAGTGGTAGGATAGAAAGAAAAAATAAAAGTTTTATATTTTTACAATAACAATGTAATCAGTATTCTATTTATTAAAGCTAAGTATTAAACTCATCAAGTTAGTGTTTTTAAGCATTTTACATTTATTCCAAAATAATAACTCAAAGCAGTAACAATTTTACCAGTATATTTTTATTGTGAACTTCCATTCTTTTTAATAAACTATTTTACAATTTTGTGGATCACCAGTCATCAAAGCTTGGTAAACACTGGACTGATACTTACTAAAAAACTTCCACAGATAATGCTTTCAGGCCATTTTAAGTCTTATTTTGACATAACAAAGTGGTTATATTTAAGTGTGTTAGTTGTTTACTTACTTTTTAAAATTAGTCTTTGCATTAAAGCCATTATATTGTTAATTCAGACTGATTCGCAAATGCGCATAAACAAAAGAGGCAGGATTTATCGCATGAACCAATCACAGCGGATCATATCCAGTCATATCCAATCACAATGGAGGCCATTCATTCTCAACTACACTACTAAACTCACCACACCCACAATTATTTTTTGATGTACGTACGTAGTAGGTAAGGCCACCTAAAATAAAGTACGTATTTAATTTTTGATTTTTGTACTACGGGACAAGCTCCTGATAGATGTATATATAGAGTGTTTTCACAATTTGTCACTGAATGTAAACAATGGCAATAAACCGAACAAAACTTGCATTTTCTGCAGATTATTTATTGTCATGTTTTAGCCTGTACTAATCGGTCACACAGGGATCGGTTTGGAATACTATAGACGGCCAAAAGTTATAACTGATCAAGGAGAAAAGTGCAAAAACTGTCGGAGGTTTGTGGTTGGCCAAACTGAACCAGGATTTCTAGGGCAAGAACATTCTTGGCAACATTTGTATTTGTTCTTATCATTTCCGGTCAGGTAGGTGAAATATTATGCTAATATCTTAATACTGCTTGTACATATCTTTACCAACTATTAACTTTAGTTTGTCAGAATATTGCGCCCTTTCCTGCAAGTTCTTCTCTATATGATTTAGCAGCTTCCACATGTTTTTTCCATGGTTTAGACAATATAAATTTGCATAACAACATATTCAGTAGTACATTAACCATGCTGTTGTTTACATTTGAGTATCACCAGTATGTTGCTCTACTGAATATCAGCATGACTGTGATTCGTATTTACAAAACTACAAAATACGAGTGCATTTGAAAAATGTAACATAGTATTGAGGTTTGTGAGGTTTGTCAAATATCTGAATTGCTGGAGAAGTTTACAAAAAGACTTGAAACCTTCCTTGGAGCTCAGTGTAGAGCACTGAAACAAAACGGAAAAGACAAGACCCAACGGAGAGCGAGCAGGGATCTGACCCTCCTACCAAATTGAGCGGCTGGAGAAAAAGGGGTAATTGTCAGAGAAGCTAAAACACTGACAGACTTTAAGAGCTCTTTGGCTGAAACAGGAGAAACTGCCAGAACATCAACAATCTGTACAGCACTTCACAGGTTCAACCTCTCTGGGAGTGTTTTCACAGAGAAAGACAAAATCATAGCCGTTTGCTAGACGCAATGTGCAAGAAAAAAATAAAAAGGAAAACCTGTGGAAGTAAATACAGTGAGTTGTTGTTGAGCTGTCTGTCTTGGATGCAAAATGCAATTTTTGTGCAAATCAAAAACATGTATATCTCAAAACTCATGTCATAGTGGCAGTAAGGCTCAGCAGAATGATATGGATTCCTGCTCAGTGGCAAAATGAACGAGCCAAATGCAGGAAAATCATTTTAGACAGTGTCTAATCATGCTTCTGTTTTCCTGCAAAGTTAATCTCCAACAAACCTGGGGCTTGTTTCTCAAAAGCATCATTAACCAACTTCTGTATGGTTGCAAATTCTGTTGTTATCAACAAGTGATTCAGTGTTCCGCCACAAAGTCGCTATTACGAGTGGGAAAATTTAAATTTTCTTTTAAGCCCTGAGTTGGGGGCGTGTCAGTGGAAAAAAAATGTGTCAGATGCAATGGACGCAGCCATTAGACATGCAGTGTCTGTATTGACTGTAAATTTATTGAAATGAATACAATTATTGTTTTTTTGTAATGAACAATAAAACTATATGTTACATATACAAACTATTATATTATCGTATAATTACCATAGAATATATAATGATACAGATTACATCACCTTCATAAACTGAATAAAAACAGAAAAAAGGCAAAAACACAATGATCCAATTTTTTATTAGTCATTTTGTAGTTAAAAAAAATTGAATTTTATGCAGAAAAGGTAAATTGCCATCTTGTTTCAAACAAAGTGACTTGAACGCACCTAATGTCATAATGATGACTTGTCAACTCATAAGGACTTGAACGCAGCATTAGAAACAGTTTCTTGTTAGTATGATGTTGACTTATATACAGTATGCATACGGTGGGGCAAATAAGTATTTGATACACTGATGATTTTTCAAGTTTACCCACTTACAAAGAATGTAATCTGTCATTTTCATTGTAGGTACACCTCAAGTGTGAGAAACAGAATCTAAAAAAAAAAAAAAATCCAATCACATTGTATGATTTTTAAATAATTAATTTCCATTTTATTGCATGAAATATGTATTTGATTACCTACCAACCAGCAAGAATTCTGGCTCTCACAGACCTGTTAGTTTTTAAGAAGCCCTCCTATCCTCCACTCATTACCTGTATTAATTGCACCTGTTTGAAGTCGTTACCTGTATAAAAGACACCTGTCCACACACTCAATCAATCAGACTCCAACCTCTCCACTATGGGCAAGACCAAAGAGCTGTTCTAAGGACACTAAGGACAAAATTGTAGACCTGCACAAGGCTGGGATGGGCTACAGGACAACAGGCAAACAGCTTGGTGAGAAGGCAACAACTGTTGGCGCAATTATTAGAAAATGGAAGAAATTCAAGATGACTGTCAATCTCCCTTGGACTGGGGCTCTGTGCAAGATCTTGCCTCGTGGAGTATCAATGATCCTGAGAAAGGTGAGGGATCAGCCTAGAACTACACAGGAAGACCTGGTCAATAACCTGAAGAGAGCTGGGACCACAGTCTCAACGGTTACCATTAATAACACACTACGCTGTCATGGATTAAAATCGTGCAGTGCACGCAAGGCTCAAGCCAGCACATGTCCAGGCCCGTCTGAAATTTGCCAAAGACCATCTGGATGATCCAGAGGAGGCATAGGAGAAGGTCATGTGGTGAAATGAGACCAAAATAGAACTTTTTTGTATAAACTCCACTCGTCGTGTTTGGAAGAAGAAGGATGAGTACAATCACCATCCTAACCGTGAAGCATGGGGATGGAAACATCATGCTTTGGGGGTGCTTTTCTGCAAAGGTATTGAGGGGAGGATGGATGGGGCCATGTATTGCAAGATTTTGGGCAACAACCTCCTTCCCTCAGTAAGAGCATTGAAGATGGGTCATGGCTGGATCTTCCAGCATGACAATGACCCCAGACACACAGCCAGGGAAACTAAGGAGTGGCTCTAAGAAGCATTTCAAGGTCCTGGAGTGGCCTAGTCTCAGAGTCCCAGTCTCCAGACCTGAACCCAATAGAAAATCTATGGAAGGAGCTGAAACTCCTGGTCAAACCTGGTCAAGAACTACAGGGAACTTCTGACCTCTGTAATTGTAAACAAAGGTTTCTGTACCAAATATTAAGTTCTATTTTTCTATTGTATCAAATACTTATTTCATGCAATGAAATGAAAATTAATGATTTAAAAATCATACAATGTGATTTTCTGGATTTTTTTTTTTAGATTCTGTCTTTCACAGTTGAGGTGTATCTACGATGAAAATTACAGATTTCTCCATTCTTTGTAAGTGGAAAAACCTGAAAAATTGGCAGTGTATCAAATACTTACTTGCCCCACTGTAAATGTGCAAAATGGCAAGCTAACATTCAGTAGTTTTGATATCCTTCATTGCATTTTAACTCACTCACACACACACATACACATACACACACACACACACACACACACACACACACACACACACACAAATCATTCTATATATTTTAGCATGTTGCAAATCAGTGAAGAGTGCACATGTGCATCAGTGCATAAGGGAACCCCGGAGTATCACAGAAGAGGGAACATGCGATGAATCAACATGAATAAAGCAATACAACTGTGGGAAAATTGTGAATTAGTCTTCAGACACCATATTTATCACAGCAGTTTTTGGAAAACAGATGTGACTAACTAGTTAATTCCTGTAATTCTGTAAGCAGTGAGTTACATCCTTGCACAGTAAAAAATCATGATCATGAAGACCTTCATTAGCTGGTTCAGGTGTGTTTAATTAGAGCCAGAACTCTGCTGGAAGGAAAATAGTCTTCTAGAAACACCATTGGACACTGATAATCTGATTATAATAACCTGTTTTCTAATGATCCTGTTTTTCATTTTTTTCAGATGATTTCTGATAGATCATGTGACAGTAAAACTGGAGTAATGATGCTGAAAATGTAATATTCACAAAGAAAACAGATATTTTAAATTATAATAATGTTTCACAACATGACTGCGTTTACAGTATTTTTCTTTCAGAAATGCTAAAAAATATTATCAAGCACAAATACATTTTTAATATAAAATCATTATTCATTTTAGCATTTAATTTATTTTTGATGAAAATTATGAAAGTGTTACTGTCAAATTGAAACTACAAATAAAATGAAATATGTTAAATGTGATGACACTGAACCTATGTAGTTCATTTTAAAGTTGATTTTACAAAGGAATCATTCAATTTCTTCAATATTATGCAAACCTAGCAGGATTTGTAAACATTTGTGTCTCCAGGGTTATTCATACAAACAGTATGTATCTCTGTGCAAACATACAATTATGTTTGTGTGCTGGAACCACAATACAAAACTTCAAAACTCCTGGCCCTAATATGTGACTGAAGACAAATGGAGAAACAGCTCACCTTTGACAGAGAGTGCTAGAGCTCAGTCTTTCCTTATTTAAAGCCTTTCGGCCAGCCTTTCACTACACTCATCATTCCCCTTCATTTCAGAGTGACTGAGTGCCAAAGAAACGTAAAGCACCACATAGCATTAGAGTTATAGGAACTGCTATGGGCTAACATGAATCATGAGTCTCTCAGAGGAATACTTTTACAGCTGCCACTGTTTTCCTCTTTCCTGACGTCGACTGTGGGATGAATGAATTAAGTGGGTCACAGCTGCTAAGACGAGCACATATTTCAGCTTGTTCAGACGAGCTTTCCTAAGGCTGTATGGGCAAAGAACTGAACATGCATGTTAGCCTGATACCCTCTCTTTTTTCTCTCTTTCTCTTCTCTAGTAGAGCCAGAAATGCATGAGACAGAATGTTCAATCATTCATTTACACAATGCTTTCACATCCTCCTCCTGTCTCGCCGCGTTTGTTGTGCTCAGATTTAAAGGATTGTTCCAGGTCTATCAAACGCGTATGTGTTGTAAAGTAGATTATCACAGACAATATATAAATATATATATTTAAATTCTGCTGGCTTTAAAACCTGAAATGTGAAGCTCTAATTTTTTGGCAAAGCATCTGAATTATCAGTAAAGTCGCATTTGTCATTGAATCGCATTTGTCAATTTTCTCTACGTAAATGGTGTTTTGCAAAAGGTTTCCTGGCATTAATAAAAATACACAGATATACTTATTAGTTTCACAATATGTGTGAATGTCCATGGTATTTCAGAAAATTTAAAGGTGACATAAAATCAGATTTTTTATTTTTGTGTGTGTGTGTGTGTTTAAGTGCTAAAATCGGGTCCCCAGTGCATCTATCAACCCAGAAAACGTGAAAAAAGGACAACCCAGTAACTTTGTTTTGGTAAACATGTGCGTCAGATTTTGCTCCCCCAGTGATGTAGTCAGGAGATCTTATTATAATATTACCACCTCTTAATCTGCACGTTTCCACCCACAGCACTGCCATTTTGTTTTCGCAAATGGTGTACCAGTTCTAACGCCATGTAAAAAGATCAAGCAAAGCATGCTAAGTGTTCTGTCGTTGGCTGCACAGACAAACAAAGAACACCATTTAGATTCCCAGCTTCAGTAGACACAAGAGAGCAGTGGATTTATTTACTGTATATTACACTGCTGCCACACAGATCTAATAAACATATGCTTTATTTCCCAGCTGTTTACCTATACAGACATAACAACTGTTTTTGTAACTTCTGTGTAATACTTGTGTGTATTTGACAGTTTAAGCGCAATAAGACATAAAAGAGAACTTAGTTTAGAACTCACATGCCATGTGACAGAAGTTTAAACTAATATGGTTTAAAACACATTATTTGAGGACAATAGACATTATATTGAAATCCAAACAGATGTTTTTTTGGTCAGAGTATCTGAGTTATGAGCTGTAAAAGCACAGCTCTATTCTGGAAAAGGGGCGGGGAACTCATTTGCATTTAAAGAGACGAAAACAGCGTGTTTTTGCTTCTACTCAAAATGGGCATTTTCAAAATGATATAATAAATGATCTGTGCGTTTTTTTGAGCTGAAACTTAACAGACACATTCTGGGGACACCTGAGACTTATATTACATATTGTAAAAGGGGCACATATTGTAATAGGTCTCCTTTAACAAATGACAGTCGCAAGAGGGACAGACTGTCTTTTCTACACTGTAAAAAATGACTGCAAATTAAACAGTAAAAAAAAAAACTGTAAAAATGCTACAGTAACAATCTGTTAAATGGTTAACGGTAAAATACTGTAAAATTTACAGCAAATAACCAGTGAAAATGCCATTCCCAGAAATCCTTATGTTCGATTTTTTTTTATTTGATGTTTTTTGTTGAAATAACTCTTTCTTCTTATTTTTATTCTTAGCAGTTTTGTACATTAGGGTTCTATTGTTGTTAAATTAATGTTTTTGCATTATTTCAGTTTCATGTATGTTATCATGATCACTGGGAATTTAAGTCAAGTCACATTTATTTCTATAGTGCAATGCAGATTGTTTCAAAACAGCTTCACAGGGAAAAAACAAGAAAATACCAGAAACAATGATGGAAACTCAACTATGCTCAGTTTTGTCATTATTCAGTTCAGCGTTGGTTAATTTCAGATCAGTAAGTGTGAAGTTCATCAGTTTGAAATTTAGCGATAAGCTGTTATACAGAAGGCAGCAATTCCGTTGTTCAGTTTAATGTTGATTCAACTGAATTCAGTAACAGTGTTGATGTTGTGGGATGTGATTTTGCTGTAAAGCACCTCTAGAGAAGATGATAGTGCATCATCCAGCTTAATTCTGTTCAAGTGTCAGTAAACGTGGACATATGAATAAAAATTACTGAAAGTTAAGTGCCATTCAGACCTCAGCTAAGTAAGCTGTAATTTACACAAGATTTGGTTTACAATTCAGCTTATTACAGTTGATACATAATGTTCTAAATCAAACAGAGCAGAGCATTGACATCATAAAATGAAGGATTAGTTCATTATGTCATTAAGTCCAAACCCTTAGGACCTTTGTTCATCTTCGGAACACAAATTAAAATATTTTTGATGAAATCCAAGAGCTTTTTGACCCTTCACTGACAGCAACGGTACCACCACATTCAAGGCCCAGAAAGGTAGTAAGACTTTGTTAATATAGTCCATGTGACATCAGTGGTTCAACCTTAATTTTATAATTTTAAAGAAAACAAAAATAACAAATTTATTCAATAATTTCTTCTTGATGTCATTACTACCTTTCTGGGCCTTGAATGTGGTAGTACTGTTGCTGTCTACAGGGTCAGAAACCTCTTGGATTTCATAAAAAAATCTTAGTTTCTTTTCTGAAGATGAACAAGGTCTTAGGGGTCTGGAATGACAAGAGGGTGAGAAATTAATAACATAATTTTCATCTTTGGGTGAACTATTCCTTACGGAAATATGATTTAAATATGATAGAATTTCTGTGCTTCACTTCTTCGCTAGACTTTTTTTTTTTTTTTGAGGAAAGTGTTTTTGTGTTGTCAAATCATCAAACTGAGTCATGCCAACCAGCCAAACCTCCAGCCTTTAGCTTTGCATTTGTCATTTTCTAGCACTGCTTGATCTCTTTGCTGAGTTTCTAGTTTCATCTCTAGCCTTGCATCTTAGTCTGTGTGTCAGTCTCAGACTTTACAATTCTTTTCTTATGTACAATCCATAAGATCTCATATTCTATTGCAGGTCACAGGAAAGCTACTCAATTATTTTCTCTAATTAATTATAACACACTAACCGTTTACTGCAAACAAGCCTGTGTTCACACCTCTTGAGGCTCGCAGATCTGACAGCACGTCAACTTCCTGCAGCAAAGGTGTTAAACACAGCAGCTCATACATCATATCTGAGACTGTGATGATGGATGGAGGATCAAAGGTTCCAGCCAGCAGCGAGGCCAGAGAGCGAGCTCTTCCGCATGAGGACACATGTTCATTTACCCCACACAGCTGGACCACGTGTCCACAATCCTCATGAGACGCTTTGACCTTTTTTTACTCCAGCACAGAAAAGCCATTAAAAGCACGGCACGAGTGAGACATCACTTATGCCAAAATGTTATTTCGGACCACCTACAGTAAACCTGTCGTGTCTGAGTTGCGTTTCAAATTGATGTCGTCCTTCTGGGCATCCATGCGGAACCACCGTTAAAAACTGCAGCCAGTTGTGCAATGAGAGAAGATGGATAATTCCTGTCAGATTCAACATGAGCTCTATAATCAGCGCTTCTCCAGACTCGCTTGTTCAGAGAGTGTGATTCAGACAATGCTTGGAATCTACTGTAAGTGTAAAAAACACCAGTAAAGAGAAAACCCATAGGGCCTAAAAACCTGCTTAGGAAATGCAGAGCACACCTTCACATTCATGCCTCTCAGCTTGTGTGTTGCATAGATGTGCATAACGCTGACACTGCACTGTACTGAAGGATCAATGTCTCTTTTATGTACAGCAGAGCACATTCCAGCTATAAACAGGATTGACACAACAATACAAATCCCATTCTTGTCTTATCAAATCATTTTCAAGGTAGAGGAGAGAAAAGTTAAACAGAAAAACTCAAATGACCTTGACTGCTGGATTGTTTGAATGAGAAATAACCATGAAGCTCCAAGTCTGAATGCTAAGGTCCCTGTTACACTGGAAAGGATAGGAAAGGATATTTTATACCTTTCTTTCTGTGGAACACAAAATTCTGAAGAATGTTCATGCTGCTCTTTTACACATAATTACAGTGAATGAGGACCAAGGCGTTATCTTCTAAGCTAATAGCAGTGAATGGCTGTGGAGATTTTGAAGAAGGGGTGTGCGATATTGACTATAATATCTCAATCTTTTCTGAAATTTTATCAATAACGATAATTAGACAATATTTTGCTGTGTGTGTTATTGTGCTGACTTACCAAGAATATCAAAAACTCGAAATTTTGATATTTTTCATATTCTGTGTGGTCAGTTCACAGCAGTGATAAAAAATTATTATTTTCCTAAAAGTTTAAATTTGGACCTTTTATGGGCATTTTTACCTTTATAAAACCATTTTCTAAAAGTGTGCATCATCTTTTGAGTCTAATTCTTACATTTATTCAGTCAATTATAATAATAATACATTTAGGCTGTTACTAAACAAAATAAATCAGTATCAACAAAATTCATCTTTGCAGAAGTTGCATATTAAGTGGCATTTAGATGCATTTACATGATAATGCAGCCATATTTGAAATTATTTCAAAAGTGAAAAGATGCTTTGAATGTGAAATTAAAACCGCCAGTAGGTGGCAGTAAGTCGCTGTTAAAAAGTGAGCCATTGCGATTGAACCGAATTATTTAAACACTTGATTTATTCAGAAACGAAACACCTTCATGTTGCTTAGAGACGCAAAACAGTGCTTGGAATGATTTTTGTTGTTTGCAATGATTTTTGTAGGTGAAATTAAGCAAAAACAGGAAATGATGTCTAAAACATAAGTCTTTTAATATTAATTTCTTGTTTATTGAACTGTTGTATAAAATCAATATCACATTTATAGTCATGCTGATTTTTGAAGGAAAAAACAGCACTGTTCGTGTAATATTGTTTAACTATATTAAATGATATAAATATATACATTTTCTGCCCCCATATCTTGAATTCTGAGATCATTCTAAATGCATTTTAATAGACTGATTCATGCAGTGAAAGAATGCACTCTACTTATTAGATTTCATCACATGACGTAACCTTATGCGTACACTCTGTAGGTGTTTTGTTTGTTTTTCGCATTATACTCGATAATGTCAAATTGCACATAGTTGAAACAACAATTACGATATTATCGCAGATGATATATATATAGCACACCCCTATTTTGAAGTCCAATAAAGTGCAACCATCCATCATAAAAAGTGCTCCACATGGCTCCAAGGGGTTAATAAAGGCATTCTAAAGCAAATTGATGCGTTTTTGTAAGAAAAATATCCATATTTAAAACTTTATATACTGTAATCTCTAGCTTTCACTAAGTGTTGTACACACGTTCATGAGAAAGTGGTGTTTTAGCGGATGTAGAATACAGAATGCAGTGATGAATGCAGAAGCGCAGTAGTAGACAGCAAAACAAAACACTGGTCACAAATTAGAAGTACAAAACAAGGAAAAGAAAAATATTGTAGGATTTTTACACAAGTCAAGAAGGGACTGTTTTTGTCTTTGCTATAAACAAAACTTGGTTCTCACAAGACTAGCATATTCTCACCGGAACCTACACTACGTCTATGTCCTATTTTATCCGCTAGATTGCCACTATCTTGTGTACGCAAGTAAGACAGTGGAAGCTAGAGATTGCAGTTTATAAAGTTTCAATTATAGATATTTCTCTTACACAAATGCGTCAAATTGCTTCAAACCCCCGGAGCCATGTGGAGTACTTTTTATGATGTATTAATGCACTTTATTAAACTGCAAAATCTCAACAACCATTCACTGCCATCATAAAGCTTGGTGTTGAAGAGCCAGGATATTTTTTAGTATAACTCTGATTGCATTCGTCTGAAAGAAGAAAGTAATACACACCTTGTTACGGAAGCAGACGGACAACCAAGGTAAGTGATGAGTAATAGGTTTTTATTTCAACAGCAGAGCAAATAGAAGAACAATGACGTGCAGAGATAGGTGAGTATGGATAATTCAGAGAGAATGTTTGCTTGAGGATTGTCCGGGGTGATGACGTATCCGTATTCCTTTGCAGGATCGACAGGAGGAGAAGAGCTGACCAAATGCACACACCAGATGCAGACTTGAGCGGACGAACTGACGGCACACACACCGCTGACTGGAGACGTGGGAAACTGAGCAGACTGGAATCAAACGGAGATCAGGTAAGTAACAACAGGTAAGTATACAAAGGGAATAATGGTGAGTCCGCTTCGTAGAAACGAGCCCGGACAATGACTGGTGAGAGGTGTGTGTTTTTATGGTGTGCAGAGTAATTAGGTGCAGCTGTGCATGATTAGTATTCAGGTGATTGGGATCGCTGTGTGAGAGTGGTGGAAGAGCCTGGCCAATCCGTGACATTACCCCCCTCCCCAGGGCCCACTCCTGAGGGCCTAAACCTCTGACGCCGTGGTGGTCTACCTCGTCCACGAGGTGCCGGGAATTCTGGGTGATTGGAGTGGAATTCTTCCATGAGTGTCGGATCTAATATGTCGGATCTGGAGACCCACGATCTCTCCTCTGGTCCATATCCCTCCCAGTCCACGAGGTACTCCAGCTGACCACCACGGCGTCGGGACCGCAAGATCTCCTTGACGGCGTAGATGGAGCCTTCCTCCAGCATCAGTGGTGGAGGGGGTTCCTCTTCGTGGCCAGGCTCTGTGGAGGGAATCAGAGGGTCGTGAAAGGGTTTCAGGAGTGATACGTGAAATGTGGGATGGATTCTGTACTGAGATGGTAGCTGAAGTTTATAGGTGACAGGGTTGACTTGTTCAAGGATGGTGAAGGGGCCAACAAATCTGGGACTAAGTTTTCTGGAGGGCAGTCGCAAGCGGATGTCTCTGGTGGAGAGCCAAACCTTTTGTCCAGGAGCGTAGACGGGACCTGCGATCCTCCTCCGGTCTGACATATCTTTAGCTTTGCGAACTGCCCTCTGGAGATGGTGATGAGCCTCGTCCCAGACCCTCTCGCTCTCCCGAAACCAATGATCCACTGCAGGCACATCCGAGGGTTCCCCATCCCAAGGGAAGAGTGGAGGTTGGAATCCTAAGACGCACTGGAATGGCGTAAGTCTGGTGGTGGGTTGCCGCAGTGAATTCTGGGCGTATTCCGCCCAGCCCAGAAACTGGTTCCAGGAGTTTTGGTGGCCGTGACAGAAGGTCCTGAGGAACCGTCCCACTTCCTGGATCTTCCTCTCCGTCTGGCCGTTGGTCTGCGGATGATAGCCAGAGGAGAGGCTAACGGTCACACCTAGGAGTTTGAAGAAGGCTTTCCATAGTCTGGAGATAAATTGGGGCCCTCTATCCGAGACTATATCTTCAGGTAGGCCAAAACATCGGAAGACATGGTTGAAGAGATTCTCAGCTGTTTCCAGGGCCGTAGGCAGACCTTTCAAGGGAATCAGACGACAGAATTTAGAGAATCTATCTATGATTACAAGAATGCAGGTATTACCATCCGAAGAGGGAAGATCCGTCATGAAGTCTACTCCTAGGTGTGACCAGGGACGGTTCGGGATAGGCAAGGGATGGAGTTTACCCGCAGGTAGATGACGTGGACTCTTTGATATAGCACACTCTCTACAGCCTTGTACATACCTTCTCACATCCCTTGCCATGTCCGGCCACCAAAAGCGTTGGGATAGCAGCGAGAGAGTATTGTTGGCCCCGGGATGCCCAGTGCCCAGGGAGGTGTGCGTGGAGTGGATGAGATCTACCCGTTGATTTGTTGGAATAAACTGCCGATTAGGTGGACAGCCCGGCGGAGGTCTGGGTTCAGGAGTGGCGACGGCTGGAGGGGCAGACCATTCAATGGGACAGACAGTAATGTGATCTGGTAGAATCTTGGCTGGTGTTTCAATGGTTTCTTGATGATCGTGAAGTCTGGATAGTGCGTCTGCTCGGATATTCTTGGATCCTGGCCGGTAAGATATGGAGAAGTGAAATCTGGAAAAGAATAGGGACCAGCGGGCCTGTCGAGGGCAGAGTCGTTTAGCATCTCTGAGATATTGTAAATTTTTATGGTCTGTGATTACCTGGAAAGGATGTGTTGCACCCTCCAACCAATGTCGCCACTCCTCCAGGGCGAGCTTGATGGCCAAAAGTTCTCGATTCCCGATGTCATAATTCCTCTCCGCCGGGCTGAGCTTCCGGGAGAAATAGGCGCATGGATGGAGTAACTTGGGAGTGCCGTGGTATTGGGAGAGTACCGCGCCCACTCCCGTGGTCGAGGCATCCACTTCGACCACGAAAGGGATGTCTGGATCAGGGTGAGTCAGGAGTGGGGCTTGAGTGAATGCCTCTTTCAGGGCCTGGAAGGCTGCGACGGCTTCGGGAGACCAGGAAAGATCTTTGGGCTTGTTCTTGAGAAGGTTGGTGAGTGGAGCTGTGATGCTGCTGTAATCCTGAATGAAACGTCTGTAGAAATTTGCAAATCCGAGAAATCTTTGAAGCTCTTTGATAGTTGTGGGTTCTGGCCAGGAGACAACGGAAGTGACCTTCCCCTCGTCCATACGAACCCCATGATGATCAATGATGTAACCCAGGAACTGAACGGATGGAAGATGGAATGAGCATTTCTCAGCTTTGAGAAAGAGCTTATGTTTCCGGAGGGTTTGCAGGACCTCCGCAACGTGGTGGCGATGTTCGGCTTCACTCCGGGAGTAAATCAATATGTCATCAATGTAAACAATGACGAAGTGGTGGAGGAACTCCCGGAGTACTTCATGGATGAAGTTCTGAAATACGGAGGGGGCGTTGACCAGACCATAGGGCATCACCCGATATTCATAATGACCAGTAGGGGTCACAAAAGCAGTTTTCCATTCATCCCCCTCACGTATTCTCACCAGATTGTATGCGCTGCGGAGGTCCAGCTTCGTGAAGATGGTGGCGGATCGAAGTTGTTCCAGGGCCGCAGGGACGAGAGGAAGGGGATAACGGAATTTCACTGTTCCTTGGTTGAGAGTCCGATAATCAATGCACGGCCGCAGCCCTCCATCCTTCTTTGCCACGAAGAAGAAGCTGGATGCTGCGGGTGAAGTGGAAGGACGGATATACCCCTGACTCAGAGCCTCCTGAATGTACTCCTCCATGGCCTTAGTCTCCGGAAGCGACAACGGGTAGATTTTCCCTCTGGGCAATGGAGCATCCGGTAACAGGTCTATGGCACAGTCCCATGGCCGATGTGGAGGTAGCTGGGAAGCTCTCTTGGGGCAAAAGACGTCCTTGAAAGAAGTGTAGATGTCAGGTATCTGGACAGATCGTTTCTCGACGGGGCTTTCAACTGACGTGACGCAGACAGGTAGGGGCTTTCGAATCTGCAACGGAAGATCGGGAAAACAGTCTGGTGTGCATCCATCACCCCATTTCTTGATCTCTCCTGTGCCCCAAGAGAGGATGGGATCATGCTTCACCAGCCACGGGCGTCCTAAAATAATGTCCATATTGGCCCCCTCCAGAACCAGAAATTGAATCTTCTCTTTATGGAATAACCCGATCTGTAGCATAATGGATTCACATTTACGATGAATACGTGCCTGTGACTTCGGTGCGGAGATGGAGCTGGCGACAGAGGGCATGCGAGATGAAATTCCCTGCTGACCCGGAGTCGATAAGGGCGGTAGCTGAAACAGAGAGTGAGTGGGTAGTTAACTGAACATTGGTAGTGAGAGGAGGCATCTTCTCAATGTCCGAATTGAATACACTCACCGAGGAGGTCACTGGACGGAGCGGACAGTTCAGCCTGACATGTCCGCTTGCACCACAGTACATACAAAGACCCCGGGTCAGCCTCCTCTGTCGCTCATCAGCCGTGAGCCTGCCAGACTCGATGATCATGGGTTCTGGAGGGGTGACTGGCTCAGACGGGCGGAGGAGTGCTTGAGTGAATAGATCAGGATCCGACTGATAAGCCTTCATCCTATCCGAACAGCGAAGAGATTGCTGTATAAACTTTTCCAAACCAATGTTGTCGTCCAGGGTTGCCAACTGCAGACGGAGTTTGGGTTCCAAACCGAGCCGGTAGGTGGTAAGGAGGGATCGCTCATTCCATCCACTGGCAGCAGCTAACGTGCGGAAACGAAGAGCATAGTCCTGTGTGGACATCGTTCCTTGCTTGAGATGATATAGTTGCTCTCCAGCGGATACCCCTCCATCCGAACAACCAAACACCTCCTTAAAGTGATTTACAAATGTCTGCAGAGAGTGAGTTACCGGCCCGGCTTGCTGCCAGATGGTCTCAGCCCACCGGAGGGCCGATCCAGTAAGGAGCGATATGATGAAGGCAATCTTCGACTGATCTGTAGGATACAAAGCAGGTTGCATGGTGAATATGAGAGAACATTGTAACAGGAATCCGTTGCACTCCTCCGCCCCGCCAGAGTAGGGCGCCGGTCGAGCCATGGGACTGGAAGGAATGTTGGCCGAAGAAGTGCTCGGTGCTGGTGGTGCATCGGGAAGTGGTGCAGATGGTAGATTTGGTGAGGTAGATTGTAGCAAAACTTTCCGCAATGAATCCACCAGCTCCTGGAATGGATCGGGATTGCTCATGCTGGTACTGTAAAGGTCCGGGCTTCTGTTACGGAAGCAGACGGACAACCAAGGTAAGTGATGAGTAATAGGTTTTTATTTCAACAGCAGAGCAAATAGAAGAACAATGACGTGCAGAGATAGGTGAGTATGGATAATTCAGAGAGAATGTTTGCTTGAGGATTGTCCGGGGTGATGACGTATCCGTATTCCTTTGCAGGATCGACAGGAGGAGAAGAGCTGACCAAATGCACACACCAGATGCAGACTTGAGCGGACGAACTGACGGCACACACACCGCTGACTGGAGACGTGGGAAACTGAGCAGACTGGAATCAAACGGAGATCAGGTAAGTAACAACAGGTAAGTATACAAAGGGAATAATGGTGAGTCCGCTTCGTAGAAACGAGCCCGGACAATGACTGGTGAGAGGTGTGTGTTTTTATGGTGTGCAGAGTAATTAGGTGCAGCTGTGCATGATTAGTATTCAGGTGATTGGGATCGCTGTGTGAGAGTGGTGGAAGAGCCTGGCCAATCCGTGACACACCTAGGACGGCTTGAGGGCGAGTAAATCGAAGGGTCATTTTCATTTTTGGTTTAACTATCCCAAAGTGTTGCAACATCGCACTCTCTATAACGCTGAATATCTGTACGTCTGCGAGCCAAATCACTGATATTAAGCACAGAAGTCCTGTACATGTGACACTGCTTCATTTAACCACATTCCCTCTATCCTTTTTTTTAACGTTCATCCTTTGGAGTGACTAATTTACACAGAATCCACTATGGTTCAATTACTTTGCCATTGCACTCAGACAAGTCAGAGACTAAATGAGTCAAAGCGTATCCGCACTGCCAGTTTTAATCAAAAAGCTAATGGTTAAAAGTAAGGGCCGTTTTACCAGGTGCCTCGTTAGGTTTGACACAAACTGATCGTTGTACTGTACCTGCATTAATATAAGGCTTTTTCATCTTCAGACCTCACAACACAACTTATAAAAGACCAATTATAAACTACTGTAAACAGGGTTTGAAATTAACACCCGCCAACCTGCCAAATGCAGGTAAAAATGACGCTGTCAAATCACTAGCCAATTTAGCGGGTTACTTTTCGTAAGTTATGTTCACTCATTCATTTCTTAGGGAAGTTCATGCAAGCCAGATCTGTGCAGGTTTAGTGCAAATACTTAACTAGTGAGACATCATGACATTATGGAATATATTGCAAAAACCAAACAAAACATACGGATTGCAGGCATTTGCGAATACGTGATGAAGACTGGTTAGACTAACTTAGTGCGCATTTAGAGTGCTTTCTTTCACTGCATGATTGAGTCTATTAATATGTATTAAGAATGATCACATAATTTAAGATAAGGAGGCAGAAAATTTACATATTTATATCATTTCTTATAGTTAATCAATATCACACGAGAGTTTTTTTTTTTCTTAAAAATCAGCATGGTTACAAATGTGATTTGTATATAGCAGTTTAATAAACAATAAGTTCAAGAGCGTTCTGTTTTAGACACCATATTGGCTGTTTTTGCTTTATTTCGCCAACAAAAATCATTCCAAATACAGCCACAGCATTGTTTTACGTCTCTGGGTAACATATGACAGTGTTTCGTTCCTGAATGAGTCAACCGTTTAAATGATTCGGATCAATTTCAACGACTTGCTGCCACCTACTGGCGGTTTTAGTTTCACATTTAAAGTATTTTTTTTTTTTGTAATAATTTTAAATATCAGTATTCAGTGTTTTATGTTTAAATATCAAAACATTATTTATGCATTTGTAACTGTAGGTTAAAGCATTCCATGTCCCTCTAAGCTGCATTAACATGTGTAAATACATCTAAATGCCACTTCAAAAATCCATTTAACGTTATTGGAAAATATTAATTTATATCACTGCTGTAAACTGTCCATGCAGAATATATGTGACCCTGGACAACAAAACCAGTCATAAGGGTACATTTTTTGAAATTGAGATTTATCTATCATCTGAAAGCAAATAAGCTTTCCATTGATGTATGGTTTGTTATGACAGGACAATATTTGGCCATAATATACCTATTTAAAAATCTGAGGGTGCAAAAAATTGAAATACTGAGAAAATCGTGTTTAAAGTTGTCCAATTTAAGTTATTAGCAATGCATATTACTTATCAAAAAGTTCTGATATATTTACGATAGGAAATTTACTAAATATCTTCATGGAACTTGATCTATACTTAATATACTAGTGATTTTTGGCATAAAAGAAAAATCAATAATTTTGACCCATACAATGTATTTTGGCTACTGCTACAATATTACCCCAACTTATGACTGGTTTTGTGGTCCAGGGTCACATATAGAATATCAAAAACTTTAGGAGTCAGCTGTACACGGTAGTCAATAAGATATTAGTGAGTAAAACGTTAATTACAATCCCTGACTGTAAATCTAGCAAACAACATCAGCTTCGTCACCAAAGTCACAACTTTTGTTGGACAACTTCTGATGACATTTGCACTGGTGTGAGGACCGGACAATGATCCTTCCGTCCAACAACCCGTCAACTGCATGAGATCACAGCAATTAACAAATGACCATGAGCCAATAATCCATCAATACCAATTCAAATCCAGCCCTTCAGGCTTCCAGTTCTTTCTGACTTCAATGACATTTAGGGCAAAGACAAAAGTTCTGCTTCATGAAGTAAGCTTTAGGTATTAGATTCAGTACTAGCACTGTGTGATTTAAATACCGCTTTTCCTACTTTGGAATTTCCTTCCAGGTTCAGTCGAACTCATGACTGCAACACCTCTAATGAAAACAGATGGCTCAAAACAAATTACCATCGCAAAGCTCGCTTTGGCATTTTCTCCATACGTCTTGGTTCCCCTTCGTATGCTTCTCCGACAATATGTGAAAAATGGTCGAATCAATCGAGGAGGAATTTATTAGCCACCTTACTTAGACTGCCAAATCCGACCATCTGTTTTTATTGGACAAAACACAGAAATCCAATGCTTCGGTTTAATGTCTTGGCACGGGAATGATGTTGTGTTTTTTTCTTTTGTTAGACAGAAGACTTGCTTATTGCTTCTCCCGCTGATGCATTTCAAAGCGCTCATGGTGTCGGTCACCTTGTTTGTTAGTGCAAACTTTAACGAAGCTACAGATTGACAAACGCAAATGATCAGAAACAACAAAATAAATAAATATATTAACAAAAATCTTAACTTGCACAAATCGTGCACATATAAAACAGTTCATCAGTGGTTTTGTTTATATGTGCATCACAATAAATAAATAACTAAACACATAAATACACATGAAAGATCGTTTCCAAAGATGGCTTTGCTCTATGCAACCATGACATTTTTATTTTCTTTCTGCAAAGTTCTCACGCTGACTGGTGCCAAGTATGCTAATACAATTGGATGTTTGTTAAAGCGTTCAGGAGAGTTAGCAGAGCTCTCAACACTGTATTATTCATGAACTCTGAATCATAGCACTTTTTAATATTACATTTATCTAGGCTGTACAGGCGATAGCGACATCAGCACTAGTTCATTTCATACCAGCAAAACACAATGCGACTGCAGCTATTATACTGATGAATAAAGGCAACTGTACGCAGTTATGCACACTACATGCAAAAATGTACTTTAATCCCGCAGTGTGCTGAAAAAACTCACAATGGCTGAATTTACAATAGCATACCACCATATGTAACAGAGTTTTATGCTAGTATTCTGAATTGAAAGACAAGGTTTTGTTTGCTAAGAGACTATTTCGCCCCCATATTTATTATTTAAAACCAGAAATCCACCCCCACTATATAATCTGATGGTTTATCAGTATTGTTGCCAAATGTTGGCACTTGATAATGTTAAAAATGGCATAGAAAAATGAACATACTGTACTGGTAGTACTAGCAGATGCTTTTGTCCAATAAAGGAGCCAACAATGTTAGTAAAGTTAGTAATCTTCTGTATTATTGAAGAAAAACACAATAAAAACTACATATATTCCTTCAGTTTTCTTTGTTTTGTTAAATAATTAAAAGTTACACTTCATTATTGAATGAACAGGCCTACATTAATCTGTTTTTTGGTAAACTTTCTACGGTGTAAAAAAAAATGCATTTTAATTATAGTATAAATTTAATTCAGAATAATTCATTCTTTTATTGTTCACTATGGCACACTTCTGACAAGTTAAGCATTGGTTTTGCTTGAGCCCCAGCAGCAATAAATAAGATTTATAACGTATAGCTTTTTTTTTTGCTTTCAAAAAAAAGGATGATGCAACTGAGACATTTTACATAACACGAAATGACACTTAACTCAGAAATGATGAAACCTTTTTAACTTATGCAGATCTTGCCTTTTATTCAGTGGAGGAAGTGCAAACACTGCCTACACACACGACGCCTATAAACAGGTGGTGATATGATAAACAATTTAATTGGCTATGATGTGTAAACCTCTCCATCGCTATCTCCATCTCTCCTGTTCTAAAGAATATACATACTAACAACATTTTAAAACCTCACTCTGTCTCTATTACAAACATAATACACCACTCGTTTTTTCTCAACACCCACACTTAGACTCCGGCTGGCACTACACTGGACTATACAGCCTTTGGAAAATATATTATTACACGCTCCTCTGGGTTTAGATGTCAGTTATCGCAGTCTGTTGTGTAACGGCCAGCAGCTCTTTAAGAGGGACGTGTTGTAGGAGCTTTACTGGGCTGTCAGGGCTGGGAGACGGTGAGGACGGTACAGCCGTTCAGGCTAATTTCTCCCTGTTCTCGCTCACACAGATGAGACCAGACAGCTCGAGCTGTCCGACAGCGTTGGAGTCAGGAAGAAAGTTTCCTCTCGTAGTCGAGACGTTGCGCACGTCTCAGGCAGATGGGGCTCTCGGAAAGAAGTTTGATTCCAGTCAACAGCGGAGAGCCCTGGAGATTCAGGGGAAATTTAGTGCACGCATCGTTTAGCTCTTTAATTTCAGGCTCCTGACTGGAGCTTCAGTGTTCTATGGCTGATTGGCTTTTCTTCTCATTACTAACGTGGTCGCTCTCTAGAGAATCCCACCCGTTGCTTTTTACCCAAAATGATTTATTAAAGCGCACTACAACATACTCATAAACAAACCTCAGGTTCGAGTAAAATCTGTGAAATGTCAAGGCAACTTGGTGCTGTGGCATTTAATAAATTACTTTTGTGCTGAAAGCCCGTTTTGGTAACTCGGGTTAAGACAGGTAGAGTAAGATGGCTGAAGATGAAGAACAATCTGTATTCACTTTCACACAGGAACACATGATGATGAATGATGATCCATCAGCCAATATATTATTAAAGGAAATAATTTGAATCATTTGCTAATTTAGTTGTTATACGTCACAACACTTTGGTAAGATGGCACAGCTTTAGATTTTTTTGTCAGCAGTGATCAAGAGAAAAAAATTAAGCTGTGTGACATTTTGCCTCATCCTAGCCCCTAGTAGATTAAATCAAGTATGTTGTGCTAAAGTTTGTGGGTGTATTTGACCTCTGTAATATTTCGAAAAATACTGCTAAATCTTCTACACACACATACAATGGTTCTTCAGCAGTTCTTCGAAGTTGTTGAGGTGCTACAGTGTCTTGCGAAAGTATTCATACCATCATTTATTTCATATTTTGTTATGTTGCTCATGTTAAACTGTTTTAAATCGCTTTTTTCCCCACATCAATCTACACGCCATGCACTATAATGACAAAGCAAAAACAGAATTGTTTTTTCAATTACAGCTTCATAAATGTATTAAAATGTATTCTGGTTTCTCCATCAATTGCTCAGTTTGGTCAGGAGGCCAGCTCTAGGAAGAGTCGTGGTTGTTTCAAACTTCTTCCATTAAGGATAACTGAGACTACATGCTTCTGTGAACCTTCAATGTAGCTGAATTTTTTTCTGAACTCTTCCCCAGATGTACAGCTTGATGATGCAATCCTGTCTCTGAGTTTTACAGGCATTTTTTTACCTCAGGACTTGGTTTTTGCTCTGATTCAATTGAATTTGCCAAAGGTTAAAGGAATAGTTCACTCAAAAATGAAAATTTCTCCATGATTTACTCACCCTCAAGCCAGGTGTATATGACTTTCTTCTTCCAAACAAAGTCGGAATTGTTTTAAAATTTATCCTGGCTCTTCCAAGCTTAGGCTGTGCAAAAAACACTCAAGCTCTTTTTCTCTTATAGTGAAATTCGCTGACATTTTGAACTTCTTGTTTTCGACTTTTAATTCATTACTGGTGTTTAGTATTCTCATTCGTTTATTCTCACCTGAGCTTACACTACAAATGTGGCTTATGTCATACGTCAGGGAAATAGCCAGAACTCGTCTCTCTCGCAAACGCGCAAACGTGCATACGCCGTTGCCGGAAGTCAGTGATTTGAGTTTATAATTTGAAAAATATAAATATTTTTGTTATAAAAACCCATGGATCAGTTACTAACCCCCCAGAGGCATATGGGTTAGTTTTACGGTGGATATATGTGCTTTTTGGAGCTTCTAAATAATAGCCACTATCCACCACCATTATAAAGCTTGGAAGAGCAAACAACTCTGACTGTGTTCATTTGGTAGAAGAAAGTCATATACACCTATGATGGCTTGAGGGTGAGTAAATCATGAGGTAATTTTCATTTTTGGGTGAACTATTCCTTGAAGCGTACTAACATAAAAGCAATATGAATGCTCCTGAGCTCAATTTCAAATGTCCCAATAATACTTATGCAATGGAATCATTTCAGTTTTTTATTTGTAATAAATTTGCATAGATGTTTAAAAAAAAAATGTTTTGGTATGGAGGGTAGAATCTTGTGGGAAAAAAAAAAACCCCATAAGGCAGCAACATAACAAAATGTGAAAAAAAGTAAATACTTTTGCAAGGCACTGTATATAACATTTAAAATGGTTTCCTATGATTGCATACCAATGAACCACTTTTAGTGCTATTTACCACCATTTCTGTTTAGAATGGTCAAGTTTACCCTTTAGGATTATTGCATTAGGCGTATTTTATGACAAAGTACTTCCACAAAGACATTCAATTTATAGACAACTTTACTTGAGCCAGATACGTTTAAATGTTTATGGTAATCAGTCTCAAACCTTATTTAAGTAAAATCAACTTTACAGATACTGTGTCTCATCATTTAGAGAAGTAAATGTGATGTGTGTTGGGGTAGAGAGAAAGACTGTGCGTGTATGTGTGTGCTGGTATTCACCATCTTACAGGGACTAAATGTCCCCACAAGAATAGTAATACCAAATTTTGACCTTGTGGGGACATTTTTTAAGTCCCTATGAGCAAACAAGCTTATAAATAATAAAGAATGTTTTGAAAATCTAAAAGATGCTGAAAGTTTTGTGTGAGGGGTAGGTTTAGGGTAAAGGGAAATATAGTTTGTACAGTGTAAAAAACAAAAAAAAACAAAAAAAAAACATTATGCATATAGAATGTTCCCATAATGATAAGAATACCAGTGTGTGTGTGTCTGTGTGACAGTAAGTATGTGTCTGTGGAAAGGGAGAAAAAACAAAGACACTGCTGTAATGAATTTGTGCAAGAAACTTTCTGAAGCAACATACTGAATTATACAGTATTCTTAAAAACACTAACTTAAAAGTGTAATTTCCTTTCATTCTTAAATCTGAGAACAATTCTGTCAAATAACACAATGACTGATGTTCCCCTTGTGAAAAAGCACAGAGCGTTTCTTTAACAGCGACGGAGCACTGAATGTCTGACGATGACAGATGAGGCTTTTCTTAGAAAAATAAACATGAATCATTACCAAAGAGTGCTCAAATAAACCGTTATAAATTACCCTAGGCATCGAGAAGCACAAAACAGTTAGCAAAAAACAAAACAAAACATTATTTTTATTATATATATATAATTGTTCATTATCATCTCATCAATCCCCCAGCTTATTTATTTTGGTCTTTTGGGTAATGATTAACATTTACTTTTCTGAGATAGATAGGGTTAGGTTTAAGAAAGAAAGTAAGATGTTTTGAAGAACATATAGACGTTGACATAAGAAGCACAATATGCTACGCTGTGCTTTATCTTATTATAGCATGCAGGATCAAAAGTAATGTGCCATTTCTTCTTCCACAGCATTCTCTCAAGTACATTCCCATTTCAGTTCCAGGTTTACAGACAGGAGTGTGAAATAGGCAGGTTTGGAGTGGAGACATTACATTTCCAGAGTGCGGAAAGAGCGCCATTAGCACAGAGCTGTCTTGGTTTAATCTGATCTCATCGTTACACAAGGGCTTTAAAAGAGAACGCTGAATGAGCATTAGGAACAACGCGTTACATTCTGCTGTACGATCTTCCGAAAGGCTTCTGGTGTGAGCGAGTGCAAAGTAATTCAGAGCTATTCAGGGGAGCCATCATGGGCTCATTTGATTGTGTATCAGGTGTCTGTGTGGTTATTTACAGAGATGTTCTTTGCTTTAGTTGCATTGTAATGACTTCAGCGGGGCACTGAAGAGCTTCCTAGCCTGAGGTGACTAGCAGCGATCGCTGATGAAATGTGAACGGCAGATCACTTTCGTCTTGATCTTGCGCCAAGCTACGGGTAATTTCTCGAGGATGCTAAGTTACACGGCTCTGGCTTGAATCTGGTCGGCTGCCAAGCCTCGACTCCTGAAAGTCAAGTTTTTTCAGAGTCAATAATCAGCATGTAGCAGAGCTTATTTCCATAGCAATGAACCTTATTAATTAAAGCAGTTCAGCAGTGCTTTAAAATTCTTCTGAAGCATTCATGACAAACTGTGGTCTTCAAACATCCATCTGCTGAAAACCTCAATCATTCAGTGAAAGTTACTCATTATGTATTCCTAGTTTAGGATTCGATAATTGTTGATGGCACAAATAGAAAACTATAGGTTTATTCAAAGTAATTGTACAGTAATCACATAGTGTGGTATAATTGTCATCTTTATATTGTTTAAATATATGCAGTTCTAATTAAGCCAAGTGGATTTTGAATGATTATTATTATTATTATTATTTTATATATATATATATATATATATAAACAAAGTTTTTATTGCTGAACACAGCAGGTAATCTTACTAACATCTATCAAGTTTCTCCTTTCCACACAGTCAAAGTAAAGCTGCAGTCAAATTCAACTTCAATTTTGCTTGGTTTAAAAAAAAATAATACTAAAATAAAAAAATCTATTACCCATCTCTGGTCACACTTTGTGGCCTATGAGAAAATTCCATCAAAAAGCACTTTTGTATCTCGGCTTTTCCTGCTGAACAAATGTGATGAAATTGGCTTACAGAAACCCTGTGCATGAAATGGACTTTCAGAGATATCAGTTCAGAGAGATATTCAGCTGAAAGAAAAGGCCAGATAACCTCGTTTATTACTGGCTCTCTGGGATACTTGACTTATATTGGTCAATTCCAGCATCCTGGAGTCAAATATTTACATGTAACATCTGCCAGATGATCACTTGTTTATTTGAAATAATGAGAAACTTCAGCCTTTGTATCAAAGAACTATAAAACTGGCTCTTTTATGGTGGGTCACAACACAAAAACACTCACATATCACGTATCTTTTGTCACTGATGTCAAAGACTACATGTGTATTTTGATGTAAATTAATCTGTCACTTGGTAGAAGCAGCAAATCACGCAGATGCCGACATGGACATGACCTCATCTTCAGAAAAACATGAACTAAGCTGTAAAAGATTGCATTTTCTTGCTTATCAGGAAAAAAAAAAAAAATATATATATATATACAGAGCTGGGTAGATTACTTACAAATTGTAATCAGGTACAGATTCCAGATTCCATGACAAAAATTGTAGTCGGTAGTGTAATCAGTTACATTACATATTTTAGATAATCTAATCAGATGATTTTTGGATTACTTAATTTAACTTGTTTATCACATTGATTTAAATAGGATTATCTTGTACCATAATGAGGTAAAAAATGCAAAGAGTAAGAAAATATGTTCCATTCTTTGTCATTTACAACATGAAGTGCATTAAACACTATATTACATCAAGGTTTCCCAAACTAGGGTTCGTAAAGGAACTGCAGGGGGTTTGTGAGTTTAATGAAAGCTAACAATTAATTACATCATAAAAAAAAGAAATTAAAATAAATCATTTTAAAACAAAGTCCCTTTCAAAGATAGTCTGTAGACTACATTTGCAACGCCTCCGGTCAGCTCATGGCCAAGTCTTAATAAATGGGTGAATCCTGAAATCTCAAAACCTGCTTGCTGAACTCACAATTAAATTACATGTCAAATCTGCAATAAAACTGAAATTAATAGCCCCATGAATGTAGTTTCTTATGCTCAAATAGCAATTAAAAAGCTTTTTTTTTTCAGGGGTAGCTATAATAAATACAGATGCATCTCAATAAATTAGAATGTCATGGAAAAGTTCATTTATTTCAGTAATTTGTTAAATGTAAGCCAAAATCATTACAATTTGAGTTGAATTACTAAAATAAATTAACTTTTCCACAACATTCTAATGTATTGAGATGCACCTGTATATTTGGCATATAAGGTTTAGATGACAAACAGTTTGGAATGCCTGCATGACATGTATATAAGAAATAATGTAAATGTAACATAAATAAAAACTAATTTTTAATGAGTTGGGAAGACAAGCTTTCCAAAGGCATAATAATACATGGTTAAAAACCTGTTAAA
This sequence comes from Cirrhinus molitorella, assembly GCA_033026305.1. NCBI lineage: Eukaryota > Metazoa > Chordata > Actinopteri > Cypriniformes > Cyprinidae > Cirrhinus > Cirrhinus molitorella. The sequence continues at coordinate 30,725,850 of CM065136.1, read as the reverse complement.
ATGAATGTGTTCACCAGTAATTGGCAGGCTGTTTTAGAAATGAAAATTGAAAAGATAAAAAAGAGAAATTAGGGGGAAATCAATGAATTATAAATAATTTATTGCTATTGTGTGAATAATATGTAATCATGTAATCCATGAAAAAGTAACTGTACTCTGATTACGAGTACTTTAAAATGTAACTTACTCTGATTACAAGTACTTCATTTTTGAAATCGGATTACGTAATCCAGATTACATGTAGTCAGTCACTACCCAGCTCTGTCTATATATATATATATATATATATATATATATATATATATATATATTTACACGTATGTAATGAACATTTTATTTAGCGTGAATCTCATCAAGTTAGTGTTTTAAGCACTTTCCATGTAGCCTATTTCAATATAATAACTCAAGGCAGTAACAATTTGAACAATATAGTTTATTTGTGAACTTATGTTCAGATATTCTTTCTAATAGTCAACTTTTTTTTTGTTCAGGCGGGATTTATCGTATGAACCAATCACAGCCGATCATAACCAGTCATATATCCAATCACATGGATGGCAGTAGTACAAAATCTAACATTAAAAACTGTTTAAATCACTCATGTTCTAAAGTAACATTGTTTAACAGTTGTTTAACAATTGCAATTAAAATTATTCAACCCCTTGACCTGAAAGACATTTTGCTGCAGAGAACAAAATTATATGAAGACAATTTCATAAACGAAAGCATCAGTAAACTATCGAAGAAGGATTATTAATACATATTTAAGTGATTCTGAGAACATTAAGTTGATGACTAATGGAAAAACAAAAAACTCAAATTGGCTCTAAACACTGATGTTCAAAATGATTTAACTATTAATTATTTTATCAAAAGTCAAACAGAATCTTTTATTTTTTATAATTTTTTTTTTTTATAAAATATTATTATTATTACAATATTACTAGCCCCCTTAAGAAATTATTAGTTTGATTAGCTATAGAACAAACCACTGTTGTCCAATGACTTGCCAAATTAACCTAATTTTCTTGCGAAACAACTAGTAAAATAATATACAAGACAAAAGAAATTAGTTTGGACTTGAGAGAAAGAATTGTTAATGCTCAAAGATGGACACAGATACACACGTTTATCAAAGCGTTTTCAAGTGTCAAGAACTGCAGTGAGATGCATTATCAAGAAGTTTATAGAGAACAACACAGTGGAGAACAAGACGGGCAGAGGCAGGAAGCGAAAGATTTCAAAAACTTTGGAAAGAAAACTAGTGAGAGAGGTTTCTAAAGACCCAAGAACAACTGCCAAGACACTAGTGAATGACCTAGCCAAGTCTGGAATTGATGTTTCAACGAAGACAGTCACTAGAGCCCTGCACAGGAATGAACTGAGAGGCTGCCGACCAAGAAGGACTCCACTTCTGAAGAAGAGACACCTCCAAGCTAGAATGAAGTTTGCTAAGGACAACCTGGGGGAATGTGATGCATACTGGAAACGTGTCCTTTGGTCAGATGAGACAAAACTAGAGCTTTTTGGCCATAGAAATGTTGCCTATGTTTGGAGAAAGAAGGGAGAGCCATTCAACCCCAAGAACAGCGTTCCCACAGTGAAACATGGTGGTGGGAGTATAATGCTGTGGGGATGTTTCAGTGCGTTTGGAACTGGGAATCTTGTCAGGGTTGAAGAAAACATGAAAAAGGAAGACTATAAGAAGATTTTGAAAGACAACCTCAGACAGTCTGCAAGAAAATTTGGTTTGGGTCGACATTTTGTCTTCCAGCATGATAACGACCCAAAGCATACCTCATTTCTGGTGAAGACATACCTCCAAATGAGCAAAGTGAGTGTACTTGACTGGCCTGCACAAAGCCCAGACTTGAATCCAATAGAAAATCTGTGGGGCACACTAAAGTCCAGAGTTTGTGCCAGAAGACCAACAAATCTGGAGGAGCTTAAGAGATTTGCTAAGGAAGAATGGGCTGTCCTTCCTCAGGAGACATGCTTGAAACTTGTTGAGAACTACAGCAAACGACTAAAGGCTGTTATCAAGCAAAAGGGATACACTATTGACTATTAACATCAGAGGGCTAATAATTTTGACCAGTAGACTTTTTAAAATTCTTGGTTATACATTTATTTCTATTTGTATGACAAACCCTAAAAGCTTCCTGAATAAAGTATTATGTTTAAAAATGCTGTGTTTCTTTCTGTTAAACAACACTTGGGAGTTATTTGAAAAATAATGAAATATTTTATAAAGGGCTAATAATTTTATATATGTATATATATGACCCAGGCTACATGTAATCATCTGCAAGAATGAAACAGTTTGTGCCACAGTGTGTTCTGTCCTGTGAATTAATGGCTGCCAAGAGCATAAAACCATCAAAATTCAAGAGACATTTAGAAAGCATGATCATCACTTTTTCTGTTCAGCCTATGGCATGTTATTGCACATATTTCTGGGCCAGTGGGTTCTTTACATAAAATATGCACTGTTATGTTTACATAAACAGTATAAAGGGAAAAAACATAATCTGCACAAAGGAGGATTTCATGAAGCAGTCCTAAAAGACAAAACCAGCAGCCAGAAGCAAAACTGCTACTTGAAAGATGGACAATATCAAGTGGTATTTCATGCTTGAAATTGTCCAAATATGAGAAGATGGACGAACAAAGTCAATATGAACAAAATGAACCAAGCTGTATAGTCTATCATGTTAAAGCTAAAGCTCTCAGAAATCCCAGAAGAGGTAAACAGTCATTTCTGCTTGTCTTGGGGTAATATATGAGTACATGCCGAACACATTGGAGAGTTTCAAAGCACGCAGGATTTCATCAGACTGTGCCTTACATGGGCGCATGGATGTGAGGCAGAGAACAAGCAACAACGCTAGAAAAAAAGAGGAACAAACGAAAACAGATTACAGGGATTCAGTCATTTATCAAGGCCAAGCAGACAGATATCGCCTCACAGATAGCAGAACGGCTGAAAAAGGCCCTTTGAAATCGCAGGCCCGACTCCAGCCCACTGGCTGCGCATCTGCAGCTGCATCAGTGCTGCAGTTCACTTCCCATTTTTACTTTAAAAGGAGGATTAATTCACAAATTCAAAAACACTGCACTGGCTTTAAAAAAAGTCCTTGTACTTCACTCTATTCTTAAAAGTAGGAGATTGCCTTCACAGCGACTCCGATTTGTCTTTGGCCTCAGGTTCGAGTTTAAGAAACTTCACACACTCCTTTAGCAGTAAGAGTAAGAGGACAATTTCTGTCCTCAGGCTTGTCGCAAAGCCGGAAGAGCGGAAAAGGATTCTGCAAGATAATTTAATCCTTTAAACAATTTGTCAAGATCTCTCATACAAAAGATTGTCTTTAAATCTTTAACAAACCATTGCTTCCTGACAGGCCGAGGAATAAAGCTCACGGTTCACTTTAGCTAGACCTTCATCTCTAGGTCAAGACTGCTTTTTATCAGCCCTGAAAACTACTTAATGCTCATTCATCTTGTCCTCAGAAATGGGAAAAAACTGTGCAAGATTATGTTTTCTTTTTACCATTGATGTGTTCATTAGGCCTGCGTCCATTTCTTGCCCCTGAAAAGCATTCGAAGGTACATATTCTCACTCAAAAAAACGTTCTTTCATTTTCTCACCCTCATGTTGTTCCAAATCTTATTTTGAAAAATCTCTTGGTGTTTTTTTGTCCATACAATGGAAGTCAGTGGAGTGCAATGTTATTTTGGGCTCCAGTGACTTTCCTTCTATGGAGAAAACAGTTCTTCGGAATTCTTCTTTTGTTTTTCAGAAAGTTTTCCTGTAGCTCAAACAGTAGATCACAGGGCTTGAAACGTCTGGGTATCCTGGGCTTGAATCCCAGGGAGAGCAAGAACTGATCAAAAATGCAAATGTGTACCTTGAATGCTTTAGATGAATACATAAATGTAAATATAGTCAAACAGGTTTAAATGACATTGAAATATTTGACTCAATATTTTTGTCAACTTGTTTTCTTTCAGTTAGCACAGGTTTTGTATTTCTTTTTGCATCAACTGATTGATTGTAGGCCTTATTGATCTGTGCTCATGAACCTCAGTTTCTGAGTAACAAAACATTATTTGAGGTTAATTTTGGCAATGATCACTCAAAAATTGAGGTGCATAAGCTCAGATCAATGAGGCCTATGATCAAAGATATTTAACTAAATATTTGGCTCTAATATAGCATAACAGTCCAGGCAATCCGTATATATATATATACTGTCAAAAAAAAAAAAAAATATATATATATATATATATATTTTTTTTTTTTTTTGTCAGTAGGTTTTTGTCCAATGTGACAACATTAACTGGCATTTTCAGGAAAAAGAACATGCTATAGTTTACATTAGGCCAGTGTTTCTCAACACTGCACATTTTGGCATGTCTCTTATCAAATCAAACTCATCTAATTTATCAGTTAGAAAAGAAACAGAAGCTGAAATAAATAAGGAGGATAGTGTTGGGTGTTTCCAGGACTAGGACTGACACACACTGATCATCCACTCATATTTTCATTGACAGTAATTTCATAACAGACACATTAGAGACAAATCAACCACAAAAAGGAGCCACAACAAAGCTCTGCCAAAGGATAATTTGTAACAGGTATGTAATATACAAAAGATGTCCTTCAATGAGGGTTAATAGGCCGGCGTGTCCTAGAGAATGACGCATTGGCACATCTTGAGATAGATAAGAGAGCTGGGAGATGAAATCACACACACGGCGAGAGTAAAAGAGCTTCATTATTTAAGCGTAGCTTCCATTCACAGCGCGGCTCATCTCGAGGACGCTAATGGGGAGGGTTTGCTGGTGCAGACACTATGATGAATGCATTGGGGGTCTGGAAACTCTCATATTCAGCCTTAACAGCTGTTTTTCTGCATGACGGGCTCGTTCAAAGAGAGATCTGTCATTTGGTTTGTCGTCTGCGCTTTTTGCATTTACATTATGGTAGAGAAAGCATGTTTGGTTGCTTTAGTGTTACTGGTGTAATGGAATCAAATATTTACGTTAGGTGTTTATCTTATGTCTACATGTACATTAGAGCAGGATAAAAGACATGCAGCTGAAACAGTTTAGACACTGTCTTTGCATATTTATATTTTTTTTAATATTTTTTTTTTATGTTTTTGAAATAAATCTCTTCGGCTTACCCAGGCTGCATTTATTTGATCAAAAATACAGTAAAAATTGTGAAAATTATTAAAATCTGAAATAGCTGTTTGCTATTTAAATATATTTTAAAATGTAATTTATTCCTGTAATTGAAGCTGAATTTTCAGCATCATTACTCCAGGCTTCAATGTCACATGATCCTTCAGAAATCACTCTAATATGCTGATTTGCTGCTCAAGAAACATTTCTGATTATTATCAGTGTGCTGATTCATATTTACAGTAGAAGGACTGGGGTATGGGGTAAGCAAAAAAATCTAGTTTACTGCTTGAAATAAGATTATTTTGCTTGTTTTAAGCAAAAACTTGTGACTTCTTTTTTTCTGAAAACAAGGCAATCATTTTTACTTGTCTAGAAAATCCTTCTTGATTTAAGAATTTTAGATATTTTGGCTGAAAACAAGACAAAAAAAATTTAAGTAAGAAAAGCATTTTTTGCAGTGTACACATACCTCAAAAGTCAATTTAACACAGTTTTAAGCTGTAAATAAACTAAGTTAAAAAATCATAACTTGTTATTAAAAAAAAAAAAAAAAAACATGGCTTGGAAGTGCTAATTCTCATCCAGCTTTCAGAACAATACTCTGAGTATCTTTATATCTCGGAGTGAGGTAATAAAGGTTTGTCTGTGGGTGGAGGAGTATCTGACAGTGAGATGCCCTGCGTCTGATGACTGAAGCGACCTTTGGGACGTTCTATTATGTGGCACTGGCCTTCCATCGTGTCAGATGAAATCAGTAGTGAGCTTTCCATCAGTCCCTCATGCCCTGGGTCAAGAGTCAGAGACAGTGCAGACATAAAAGAATCATTCTGAGGAGAACCTTCTTATGCAGTGAGATTAAACAGCACATGCTGTTAGCATACATACCATACATACTGACCTGGAAACTCATAGTCTTCTTAAAATTTTATGATGCAAGGAGAATGGTGTATTCATAAGGAGAATCTGCAGTTGCATTTCTCAGAGCAGTGTATGCCATTTTTCATTAATGTGAGGATAATGAGTCTTCTAATCTAATCTATAAATCAAACAGGCAGGATAACAGGATAATCTCTGAGTGATAGTTTGATCCATTCTCCATAGATACGAATTATATGCAGAATTTTGTCCACTTAAAAGAATAAATCACCCAAAAATGAGAATTCAGTCATTATTTCCATGTGAGTCATTATTTACTCACCCTCACAAACCATACATAGTTACAACGAACTGAACTGAATTTTCAAAATAGACATATGATGAGACCTATTATATGAGTCAAAGCCCAATGAGCTCTTTACGTGAGATTTCCATTCTTGATTTCGTCAGCACATTCCTAAGTAAAGTAGCAAAGTCTGATTCATTTCATCAGGATGATTTGTTTATGATTCGGTTCCTGAGTTCACTGATCCATTGATTTGTTTGCAGCCTCTACCAGCTCAGTGGGCTGAAAATGACTACATTTCAGTGTGTCCTTCACCCAAAGCTGTCATTTGACTTCAGACGATTTGGAGTACAGTGTGTGAGTCATAGGGGTTACACTTATGAAACCTCTATGGTAGGGATGCAATAATGCACAGAAAACCAGTCGAAAATCTATAAAATATGTGACGATTCAAGTTGGTTGAGATGTTGAACAAAAGGGGAACTGACTGAAAGAAAAGTTTAGATGGTATTTTCTTTTCATCTTGCCTCTGTCTAATGCATATTAATGTAGTGTTTATAAACATAGCGCTGCTTTGTTTACAGTGGTAAGGCGGTGTTTCCACAAAAGTGTTTTTTCCTGAGGCTAGCGGATTTTTTTAATGGGAGCGTTGTGTTTTTTTAAAGCGTTTTAAAATGCTTTTTAACACAGAGCACTGACTGCTTGGGCATTTAAAAATAAATAAATAAATAAATAAATAAATTCACTTTTGTCACTTTTTAGTCAGCTAGCCAATCACAGTGGAGGAGGGGTGGGAGTAATATCAAGTCTTACTTATACTATGAATGAACAACAGTGGATTTCAGTTGATATTGCCTGTCTCTTACCTCGAAAAGCGAAAGAGGTGAGCTTTAAGATTCTAAACGAGATTTACCCTACTAATGAATTTTTAAGATTGAAATTTAATTTAGAGGTAAATAATTGTGTTTTCTGTGAAACTATCATAGAATCTTTAGATCATGTTTTTTTTTTTTTTTTTTTTTTTTGGTGTGATATGGTAAAACTTTTTGGAGAGAGGTGCAAAACTGGTTGTGTTCCAGGGACGTTGAATTCCCACCACTCGATGTGAAGGTTGTCAATTTGGTATTTTGTTTGTAAACTTTGAAGTTGTTATTAATGTCATGTTATGTTTTGGAAAGTTTTTTATTCACAAGTACAGATGGTTTAAATCTTAACTTAACTTTATTCATTTTTGGAATGAGATAAAACTCTTACACAAGCCCTTGAACTCGCTTATGTTTTGGAGATGTATAATTTAATTTAAAATCCCTCTTTGTTATATTTTCTTTGATATATTCTACTTATTTATTTTCTTTTGGTTTAGTTTAGCTCATTTTGATGCTTTATTGTATTTTTTTTTTCCTTTGTTCTATTTCTGGTTATGCTCAACCAAAGCTGAATAAGTTTGGCTATATGTTGAAAATGATTATGTACCTTGTTTGGTTGTAAAGTCATGCCATAAAAAAACAAAAAAAAAACAAACAAAGATGATATTGCTTGTCTCAGTGTATTTATGCCTTTACCAGATGGGATTGCCGGACTACCATACCAATGCTTGGAGAAACATTTCATTTGCAATGTGTCTGTCATATTACTTCTCATATCCCAGCAACCACAGTGACAACTGAAGACAAAAAAGAAAAAAAACATTTTCAGTAGAGTGCCTGGCGTTTTCTGCTGGCTAAAAACACTTTGGTGGACACATATCTTAACAGAGGAAACTATATTGCTTCTGTTCCATAAGCGCCACCTACTGTCAGAGAGTGAATCTGCAATCTCATTCAGCTGGTCTGCTATTTTTGTTTCATTCACAAATGTGACCGTGGACCACGAAACCATTTATGAGATTTATGTATCCTCTGAAAGTTTAATAAATAAGCTTTCCATTGTTGTATGGTTTGTTATCTGACAATATTTGGCCGAGATACAACTATTTGAAATCTGGAATCTGATGGTGCAAAAAAAAAAATCTAAGTATTGAGAAAATCGCCTTTAAAGTTGTCCAAATTAAGTTCTTAGCAATGCATATTACTTATCAAAAATTAAGTTCTGATACATTTATGGTACGAAATTTACAAAACATCTTAATGGAACATGATCTTTACTTAATATCCTAATGATTTTTGGCATAATTTTTTTTTTTTTTTGATAATTTTGACCCATACAATGTATTTTTGGCTATTGCTACAAATATACCCCAGCGACTTAAGACTGGTTTTGTGGTCCAGGGTCACAAATGGTTTATGTAGTACTGTATAAAGCTAAGGTCAGACCATTCGATCTTTGCTTTACATTTCTAAATTATTCAAATGTAAATTAAAAACTGCATGTATGCAGCATCTTTGTTTGGATCTTGATTAAAATGCCTCAAATTTTAATGCCTCATATTTCAATTTCACAAAGATATGAGCTGCAATTTGTCAGAGAAATAATAAAAGGACATCTTTTCATTTATAGAGTGTTTTTTTGACGCGTCATCAATCAGCCATATTGGTGACACTGAATAAAAAAATGCCACTGAACCCAAAGGAACCAATTTTGCTGAGTATTGCTGCTGAAAATGGTCAAATATTGTCATGTCTTGGGCTGTACTAATCAGTCAAATTACTATAGACTGCCAAAAGTTATAACAAATCAAGGAGAAGAGTGCAAAAAACTGCCTGAGGAAAGAAGGTGTCTGTGGTTGGCCAAACTGAACCAGGATTTCTAGGGCAATAATCTTGACAACATCTGTGTTTGTTCTTATCATTTCTGGTCAGGTAGGTGAAATATTAGGCTAATATCTTAATTCATAATGCCAGTACGTATCTTTACTACCTATTAACTTTCGTTTGTCAAAATATCGTGCCCTTTCCTGCTCACTAAGTCCTTCTCTATATGATTTAGCAGCTTCCACATGTTTTTTTCCCCTGTGGTTTAGACAGCATAAAGTAGTAGAACAACGTATTCAGTAGTACATTAACCATGCAATCCATGCTGTTGTTGAGTGAATCGTTACATCTTCTGAATCATTTTTGAAACCTGAAAACTTCTTGATCATTTTTTGACCATTGAACAGAGCAACCAGCACAGCATTCAAAAATGTTTCCTTTACTGTTTAGGAAGAAATAAAGTCATACATGTTGGCAGAAAGATCTCTGATGGATGAACTATCCCTTTACAAAGAGGTTTAGACTCAGTCAAGCCTTTAACGAGCAGAGTTTCTCCTGATGGGACGAAAGCATAGGAATACAGCAGCAGCTCTGTTTCACTCTCATGAACACAGAGAGTTGGTATGAGCAGCACGAGGAGCGGATGGATGGATGAATGGATGGAGCTGTCCTGCATTTGTCTGCATGCGGCTGGACTGCGCAGTGCTTCCATAGTAACACCGGCTGCAGTGGGTGTATAGGTGAGGCTGGCACGCGTCCAGCGCTCGCATGTCACGCCGCTGCAGCAGGGGGCTGATAGCTTTCTGATGTCACAGCTGCTGGAGATCACTAATGGAGTATACACATGGCAAACACAAGGAAAAAACATTTTATAGAACATCATAGGACAACGGCTACATAAACACTCGTGACACAGGCTGCAGGCTTGCCGGTAACCTTCAGGGGATTGTGTTCATTTGTATGCAAAGGACGTGTTTGTTTGTCGTGGTTAGTTTAGACAGTTAATTGTGGTATGAAAGTGATTCGCCATGGCAGAGAAAGGTGTCAGTGTGAGTCCCGTTTGTACGGCGCACTAATCAAAGCTCCAGCAATCTGCAGGACATCTTCATCATTTAATTTCTACACACAGCTGAGAGAAGTTTGAAATCATCTTTTATACCTAATCACTTCCGACTTCCTGCAGATAAGACGCTTTAGTTCGATAAAGATCAGACCTTGGAGGAAGCGGCACAGGCTAATTCAGTGCTTTTCTAGGAATTCATTTTTTCTCCTTTTTCATTCCGACATTTAAAGACTGGCTAAAGTCAAAAATCACATTTATAGTTATACACAAACAAATACAATTAAAATTGAAACATTTCTTAAACATCTAACAGTAACTAGTGGGTAGAAAGTAAAAAAACAAACAAGCAAACAAACAAACAAACAAAAAAACAAACAAACAAGAAAGTCAGTGTTTTCCAGATAATATTTGCTTTAGTATTTAATGACTTAACCCTTGTGCAACCTTATGGACCTTTTTGTCCATTTTAGTTTTTTTTTTTGGATAATTTTGCATGTGTAAATGCTTACTGCATACATTTTGGCTCAGGTGTGTATTTTTATCAGAATTTTAATATTTCACCATAAAAATGTCCTAATTGAATCCCATTAAAACTATGATTTTAATCCTAGGGCCATTTAGCTATAAAATGATGCTATATTTGTTAATAGGCTTTAGTTCTGTTGGCAAGGCTTCAAAATTAAAATTGTGATTGCTTTTTACTAGATGGTGCCATTTTTTCAAGTTTGGCATATGAAGCAAGTACTCACTTTATTCCTGTTTTCTGCTTATGAATATTATAATCTATTATAGTGTCAATTGGATAAGTTATGCAGCTATAATTGTGTAGGTATGTTGGCATAGTATGGATGTCAGAGTGTGGTTCGGTGTCCTAAATACATTTTTTTGTGTGTTTGTGTGTGTGCACCTGTAATGTTTGAGAGAGAGAAATTATACTGTACTGCAAATCACAAATCCCACTGCTGTGTTTGCCAGCGGAGCTTTGCTGGAATCTAATGGGAAAAATTTGGTACTGCACCCAAACACACCTTACTAAAAGCTATTTTTTTGAGATATCAATCTCAAATTTGGAACCCAACTTGTTTAGAATTTTTTAGTTCAAAATGGTTATAAAATATATAAAGTATCTCACAGAAATGAGTACACCCCTCACATTTTTTTTCGTGTGACAACACTGAAGAAATTACACTTTGCTACAATGTAAAGTAGTAAGTGTACAGCTTGTATAACAGTGTAAATTTGCTGTCCCCCCAAATTTGTCCAATTAGCCATGTTCTCTCCCTGGTGTCATGTGACTCGTTAGTGTTATAAGGTCTCAGGTGTGAATGGGAAGCAGTGTTAAATTTGGTGTTATCGCTCTCACTCTCTCATACTGATCACTGGAAGTTCAACATGGCACCTCATGGCAAAGAACTCTTTGGGGATCTGAAAAAGACCAAGACTATACAGTGGTTTAACTGGACAAGTTCTACTCAGAACAGGCCTCGCCATGGTTGACCAAAGAATTTGAGTGAACATGCTCAGCGTCATATCCAGAGGTTATGTTTGGGAAATAGATGTATGAGTGCTGCCAGCATTGCTGCAGAGGTTGAAGGGGTGGGGGTCAGCCTGTCAGTGCTCAAATCATACTGTCGTCCCAGAATGAAGCCTCTTCTAAAGATGATGCACATGAAAGCCTGCAATCAGTTTGCTGAAGACAAGCAGACTAAGGACATGGATTACTGGAACCATGTCCTGTGGTCTGATGAGACCAAGATAAACTTATTTGGTTCAGATTGTGTCAAGCGTATGTGGTGGCAACCAGGTGAGGAGTACAAAGACAAGTGGTGTGTCTTGCCTACAGTATTCCAACATGATAACAACCCCAAACACACCTCCAAGATGACCACTGTCTTGCTAAAGAATCTGAGGGTAAAGATGATGGATTGGCCAAGCATGTCTCCAGACCTAAACCCTATTGAGCATCTGTGGGGCATCCTCAAACGGAAGGTGGAGGAGTGCAAGGAGTGCTAACATCCACCAGCTCTGTGATGTCGTGGAATGTAAGTGGAAAATGACTCCAGTGACAACCTGTGAAACTCTGGTGAACTCCATGCCCAAGAGGGTTAAGGCAGTGCTGATAAATAATGGTGGCCACACAAAATATTGACACTTTGGGCCCAATTTGGACATTTTCCCTAAGAGGTGTACTCACTTGTGTGGCCAGCGGTTTAGACATTAATGGCTGTGTGTTAAGTTATTTTGAGGGGACAGCAAATTTACACTGTTATACAAGCTGTACACTCTTTACTGTACATTGAAGCAAAGTTGAATTTCTTCAGTGTTGTCACATGAAAAGATATAATTCTGTAAGTTACTGTATTTTATATTAAAATTTGCTCATAAATCATTTTCATAAACTTAAACCTCCCAAGCTTGAAATTTTTATGACTTTTTTTTTTTTGACACGGACATTTTTGTCCTCTAAGAACCTATGTGTAACTTTTTTTAATTGATGCACAAGGGTTAATTTAGTGAACAAGCTGCTTTTTAGGAAGGGAATCCTTCACAAAGGGGATCATTATCTATCAAAATAACAAAGAACAAAAATATTAGAGAAGACCATTTTTTGTCCCCTTTTGAATTGATGAAGTCCTCAAGAGTGTTTTCACTTTGCGTTAGCAATCGCCAATTTTGGTGGCAATGAAGATAACCAATGTCACTGAACCGAATGAAACTTGCATATTTTCATGATTATTGCTACTGAAAATGATCAGTCATTGTCAAGGGTTGGGCTATACTAATCGGTCAGACAGGGAAAAACAGTTAGAGTACTATAGACTGCCAAAAGCTGTAACAAATACAAGGAGAAGAGTGCACAAGAACTGAAGAACAAAAGGTGTTTGTGGTAGGCCAAACTGAACCAGGATTTCCAGGGCAATTTCCAGGCTAATATCTTAATGCTACTCGTATGTATCTTTGCCACCTATTAACTATAGTTTGTCAAAATAGCACGCCCTTTCCTGCTTACTGCTTTAGCAGCTTTCAAACGTTTTTTCCATGGTTTAGAGAGCATAAATGAGCAGAACCTATTCAGTAGTACATTAACCTTGCAATCCATGCTGTTGTTAACATCCGAGTATTGCCAGTATGGCCACGCATCCAAATGTGACCAAATTGTGACATAAGTGCAAACCCTTTATTTAATGATTGAAATATTTTGGGGCATTAAAAATGTAAGCACTGATGTCTTAGAGACTATTTACTATTTAAAAACTTGAATAATTATGATGATTATAATTTGAAAATGGAAGGTCCAATCAAAAATAGCATTTGCACAGTCCTACATAAAGAAAATGATGATAAGCATAATCATGGCCATCTTGCACGCAATAATAAGAGGCGAATGAGAAAATAATTGTGACACTAAAGCAAATGGGGAAAAGAGTGCAGCTCTTTAGTACTGCTAATGCATTGCTGAGGGAAGAAAATGGTTGTAGATCTTTGCCAAATTATGCAACTCCAGATCGGGCTGGCCAATACGGACGCTCTCGTCACTTCATCAAACTGTAGTTTATTTTTAAATAGTGACATTGGTTTGTTGTGATTTTACAGTTTCTGGCAAATGGTGTTGATTTAAAATCCATTTCAGGCTCTGCTCTTATTCAAGCTGAGGAAAGCTGCTCTGTTTGGTGAATTCATCTCCTCCGGCTGACGGATCAGGGACGGACTCATAACCTTGCGCTTGTGAATCCTGGGCACACACAGACAAACACACAGCACATTTGCATTCAGCTCATTACAAATTTATTTTCTGATTCATATTAATGGCAGCCGATAAATTATTTACTCAGCTTTTTCTTTATTTCTCAAGGGTCATATCAAAGGCCATTTCTAAATCCTTCCCATTATCTATTCCAGAATAAATTGTCTCTGTCCCACTGGTTCCCCTTTGACCTTGCTGACTACTAACTTGGGAGGGAATAATCAAGCACTTTGCTGCATTTTTCCTTTTAAATCCAAAGAGCAGTGACTTAAAAATAAAGATGGGTGGCAAACACAATAGACAGATTTTTCTATTCATGGTCATGTCATGGCAATTGTTTTAGTACTGTGTTGGGTTGCCCAATTTAAAAAAAAAAAAAAATAAAATTGTCTCAACCCTAGTGAAAAGATCTGATAATGGCAGAAAAGTGACGTTTCTGGGTTAACTGTCAATGGAGTAACATTTTCTCGTGTGGCCATTGGTTATTTTGCCTTCTGTGTTCTCTCTCTCTCTGGCTCTCATGAAAGGCAAATCCATTACAGACTGGCTTTATGAACTCTACTACAGCTTTAAAATGCTTAGGTCTGCTTTTCGCTACACTCAACGGGAAAGTGCTCGGACTCGGAGTAAGTGTTTCATTATTATTCTAATTAATGGAGAAAATTAAATGGATCTGTTGTGTTTAAGTGAATGATTTTTCATATACCTCCTCGCTAACTCCAGCAGAGGGGATTTATACTTCTGCCGCCCACTCCAATTATGAAATCCATATCTCCTTCAGTTCCCCTCTAAATCTCCGTCCTTTTCTATCTCTCGTCTGTGTTCGGTTATCAGAGCGCTCAGCACGTAATCAGCTGTATGATCTCGCTACTCAGTAGAGCTTCACTCTGTAAATGTTGTCATATATCTTGGGAGCACATTTATTGCTGTTGGAAGAGGAGATTACCCTTAATGAGCCTTCCTGTGAAAGAAATAATCAGTAATTATGGGCACTGAAGTGTACACTTCATGCTGAACACAGTAGCATTAATTATGATAACCAAAGTACATATAAAGGGGGCCACACTGCAAATCAATGGCTGATAAAACCAGGTCAGGGTATTCAGTTTCAGCACATGGTAAAGACATATAGATGTCTTCAGTGAGGGCTAAAATGTCAAATTCAAATAAATAATTTTAAAATAACAGTGATCAGAATAAAACACTCACTAAAAAAAAGCTCAGATAACACTTAAAACTGAAATAATTTCTGTAAATACAGTGGTTAAATGCTGTGCCACCTGACTTGTGACTGCTCTTTGTCTTCGAATGTCTACAAATCTCTAAGACTTTTTAAATGTATATAGGCAGTAGGCAATTTTAGAAAGATTTAAAACATTTAAAAGATGAAAAAGAAGAATTGGGGATAATTAATAAATGATGAATCATTTAGAGCTACTGTGTGAATTACACTGTAAAAAAAAAAAAAGTTAAGTCAACTTAAAATAATTTGTTACCCTGCTGCCTTAAAATTTGAAGTTGAATCAACTCAAATATCTAAGTTGTCACTTTGTAAAACAACATTTCAAGTTGACTAAACATTTTGAGTTCACTAAAGTTGTGGTACTGCGATAGCAAAACTGTCATATGATGATATAAAAATATATATATATATATATATATATATTTAATGTTTTGGGCCATTGCTTTGACACAGTATCTGTTAAACAAACTAGAACCAAAATCACAATATGGCTTAAATCCCTTCACCAAGTATGTTTTTGCGGCATGTTTCAAAGCGAAGTGCGCACTTCACTCAGGCAATCTGCTTATGATCCGGGTTTTCCGTGCCTCAGAACGGCTCAGTTCACAGTGAATGTAGTGAGCTAATTTATTGCATGTGCTGTGGGTTTAGCATGCGTTTGGGAAAGCAGCAACCACCAGTTATGCTTTATTTTCATGGCAGATGATCACCGCATTTCACTTAATTTGTAGTAAGACACGTTTTTGTAAGCCTCTTTTTACTGAAGCTGGAGTTTTCCATTTAATAAAAGCTCTACTGCCGTTTCTATCAAAATATAAGCTTAAAAGTGGAGTATGAATTGCTGACAGCTAGCGGGGTAACGATACTGTAGTCCAAATTCAAAATTTCTCTTTCAAGTGTAGAAATTAGGAAAGAAATTTCCCTACCGTAGTATAAAGCCAAAAATGTATACCTATGAAATATTAATATTAAATTTATCGCTATCACTGTCATAGGAATAACAATAATATAACATGTTTGTTTTTATTACTATTATATTCTAATTTGTTTGTCTTCCTAAAACACCAGTGTGAATGTAATTTCAACTGAGGCAGTATATCACAAATAAAAAGTGGGTTGAGTCTCCTTTAAAGTTCAGGTGCAAGTCAACTCACTTTTTGCTTAGTTACCAACATGGGTTGGAGCTCTTAATTTTGAACTCTCAAAGTGCATTAGATAGAAGAATTTAACTTTAAAATGTAAAAAAAATAATTTTTCCGCCCAAGTCTTGGAATATCACAATAAATATCGCATTGTGGACTTTAAAGTGCAATAGCAGATTTTGGGAAATGAAACTTTAGCCTGATGGTGACATTTTCATATCGTGAAATTTTGATATTGTTACATCTCTAGTGAATATGTAATCCTGTAATCAATAAAAAGTAACTGTAGTCTGATTATAAGTACTCTAAAATGTAATATAATTTAATTGACCTTTCGCAAAAACCCAGTTACTTTTGGTATAAAAATGTATCAATAAAAACCATTTTGTGGCTCTTTAAAGGATTAGTTCACTTTCAGAACAAAAATATACAGATAATGTACTCACCTCCTTGTCATCCAAGATGTTCATGTCTTTCTTTCTTCAGTCGTAAAGAAATAATGTTTTTTGAAGAAAACATTTCAGGATTTCTCTCCATATAATGACTTCTATGGTGACTTCTAAGTTTGAACTTCCAAAATGCAGTTTAAATCCAGCTTCAAAGGGCTCTAAACAATCCTAGCTAATGAAGAAGGGCCTTATCTAGTGAAACGATCGGTTAAATTCACAGTGTATATACTTAACCTCAAATGCTCGTCTTGTCCCGTCTCTGCGATGCGCAGTCTGTGTGATACTACAACATTGTTTTACCTTTTTTGTAAAGGGTATTTGATCTTCTTTGTATGTTCACTTGGTAAACGCTGAGCTGGTATTTCTGCAGCGATGTAGGGCGATTTTGAAGTTGGGGAAGAAAACGAGATGGGAGTTCTTCGACACACCCTATACACCGGATCACACAAACTATGCATGCGCTTCGCAGGGACGAGACAAGACCAGCATTTGAGATCATATAAATTGTCATCAGACGGTATCTTGTTTCAACCGCAGAAAGATGCCAATACGCAATTTTTTAAGTTTAAGTCCACCAACATTAATCTACTAATGGCAGATTCTGCTCTGTGATTGGTCAGATTGGTTGTCAATCAGACTCCTGGCAAAGGGTCAATTACAAGGATTTAGCTTTTGGAATCTGGTTACGTAATCCAGATTACATGTAATCAGTTACAAGTAATCACCTCAAACCGGCTGTGCGTGGCAGTATGTCAGCAGAGGAACAGTGTGTATGCTGTCAGTCAATAGGAGAAAGAGGCCAGGCCTCCATGCCACCCCCCATAGGACACTAACTTATTCCTCCTGTTCCTGGACCACAGGCCCCTTTTGATTTCAGAGGGCTGGTGTGCTGAGAAGAGAAGCAATGCATCAAAACGCCTGCACAGGGGCTGCAGATAACAGAGCTCAGCCTGAGGAATAATAGACTTGATTGAATTAGCCATCCATTTCTCGCCATGCTCATAAATCTGGGATGCCTTGATCTCACTGGCAGCCAAAAGGGGCCTGGTTTGAAAAGAGAGGCAGCCTCTCAGCCACGGCAATCACAATGCGCCTGAGCCCAGAGAGAGCCGCGTGTCACGCAGTTAATGCATGGCTGCTTCGCCTGTATCTAAAAGCTTCTCCCTTTAATCTGGGAGAGGAAGGACAGGGACCTTCCCCGGCTTGGGTGACGTCTCGATCGCTGAGCCTCTGGATGGCAGAGGCCACATCATTATAATGTCTCAGAGAGATTCAGAAGAACACAAACATAATAAATACAACGTAGGTGTGCTGAACAAATTTCAAAACATCTAAAGCATACTCTTGGAGACCATTATGGTCTAAATTTTTCTAAAGCCACCTTTTTACTACTTTAGACAACAAACAGACAGCCTTTACTCCAACTGGAGATTCACAGAGAGATTCAGATCGGATTTGAACTTCAGATACACTGAAATAAGTAAGCACATCGTTAAAATAGTCCATGTGACATCAGTGGTTCATGGACTAACAAGGAAGAGAAGAAATTGTTGAATGAAGTCATTGTTTTTGTTTTCTTTGTGCTTTATAACATTACAGTTGAACCAGTGATGTCACATGGACTATTTTATCAATGTCCTTTCTATCTTTCTGGGCTTTGAATGTGGTAGTTGCGTTGCTGTCTATGCAGGGTCAAAAAGCTCAAAGCTCTCAGATTTAATCAAAACTATCTTAATTTGTGCTCTGAATAAGAAAGAAAGGGTGAACTAACCCTTTAACAACTGTGACAGAGTTAAAAAGAGTTAAAAGATCTTATCTACAAACCTCAGGCCAACATTACCTTAAAAATTAGAAATCCACATCATCCTGACGTACTAGCTTGATATATCAGTTCACATCAGTACAGTAGTTCTGTAGTTCTGTGATTCTACAGGCCTTTTTTATAAACAAATTATTCTCTGGCTTCATATTAACTGCAAAGTTTTAAGTTTGTTCACTTTCAGGACAAAAATGTACAGATAATCACCCCCTTGTCATCCAAGATGTTCAAGTCTTTTAGGGCTGTCAGACAATTAATCGCATCCAAAATAAACGTTTATGTTTACATACTATATGTGTGTGTTTACTTTGTATATTTATTTTGTACATATTAACACACACATACATGTATATATTAAAAACCTAACATATTTTTCCTTAATATATACATGCATGTGTGTGTAATTATATATACATAATAAATATACACAGTACACAAATATATAGTATGTAAACATAAACTTTTATTTTGGATGCGATTAATCGCGATTAATCGTTTGACAGCACTAAAGTCTTTCTTTCTGCAGTTGTAAAGAAATTATGTTTTTTGAGGAAAACATTTCAGGATTTCTCTCCATATAATAGACTTCTATGGTGCCCTCAAGTTTGAACTTCCGAAATGCAGTTTAAATCCAGCTTCAAAGGGCTCTAAACAATCCCAGCCGAGGAAGAAGGGTCTTATCGAGTGAAACAATCAGTTATTTTCTAAACAAATTGACAGTTTATATACTTTTTAACCTCAAATGCTCATCTTGTCTCGTCTCTGCGACGCGCATGCGTAGTCTGTGTGATCTGGGTCAATAAAGTTAGGGTATGTTGATAAACTCCATCTGCTTTTCGCCTTCAACTTCAACAAAATCGTCCTACAACGCTGTTTTAACTTTTTTTTGTAAAGGGCGTTTGATGATCTTTGTATGTTCACTTTGTAAACAATGTTGTTGGTACTTCTGCAGCGATTTAGGATGATTTTGAAAACGGGGAAGAAAACGAGAAGGGAGTTTTTCGACATACCCTAACTGTATTGACCCAGATCACACAGACTACGCATGTGCATCGCAGAGACGAGACAAGACAAGCGTTTGAGGTTAAAAAGTATATAAATTGTCAATATGTTTAAAAAATAACAGATCGTTTTGCTAGGTAAGTCCCTTCTTCCTCAGCTGGGATCATTTAGAGCCCTTTGAAGCTGAATTTAAACTGCATTATGGACGTTCAAATTTGGGGGCACCATACATATCCATTACATGGAGAGAAATCCTAAAATCTTTTCCTCAAAAAACAAAATTTCTTTACGACTGAAGAAAGAAAAACATGAACATATTGGATGACAAGGGGGTGAATACATTATCTGTAAATACGAGACTAAATACGCTCAAATGATCATTCTGTGTGAGTACAGAACTAGTGATGGTTGACACAGTGACGACCACAGCAAGATTTTGGCACCAAAATAAACACTTCACCCTGCTTGATTTTGTTTTTTGACAAAATGTCTCATCACCAACCATCCTCATCGGCGGTGCTGCGTTGTGTGCATGTGGCTTCTCATGAACAGCTCTGTGTGTTTGAGAAACACTATTCAAATTTGTGAATGATTCACAACACATATTTCTGTTTGTGGGATTTTTTAGAAGCAGCACACCAGACGAGCTGTCAGAGTCCAACTGAGACCGTCCTCACCCAAGTTGCTCAGTTCTATGCTGATTTAAAGGGATCGAAAATTATCATTCTGTCATGTTTTACTGATGCAAAAACCTGTGTGACTTTCTTAACGAATAGAGATACACACAGTAAATACACACATTTTGTGGCACAAGTTGGAGAATTTGCCATTAAATCGTATTACAAAACAAACAAACAGCAAAAAAAATTTCTCCATTTGTAAAAATCAACGGAGAGTCTGCTGCACGGATGCGAATGCTGGAGAAGTGAAAATAACATGGCTTTTATAACACAGCACAGCTCTCAATCCTGTTGGGCCCTTCAGACTCGGTCTCCTAACGCGGCGCAGGCCTATCAATATTCCTGTCTTACGATGCCCTTTCATGAAGGCCAAGCTGGGGTGGGCTGGATAACTAAGGTACATGCTGGAGGAATTTTCTGAAACCTGACCAGCAAGCAAAGGCGCTCACGATCGCGCCTGCCTGCCAATGTCTGTGGCAGCACTTTATATATTATACACGCGCTGGAAACATTAAATGATTGTGTTCTGCTACGTCTTAATAATTTAAGTCATCCATTTTGTTGGCTCTAAACCAAGACGCTGGTTATAATGCGTGTTTGCCCCACGCTGTGAGGTGGATGGCGTGGATCAGGAAAATGTGTGCTGATAATTATGGGTCCTGGGATGACAATGACTCAGTTAATTGCTCTAACCTTTTCTTGCCAAGCTGGAGCCGCATGTCAGCGTTGGAGGTGAAATTTGGCTTGTTGTTGTTCAGCTTCATTGATTGCTGTATTTGCTGATTTATGATTCATGTAATCCACAGCTGGCAGGCCGTACTAAGACATGACGCTCACAAACAATATCACACGGTCATAAAACAAACACTAGAATTCAAGTTTATAAGTGATTAGTAATTTAAAAATTGAGCATATATAGACTGAACCCAAAATATGTTCCTCTAGTGGTTGATTACAATTCATTAAAGTTTCCAAGTGGAATACTGTATCAGCCTGATCGCTTTAATATTCACATTTTACTGCTATATAGATATTTTGAGCCAAGAATTGCACCATAACCCTAAATCTGACTGTTCCTCAACAATTAAAATCAGCAAAAAAGGTCTTGTTTTTGTCTTGTTTCTAGTCAAAGATATTTAGGCTTGTCTTAAGCAAAATGTACTTAATTTAGTTTGTTCCTCCTGGAAACAAGTAAAATTATCTGCCAGTTGGGGGGTAAGTAAAATATTCTTAAAACACGATTATTTTACTTACCTCACTGGCAGATAATTTTATTTATTTTAAGCAAACTGCACTATATTTTGACTAGAAACAAGACAACAATACTAAGTTAGAAAAGCCTGCAATGTCATATGCAGATAAACATACAGTACTCTCTCTCTCTCTCTCTCTCTCTCTCTCTCTCTACATATACATATATATATATATATATATATATATATATATATATATATATATATATATATATATATATATATATTTTTTTTTTTAAAGGCTCTCAGGCTCTGATTTATAGGTTTATACCCAACTAACCATTTTACGCCCATAACAATTTAGACTCCACTTTTATGTGACATAATTGATCAGAAATGACAGCATCCTGGTCTCTTTAATAATGGTGCAGAAAATGGTTAGTAGAGTCATACTTTTTATTCATATTTTTGAGGCATGTTATAGTCACAGAGGATACTGTCAAGCTTAACAACTCAACCCTGTCACATAAAAATAAGTTAGAAAATTATTACTTTTTCAACATTTTATTTTAATTCATAAGTATATACAATCTGCTTATTTTATTGATGAAATATATGGTCTACTCTGCTACACTTCATGAGGAGCAGTGGCCATCACAACCCCGTCACAAATACAGGTATTTCTCATTGTTACGGGGTGGTAAACTTGGAACTAGCCATGGTTTCAGTAAATATATATACTTCAAAATCATGACAACACATATTTTTGCATTAAATAGAATTTTTGATGTAGCATGTCCACTTAAACGTTGACAAACATCATACAACAGAAACTGCACCCACATTTGCAGCAGAAAGACGCTGTTGGCCATGCAGATATATTGACCCATATTGACATTAATGTGTGTAGAAAAATATAGGGAAGACAATTTGTATATTTCTGGCTTCAGTCCTAAAAAAAAAGATTAATTGCATGAATTCAAACCCAATTAAAAACTATGAATTATAAACCTAAGCGTATTCATAAGCATTTGTATCTCTCTGTAGTTGTTCATACATTAAGTAATTAGGTTTTAGATGTTTCACCAGTTTAACAGTGTATATTTCTATCTATACAAACAGCAAACATATAATAATGTGTGATAGAACCACATTTTATGTGCGATGTATCTACAATGATTAAGTGATAACATCTAAATGTTAGTTAGGCCACTGAACTTATAGTGATTGCTATTGGGATGTGAAGAGACTTTCAACCAGCATAATAAAAAAAATGTTTTTTTTTTTGTTTTGTTTTTTATTAAATTACCTGCCGTGCCTTTAACAAGTAGATACTTTTAAGTGGATTTTTAAATGGTTCGTTCACCCAAAAATGAAAATTAGCCTATGATTTACTCACCCTCATGATAGGTGTATATGACTTTCTTCTTTCAGTCGAATCCAATCTGAGTTATATTAAAAATTGCCCCATTTCTTCCAAGCTTTATAATGGCAGCGGGCGGGTGTTTTTGTTCAACAGTCCAAGAGTCCAATAAGTCCAATAAAGTCCATCCATCCACAATAAAAATTGCTCCACATGGCTGCAGGGGGTGAATAAAGGCCTCCTCTAGCAAATTGTTGCATTTTTGTAAGAAAACTATCCATATTTAAAATGTAATAATCAATTTTCTCTAAAAAAGAAAAGTGATTATTATGTTTTTTATTTGGATTTTTTCTTACAAAAACGTAAGACAGAATGTTTTTTTTAAATATGTAAGACAGTACCCAGATTTGAAGACTACAATAAGATTTCACTTCTACTGTTAATGAAATGTTGGTGGGATACTATGAGATGGACAGCCTATGAAAAATCTTGAGAATTTGCACTCTATTGCTAGTCCGAAATGAGTAGAAATGAGTGTCCAGTACAAACATATAGGAAGTATGTGTGTACGTTATACTACGTTAAGCACTGAAGACGTAAACATCTCTAGAAAGTATGCGCGCAGAGGCGCCTGTGCATCCTTGGTTATGAGGACTAAATATACATGCACTGCAACCGATCTCCGTTTTCCGTTATCTTCTCCGTCACTTTGCAAACTCAAATGGAAAGTTTAGGAATATTCCATTTCACGCTGGATGATGGGGGTGATTTAGTCTTGCGTAGCCAGACCTTCAGACTGACGGAAAAATGTCTGGGAACTTTGGCCACTTTGAATGGCCAAGGCCCGTCCATTAGGCCATATGACTGACAGGTAAAGCAACCAATCACGTTCAGGGGCGTGGAAATGTCACCACAATAACAGACCGGTGTGTGAAGCTCTCAGACATATTTTAAAGATTATATGCCGTGAACTTTACATTTTTCACGTTCTTTAAAAAAAACAGCATTTAGTTGATCCTAATAAGTGCTCGTTGTCACACTTGTAAACGCGACAGCTTTCTTCTTTCATGAGGGGGCTGGACGCCACAGCATTTTTGTTTCCAGGCAAAATGTTAAAGTACGCGACATGCGTCTCCTGGAAATCCTGTATAATTTAACCAATCTAATGACGACTTCGAAAGTCTTGAAGTGTTTCCAGATAAGTCCCTGCGTTCCATTCGGAAATGCTCTTCCCTATGCCCTAATCCCTTTAAAGGGTTTACCCTCCGGAGTGAGAGCTTGGAAGGCTTGAAGGGTACAGGGGACTAAACAACTGTTTCTTGAAGTGCCCTTCTGCGTCATCATCATCCTGTGGCCACACGGAGGCGCCGTCATCATGCAAAGAATCTGCGCAAAGGATCATGGGCCATCAGTTGCACCCTTCGTTATCCTTCATTCCGAAGGGCCCTTTGAAGTGGCTAGTTTTGAGCACTTAGGTTTGGAACGACACTTCAATATGGCGGCCATGATTGTTTTCACTCCGAAGTGCCCTTTGTAGGGTGATATATGCCGTTTGGAACACACCGTGTGCGCCATATGCATTAGATGTTTGGCCAACATTTCATGGGTGTGACTCTTCCAGTCACTAGTCCATATGTTAAAAAGGAACACGTTCTACAGCCTAATTGTTATATAATTTAGATGGGTTACCTGTTATTTTTATGGTATATCAAAAAGTGTGTATTTTTTTTTATGTGAATGTTGGTGCATTTTACCAGTATTTATAATACTTTCAAAACACAAATTAAAAAAGGAAAAATATGCAATATGAAAATATAAAAAAAAGTTGTTGTTTTTTTCTTAATAAAACACAAGATTTGGTTGTCAAAAAACCTTTTTCCAGAAGGTACATCTTGAAAAATGGGGGTCGTCTTATAACCAGGGTTGGCTTATATTCGGGTCAATACGGTAACTCCAATTAGATTCGACTGAAAGGAAGAAAGTCATATACACCTAGGTTGCCTTGAGGGTGAGTAAATCACTGGCTTATTTTCATTTGTTTTTCATTGTAAACCTCAGATTGAATTATTAATTAAAAATAAATTATAAACAACATTTAACATCAGAAGCATCCACATCCATTTCTGATGCATTCAAGCCATTTACACTTCACTAAAGGTACATTTTGTTCAGTTTGTAAGCTCCCTAGGATTCAGTGGGAATAAAAACCATACTTTCAAAGTGCATCTCAGCAAGATACTGCAGTGATTTGTACCTGCAGCAATGCTACGCTGTTTTTTTTTTTTTTTTTTTTCCAAAAACATACGCATCATGATTTTTATTCCTATAACATGTAGGATGTAGTTATTGATATTACAGCCAGTAATGCAGAACAAAAATGGAGCAGGAATGTCGTCCTTCACATGATTATGCCAGTATCCATTTACTGAGTGCCAGAGGAGCTCCTAAAGCGCTGTACGCTTTGTGAACGAGGCCAAGTCCACCAATCGGTCTTGGCATGGCCCAGCGGGCTGCGGGAAGCACTACAAATTGCTCTCATCCACCGAACCTGCCAAATCCCACAGTCAGAGGACAAACGTGATAGACGGTCCGTCTTCCGAGCTGTCAGTGGGTTTATTTTACAATTAGACATCTCCAGGTGGCATAGCTAAACAGAGAAGGCTCGTCTTTAGACGTGAATCCTGTTTACGTCAGACTCGGGTGAGTATCTGACAGGTAGGTCTCTCATAAATGTTGGCTGAAATCTCATTATGCCAGACCTATGCCCCGTTCCTGATGGGGGTTTTGCCACATGTCCTTGACGCACAGATACGGGTGCGGATATTTCTCAGCGAGGCGTCGGGAGGATCGTAATTGCATTGGGTGATTTGTGCTTCAAAGCACAATGACGTTAATTCAAAACAACTTGATCCTTGGGTAAACTAGAGTATGTGTGGATATGAATACACATATATAACAAATGCCTTTTGTTACGATCATACTTATGAAGTGATTATTCATGCTCAGATCCCTTAGTCCCCAAATAAATGAAAAGAGCTTAGCTCTGCAGACTCATTAAACAGACAACGGCTAGAAACAACTCAGAACAGATCAATGAAGCACTAGCTTATCATACTGATGTTTTCAAATGAAAGCCGCAGCGGTGAAGTGTCAAATTGCACACTTCAGTCCAATTAAATTATCATCTACACTGCATTCAAGGCAAAATATGATGCTGCTCATTGTTTGTTTTTCGGAATGTGAAGAATCTCATAAATTCCAGCCCTATCTATGGCAGTCTGTCTCCAAAGGCAAATCTACCTGATTAAAAATAGACTCAGATACTTCAGCAGAAGCACAGGGATAAACCCAAAGTCCCTTTAAGGCAAGGCAATGTGCTCGGCAGCCATTTTACAATGCAGCTATTTCCTATTTTCATTATGCGAGTAGCTCTTGCGGGTATCTGAATGGGCCAAGACATTTGGTTAGAACTGCATTCCAATATCACACGTCTTCAAGTCAGCAATAAAATCTGACAACAACGCTTTAGAATAGATGTTGTTTCTATAGCTCAAATCATGCTAAAAACATTTTTTTCACAATAGCCAGACTATTAAAAACATGTCTGGCTCTTTTAACTGGAAATGCATTACACCAGTCAGTGCAAGAATAGAAAATGTAACTGTAACATCGCAATGCTCATGTTTATTCCCAGCACATGAAGTGAAGACGTATAAACAATTTCATAACCGACTGCCCCCAGACGAAGAAGCTAAATCTGTTTTGCCCTTAAATTATTATTTTTATTATATTTCAGCATAGTCTGTTCAACATGATGTTCAGAGCCTCATATACGGTCTGTAAGGAGCAACACAACAAAGAAATAAAAGATGATGCAAAACAATGTGTGTGCAATACTCATGACAAAACATCAGGCGAGAAATTCGCTTCTGAAAATTGGAATCCTTAAACGAAGGCACTTGTTTTGTCTCTGAGGAAGGATGTTTTGAGATTATAAAGATTATAATAAAGAATATAATGCCATTTCAATAGCAAATGTCTCACGAGAAACCATGCTGTGTCAAGTGCCTGACAAAACATTAGCTGGAAGACAGGTAAAAGGTTCTTTACTTCAGAGAAACCACTCCAATTCAACCTGAAGAGGCAGTGACTGAGCAGCCTTTTAATAATGGCACAATGTATGCTGGGTATAGACCATTAAAGACAGCGCTTAGTCCACATATACTAGTTTTAGACTGAGGGTGTTCGGGAGCTCACATACAGACACTACAACTAATGATAATAATAAACATATTTCATATACAGTGGCCTGCAAAAGTATTCATACATAATTTTTTCACATTTTGTTATGTTGCAGCCTTATGTTAAACTGCTTTAAATTACTTTTTCTTCTCCCACATCAATCTACACTCCATACACCATTATGGCAAAGCAAAAACAGAATTGTCACAACTTTGTAACTGTATTACAAATAAAAAAACTGAACATTGTACATTGCATAAGTATTCATAACTCAGTACTTAGCTGAAGCGCCTCAAGCTTTGCACATCAGCATTTGGAAATTATCTGCCATTCTTCTCCTCACCTTTTCACTTCTCAGGCTCTGTCAGGTTGGTTGGGGTCTGGCAGACATTTTCAGGTTTCCAGAAACATTTGATTGGGTTCAAGCCCAGGCTGTAGCTGGGCCACTTAAGGGCATTCACAGAGTTGTCTATAAGCTGTGTGCTTAGGGTCATTGTTAGTCATTGTCCTGTTGGAAGGTGAACCTTCTGCCCAGTCTGAGGATCTAAATGCTCTGGACTGGGTTTTCATTAAGGCATCTATATTTTGCTGTGTTGAGCTTTCCTCATACTCTGACGAGTCCCGCAGTCCCTGCAGCTTAAAAACAGCCCCACAGCATGAGGCTGCTACCACCACACTTTACTTTTATGATGGTACTCTGCAGGTGATGAGCAGTACCTGGTTTCCTTCAAACATTATGCTTGGAATTGGGGTTCACTGGACCAGAAAATCTTATTTCTCACAGTCTGAAGGTCCTTTAGATACTTTTTTTTTTGCAAATTCCAAGTGTTTTTTCATGTGTCTTCACTGAGGAAAGGATTGAGTCTTGCCACACCGCCATAAGCCCAAAAAGGCGGAGTGATGTTTGTTCTTCTGTAGGTTTCTCCTGTCTCCGCATATGATCATGGAGCTCAACTAGAGTGACCAACAGGATCTTGGATCTTGGTCACATCAATTGCTCAGTTTGGTCAGGAAGCCATCTCTAGGAAGATTCCTAGCTGTTTCAAACTTCTTCTATTAAGGGTAACGGAGACTACATGCTTCTGTGAACCTTCAATGCAGCAGAATTTTTTCTGAACCTTTCCCCAGATCTGTGGCTTGGTGCAATCCTGTTTTTGAGCTCTACAGATGAGCTTGACTCTTCTGTAGTTACATCTTGTGCAAAGACTGACAGAAAATGAAAAGTTGCAATTTTCCAAGCTGATATGGATAGGAACTATACTCTCATTCCGGCGTAATAATCAAGGAGCTTTGTTGCCGTACCATGGGTACAGCAGGTGCAATGATATTACACAATGCCTGAATAGTCCCCAGCTATTTTACTATTACCTTAGTGCTGCTCACATTTGAAGATACCTAGCAGGGGACTATTTCAGGCGCTGCGTAATATCATTGCGCCTGCTGCACCCATAGTACGACAGCAAAGTTCCCTGATTATTACGCCAGAATAAGACTATAGTTCCTATCCATATCAGCCTGGGAAAGCACAGCTCGGCCTTAGTACACAATGTAACTACAGAGGAGTCAAGTTTTAAATAGGAAAAATATTGAAAATATTTGGTCATTTTTGAACGAGATGCTAATGGTCTAATCAGATTCAATGATTTATGCTAAGCTGTGCTAAAAGTGCTAACGGCAGACCCCGAGATCAGCTGAATGGATTAAAAAATGTAAAACTCATCTCTAGGAGAGTTGGAAAATTATCCTTTTTTTTTTTAAAAAAAAAGTGGAGTGTTTCTTTAATATAAGGAAGCAACATATAGTGTGAAAAAAAAAATGAAATGAATACTTTTGCAAGGCACTGTATACATTTATATATAATGTATTTGGGGGTCCTTGTTATCAAAAAAGGCTTAACAACCTCTTTGCTAGTAATGTCCCTCCCACATTCTGCAGCCAATCAGCAAGTATGTTTATGGTTGCGATTTACCTGAGGTTTATTGGCTGTTTAACTCTGAAGAATGGCTCTTGTCCTCTTGATAAAGATAGCTCTTTTCTTCTTATAACAGGTTGTAAATTGAAGCAGGCTGCTGATGAATGCAGTGGTTTAAGTCTTACTCCATCAGTTACAGTTGGGAACACAATTCAGGATACCTGTCAGCAGGCAGAAGATACATTAGCCATGTCGTATGAATGGGGTTTAATCATGTACACGCAGCCGAACGCCTCACTTGGGCTTCTATTCACAAATATCCCCAGAGCATTAAAAAGAATAGCCAGGAATGATGACAAAATCATAATCATCACAGATGGGTGAATCAACTGCGCGTCTAGATAAACCTGCTGTGTGAGGATCTGCTGGGCGAGATAAGACTGATCTCTCTTTCTCTCCGCAAGCTGCAGGCCTTGTGATTATCTTTGCTAAATCAAACGCGTGGGGATCAACTTTTGTGTGTGGGTTGAACAGGACAGAGCTGCACTCGACGCTGCTGCAGGGTGGGAAGATACATTCTGTTACTAAACACACGTATTCAATCTGTATCCAGTCAGTCGAGCCCGTCTAATGGAGATCTGCTGATGAAAACATGCACACGGATGTGCGTATGTCACGGGATGCTGGCGCATTGTCTTTCAGCTTGATTAAAACACGAGAAGAAGTGACATTTATCACACCGCTGTCAGATGAGATACATGGCTTTGTTGGCAAGCATCTATACGTACACACGCATACACTTTAGCTGTTATTCGAAGGATTTCTTTAACAGCCACACAAATCCTACCCTGTAAGCCGTCATTGAGAAGGATAATAAAAAAACAAATTAGCCTCCTTCCCACTCCTTTTTTTCTGAATTATTGCTCTGCGGTTGTGGCACGGCTGATATTGAACGCTCACAGGAAGGTGATGAACACAAATGTAAACACTCGGCTGTGATTAGCAAAGATGAGAGCTTAGAGCCGCATGGTCATCCTACATACTGTAGATAAACGTCCTTGGACTGACGCAAAGAACCAGTACACTTTGACCCCGTTGAAGTCACAAAAACTCTCCCACACTGTGCCTGCAGCGTCAACAGTCTGATCCAGAAATTACAGCCTTGCAGCTCGACTATCCTTGATATGAAGCCCAGCCTCACTGGTATTTAATTCAGCTCTCTTCCTGGGGACCATCTGATTCATCAAATCACTTTCACAGACTGTCATTTCTTACGTAAAACATCCCCAGATTTGGGAAAGTTGCAGCTTGGGTGCAGGTAGGACGCGGAGAGAAAGCGAAACGGGGAGCAACAATGCTTTTGATAGCAGAACAGGCATGTCTGCTTAAATGCTTGGGGAAGCTCAAGCGTGTCAGGACTACAGATCCGTTGGGAAATCAAGACTTGGAGGAAGGCAGACTCTTTGGAAAGATCCCCAGCTCTAAGCACTGAGAGCTGACATTTTGAAATGTGAAGTTTTGGACCACCTGCTGTAAACGGAGGTCCATTCTGAGGCCTGATTAGAAAGAGCTGTGAAAGAACTCATTTGTCTTGTTACATCTGGTGCTCGGCTCTGGTTCTTCTGCTGAGAATCGCTCCTGTAATGAGATCAAGCTCTGAGCGATCGCTGTGTGATGTCTATGTCTTCATTCATCTTCTGATGCTGAATTATGCAGCGCAGATCTGTTCTTCACAAAAGCTGTTCTAGGAAAAATAAATATTTGACATCATTTCCAATAGGCTTTAGGACCCTTGGAGATCTCGTAAAAACTTTCATTAGCGATTTGAGAGCACATGGCCACGGCGGCTAATCGGAGACTGTGAGCGGTGAGTGTGTGCTGGGCTCACAAAACAGAAGAATGTACAACGATTTTAAATCTTACAAGATGTTTTAGTGCTGAAAAATTCTATCTATTGATTCAGAGGAACAGGAACAACACTGCTGCAAGCTATTGGGAGTGATGTAAAAAATATATTAATTTAAACATGTCCACTGGCTGAAGATTCAGACTATTAAAAGCACATTGGCACATTCATATCCTCTGTGAGTTATGAATGATTTACTGTCCTTCATATCAATAATTAGCTTGATACACAACATGATATATGGTTATCGTGAATCTCACAGCTTCAAACAAAATGGCCACTCTGACCCTGCAATGCAGTCTATGACAAACCAAAAGAGCTTAGCTTCTCTAGTTTAACAGCTGCAGCACAAAACATCAAGTTGCGGTTAGATTCAGGTAAAGAAATCACAGAACCTCCACATGATCAGTGAGAAGAGCCTTTATGACCGACTTCAAGGGACAGTTTTATTGCTGTTTACTTTATGTTCAGTCACAGAGCTTGTCTATGTCTTGTCACTCGCACATTGACATTTGCGTTTATTGTTGCCATCCTAATATTGCTGTCAGGAAAAACTAAACATCTTTGACTGTGTGTCACCCCAACGCTCTACTCAGTTCTTCTATGAACGGTTCAGAAAAATGCAAGCTTTTTACTAGCTTTTGTCCCCCAGGACATAATTATTTCCAACACCTTATTATGCTTGTCCCTAGTCAAAAGATTGTATCCTCTGGCATCATCATCATCATTACATTTCTGGAAAAATATCTCCACAGTGTGGTGGGACTCTATAAAACATTACCGAGACATGCTTTCACTTCTCACATTGATTATTTTATACAATAATGGTTATTATAATGTTCTCATATTCACTCAAACACTGGAAACGGACGTATAACAATGTTTTTGCTTACTTTGTGGTGCCTTTTTTGATTTTAACAAAACGCATTCTGGATGTTTCTGGCTGCTTGCGAAGATCATTAGCGCCATCTGCCGGTCACAACGTATTAAAACCTACTTTCTTTTCTTTTTTTATAAGAGTGAAGTCCCTTTCTTTAAATATTTACTATACAGCTAGCATGTTTGTATCGTACACACTTGCAGATCATATTTTTCACAATTCAGCCAAGAAGGGCACTTTAAATTTACCTTCGTTTTTCTTCACACATCGTTTGTCTTCTAATTTGGTACACACTGGTGTTTTCTTTGGTGACAAGCTGAATTGTTTGTCGTAAGGGAAATGACGGCCGTCAACTTAGTGACTGTCGCAATTCTTTCAAAGTGGATACAAATCATTTTAACAAAAATGAGAGTTCATTAGTTGATTTTTGTTAGGACTTCTCAATCACCTCATGGAATCAAACCATTACTGCAAATGCTGGCTATACACATTTGAAAGCTTTGTTTTTGTTCAACATGTTTAGCTTAATCAAAATACCTCCGCGTGTCAGAAAGCGCATGCGCACTTTGAGGTTCTGGTGACG
Source organism: Cirrhinus molitorella (assembly GCA_033026305.1). Taxonomy (NCBI): domain Eukaryota; kingdom Metazoa; phylum Chordata; class Actinopteri; order Cypriniformes; family Cyprinidae; genus Cirrhinus; species Cirrhinus molitorella. The sequence goes on along the minus strand of CM065136.1, from coordinate 30,693,583 downwards.
TCACATACGGGGCGGTGCTCCAAACAGGTGTATTTCACAGGTGTAAAGAAAAGTAAAAGCCGGCGAAGAAGAACGAGTCCGTTTAGTCCCGTTGTTTCATGTAGACTCAGGTGTACAATGGCCCCAAAGTGTATTGGGGGCTGCGCTGCGTTATTTGTCCTCGGGATAGCATTTGATATAATCGGGTTTGCTTTGCTTTTGATCGGTATTTTTGCCAATCTGCGATTGAACGGCAGATTTTATGGAGACTTCCTAATCTACACTGGCTCTTTAATAGTTTTTCTTAGTCTTTTCTGGTGGATCATGTGGTACACAGGGAATCTGAAAGTTTCCTCTGAGGATCTGGAGAAAAAGACTTTTGACAACTTTGCGCACTGGGCGCGGAAGCTCTCGGAGCGACTGTCCAAAAGCGGGATGAACCGAGAGAAGTGCTTCGATAACGGTAAGAAGCCGATGAACGGCGATCTGACACATCACGCTCCGACGCGGATAACGTGGGAAGACCCCGCAACAGCGGGATGCGTGAATGAAGCTTACGACCGAAGCTCCGACGCGCCACCGAATGAGAAGACCGTGGAGCTGGAGATCCTGAAGAACTCCGAGATGTTCCTCCAGAACAGCGGGAAAGCTGAAAGATTTCTCTGAACAGCGGTGGTACGTCGTCATTTTTATGTAAATGTTTTGTGTTTAATTGCAGAATAACTTATGTGTCATTCTTCTTTAAAACATTAACTTTTAAAACTTTTTGTGATGTAAAGCATCGAAATTCTAAAAGCAGCTATATAGTGAAAATCTCTAGCCGACATTCATAAATATGCTCTGGTGGTCTAGCTTGGACACTTTATTATTAAAAGTTGATTTAAACAGAGGCAAGAAAATAAACAGGATGTAAGTAAAGCGCTTAAGAAAAGATTGACAGGTGTCAACAGCTAAAACCACTAAAAAGATGTTTCAAAACATTTGAAATCGCTGTTGTACAGGAGATCTTGTTAGTCGTTTATGTGCAGTTATGAATATATACTTGAATATTATAAAAGACTAACAAAACCTAAAGGGAATCAACTCATATTAGCAATTAAAATTGGTTTTCTCAGAGAAGAAAAAAATATATATATATTTTGACTTGAAAATGTGTATGATTTGGCAAGTGAAATTATTCAATTACCATAAACTATTAAACTTACAACAACAACAAAAGGGTATTGCATTACAAAACTTAACAGGAATGGCCTATATAACTCTATAGCATATTTGCTTCAGGGTCATATTGCAGATTGGTGTTGGATTACTGACCTTTACAAGTTCAATATATTAAATCTGCTGTATGAAAACAGGCTGTATTTCTTTTTTCCCCTTTATACTTTGTCAACTCGGCTGTTTTAACCAGACTTATGAAACAAACAAAAAAAAAATAAAAAAAAAATAAATAAAAACTATACTGTAATCTCTTCCATGAGAATGGATTTGGTGTCTTTAGGCTTATTATACACAATGCTGTTCTGGAAATGTTTTTGAAACTTGATGCTATTCTGCAAGGCTTGACTCAAACTTCTTTCTTCTCAGGTGCATTTTACATCTGTTTGTCAGCGACTGACTAAGACGAGGAAAAGCTGCTGTAAGACTGGATTGTTTTACCAAACCTACATATTTGGACTGACTGAGAAATGAAGTCATTAATCAGGGATTTTATATGAGCACTTTACTTATGATTAATTAATTTGTACTTTTAATTTATGCATACAGAGTTTAATTTCAGATTTTGTGTTTATATGCGTTTCATCTTTATCAAATAAAGAGTTTTCAGAAAATGAGTCATTTGGGTATTGCTACATTTCTCCTCCTGGAAGCTTAGTTGATAGAAGAAAACATTTTATCCTTCTGAAATGTGTTAAATGTTTAATGTGGTCAAGAGAAATAACTTGTTTCTGTTAATAATCTTACAGCGCTAAGAGCTACTATTTGAACTGGATGTTAAAACAACCTTACAAATATTCCTCTGCAAACATTTATTGGGATCAAAGTATTTTCTGCTCAGACCGTGAGCGTTCACCTGGAAGCGTCGCACCCTTTTTCCATCTCGCAGCTCTCCAATGACATGGAGATAGACTGAAGACCGGTTCTGTGTTTACTAGAAACACAGCCTGTTTTAAACAGTAAACTTAAGTGTGAATTATACATGTACTCTTATCATGTACTGCAACAACATCACTGTTTCACTGATTACAAACCCAGGCAAACCTGCCAGACAAATATAAGAGTTTAAAGACACACCCTGCTATTGTGTACCTGGATATTTGAGCTATTAAAATACTTGAGTTTCATAATCACAGTAAACGGACAATAAGGGAGAGGAAGGTAACCATTAGAAAAGTCATGGAAATCTTATGTGGAAGGAGTGTTGTTTGATAGTGACATTGCAAAAGTGTGGATTTTCATACGCAATAAAAACAGTCATACGCAGATATAAGTCAAGTAATCCTGCTGAAATATCCCTCATGTAAACATTACCTCACATTAACCGCTGCTTCCAAGTTTCTGCCACCATGGAAATGTATGACCAATTACAACTCCCTATTATTAATTCATTAACACTGTCAAGAAATCAGACAACCTGTGTAACAAGCAGAACAAGACGGCCCAGATGGCCAGCGGGTCACGTTTCCCATCAACACCTGAGGTGTGAGCGATATCGAATAATCTGAACCTTCAAAATCACACAACGCTGAAGAATTCAACCGACTGCGGCAGGAGAGAACACCCTCTTGTTCCTGCTGCAGAATATGGAAAAGATGCTCTTTAATTATCCTTTATCTTATTTAAGAATCCTTTAATGAGGTAACCTTTGAAGAAATACCGGCTACTGTGGTACATACTACAAAATCACAAGTAATTATATATGATAACTGATTAGAACCTTCTGGAAAAATCTTATACTTTAGAAATGTAAAGGTGAAAATAAATAGGCACCATTTAAATAAATATGCACAATAGGAAACACTTAAAAGACACTCCACGTCATTACATGTCGCTCCTTTCTATTTAACAATGCTAAGTGACGCAGTAACTGCAGTTTCTGTCAACAAACTACCTGAAGGATCTTTATCCGTAAATCTAATGAGTAATCAGCAGCAACCTGAAGAGAAAATGTATATTTCATAATAAATCATTCATGTCCTTCATGATTTGTGGTGAACCCAACCTTTTGGGTGTCCTTTAACTTCTCAGGTAGAGTCAACAAAGCTTTTCACAGCAGTGGATTGGCTATTGTTGTCCTACTATTGAGAAGCAGAACTTCTGTGAGAAGTTGGATACTGTGACAATAGAATTTCTATCATCCTGCGCAGAAGGGTGTCGTACAGCGCCATCTAGATGACAATCATCTTCAGCAGTCAGACAAATACAGAACAGAAATTATGGAGTTTTTAATTTAATTTATAAAAAATGCATATACCCACTGAAGCTGAACAACATCTACCACTTATTTTTCCTTGTGGAACATGTACTATCTGTGAGACTCTTTCAGTTGTTTGAACAGAATAAAATAATATTAACAGGCAAAGAGACAACTTCAACACAAAGATAACAAACACAGCCAACGACATCTTGAATATAAAAGGAAAAACAATGGGGAGGAAAGGAAATATCAGAAACAAAAGGTAAGTGCAGTAATGATCCCAATTTGTATAAAATATTTTGCTTTTTTTTTTTCTTCTTTCATCTTCTGAAGTTTCCTGCAGTCAGGAAACAAATCAGATACAGGACATTTTCTCAACACGTTCATGCAAGCTGATATATTTTAACAAAGTACAAATGGAAATATATTTATCTCATAGGTTATTGGTTAAAATATGAAAAAGAGGATGCGAGTAAACATCATCTGATCTGATGTAATAGCAAATAACTCAAATCCTCAATAGTGTTTTTTTTTCCTGAAAAGAAAAAAAAAAAAAAAGAAACTACATTCATTTCCATGACCACAAGTCCACGTCTTTAAAAACTAAAATAAAATGGACAAAAAAACAAAAACAAAAAAAAAGCCAAAATGACCTCACTTCAGCACTGCTTGTTTAGTTGAGTATTTGTGCCTCAGGAAACACACACAAATAAGATCCTAAAGTACACGTACGACAAAATACTGCATATCTACTAAAGACTGCATTAGGTAGATGGACATGGTAGCTAGCTGCCATGATACAAGGGGAAAAAAAAAAACTAAACAAAAAAAAAAAAAAACCTCCCCACATTTCCCTTTGCCCAAGAGAAAAAACGCTCATTTTTCCATCTGTAAGAATATGAAGCTGAAATAAGGAGCAGGTTCACATTTTAAGAGCTAATCGGTGTTAAACGATGTTTGGCAAGTCCATATCTGACCTGTCGTTTCAGTCGAATGCAAATGTTCAAGACCTCTGACTGGGAACAGGGGAAAATCGCGAGCACACATGCGTGACACTACATTAATATGTATATTGGTCATTGGCCGGTCGTTTGTTCGGTAACACAAAGGGGGCGATCGTCTATTTGCTCTCCATCCACGTTCAGCCCAGAGCTCATAGTGACGGAGACCTTCTCTGCTTGGTTTCACCCACAATACATTTCATTTTTAAACTTCAAGTAGGCTATATTAATATATGTGTGTGCATATATCTGTGAGTATTTACCTATTCGTCCCTAAGACCATCGTCCCTCCTTTAGAACAGCATTTCTCTCTTTTCTCCTTCACCTCAATTCTAAACGTTACCTCTCTTCAAAATCCACTGACTTTTATCTCACCTCACTATTTGGCACCTCGGATTCATTAACAGGTGATGTGGCTGCAGCAGGTGCATGGTGGGTGGGGAGAAACAAAATAATGGGTTGAGGTCAAAGGTCGTGACATGGCTGCCCTAGTCAGTGGCGTTCTGCTTGTCTCTCTCCGCTGTGACGGCGTCCCCTCCGTCTTCAGTCTTGAATCTTTTGGTGTCGGGCTGCTCCGCTTGGTCTCCGTTCTGCCGTTTGGTTGGTAGAGATGCTGAGGCCGAGGCGTGGGTCGCCAGCATGTGAAGAGGACTCGCTGAAAAACAGCAGACGGATCGTGTTAGTTAGATGCTAAAAGCCACGTTTTGGTTTCAAAAATAAAGTGTTACTAGAAAATGTCAACTATATTCCCTCAGTCTGTGCTTTTATAGATTCATAACCATAAAGAGGAGTGTGGACCAAAAGCCTGAAGGCACTAGTGAAAATGTCAAACTGTTGTTACTGTACTTAACCTACACCTAACATCAACCACCAGGGGCAGCATTTTATTTCTTTAAGCAAAAATGTCTTTAACCCTTTAACGATCACCCCCCTTTTTTAAGATAATCAGCAGATTTTGGCACAAGTGGAATCTTTTCAAAATATGAAAGTATCAAAAAGTTATAGAAGTTTACATTTACTGTACCAATTTTTTATTTTTTTTTTGGATATAAAATAAATATTTTACAAAATATTTTTGAATCCAAACCTGCTATAAAATTTAAGCCTTATGTCTAAAGTTATGTTCCAAATTTAAAGTTGAAATTTTGAGGTTCCTGTGAGATTTTATTTAGGGCATTATACGACAAACAGCCACCGTGCCATCATAACTCCACTGAATTGATGCAATTTTCTGTCACAAATGTCTAAATTTCTGTCTAGACATGTGCCGGTATTCGGTAATACGATATATCACGATAATGAATATGCACGGTATTGTTATTGTGGGCATTTCAAAATACAGAAAATAATTGTTTATTAACAGTTATTCCGAATTTTGAAAGCATTTTAAGCATACTTTTCCCATTAACTGGTTAAATGCACAACACACTTGTAAACTGCGTCGAAGATGCGTGATGTAAACAGAAGCACATGGCAGAACGCCTAAGGGACGCTCCGGATTAAAGTGAAAGTGTCATTCACTCTCTGACAGCAGATGGCGCTAAACCGCAAATGCAACGTTAACCCAGAAACAAAGCAGCTGCGCTACTTTCTAAAACGTATTTAAATGATTTATTTAGCCATTTAGATTTTTGTATTTGCCGTGGTGTTTATCACAACACCAAATACTTAAATATTCAGACTCCATAGGCTATTTATTTGAACACTTTTTACATTTTAATCTGGACTACAACATGCCCTAGATATTGTTTGAAAGTGTATTCTAAGTGATTCTTTATTGTTCGGTCACACTTTACTTTAGGGCTTCATTAGTTAACATTACTTACTTAATTAATTAATTAACATAAACTCCCAATGAAAAATTATTCTAAACATGCATTAATCTTAGATAATTCCAATATAATAATAATCAAATTAAAATTAAAATCAAAAGTTTATTTTTTTTTTAAATAAACCGAGCTAACATGAACTAAAAGTTGTATTTTTAACAAAGATTAATAACTTCTGTATCAAATGTAGCTTTTGTTTACTGATCATGTTAACTAATAATAATTAACTAATAAGATCTTACTGTAAAGCGATACCTATTGGTCTTTTAATTCTTTTGCACTTTAATCTGTGTAAAATTTTGAACTTTATACATTTTTTGTGTATTGCTTTATTGTGTTTTAATGTTCAGATTTTTTTTTACTGTATTATGACATCACTTTTTTGCAACTAAATTTCAATACCGTGATAATACCGTATACCGTGATAAAAACATTATCAATTTATCGCAACATGAAAATTTGATACCGGCATATCCCTATTTCTGTCAATATTAACTTCTATCAAAAAATAACCACCAAATACGGAATCCTGAGACTCAGACCTTTCTGACGATATGCATTTTTTCAAGATTATAAAAAGTTGATTCTAAAAAGACCATAATACATTTTGTAATATGACACTTGACTCCACCCACTAAGGGGAGGAGACCGCTAATAGATTTTAAAGTACCATTTTCAGGGTAAATGTCCAATTTAAATGCTTTTCACAGGATGAATTCTGAGGTTAAGCTTTCAAATGATATATAATTTATGGTGATCCAAAAAAAAAAAAAAAAAAGTGTGAACAATGACAAAAAAATAAAAAATAAAAAGGGCCCCATTGGGCCACTGGTGGGCTGGTGACACTTAAGGGGTTAATTAAATTTTTGCATCATAAATACTAGTGCTGCTCAATTGCAGCAAACATAATTACAATTATTTTAATAGTAAAATCATGATTATTTAGCAGGATAAAACACAAAAATAGAAAATTGTTGTGAACAATAACGTTTGCACAGTAATCTTGGCCTCACAATTACTCCAAGGCAAAACTATAATTGAAAATAAAATCCAATTAAATCACCTAGCTGTAACAATTTATGGCGTATAAATTCAGAAATTTTTGGTCAAATAAATGTCTATTATAATGTTAAAGGATTCATTCTTAGAATTTACTTTACAATTTACCCCCATGTCATCAAAGATGTTAGTGTCTGTCTTTCTTCAGTCTAAAATAAATTAAGGTTTTTGAGGAAAAGTCAAGAATTCTTATCTATATTGTGGGCTTCAATGGGAATTAATGGGTTGAAGGTCCAAATTACAGTTTTTAATGTAAATTCAAAGAGCTCTACACAATCCCAGCCGAGGAATAAGGGCATTATCTAGCGAAACCATTGGTTATTTTCTAAAAAAATAAAAATAAATACAAATGTACATACTTTTTAAACCACAAATGCTCTTCTTGCACTAGCTTGACTTTATAGATTACATAATGATGTAGAAAAGGTCACATGTAAAGTTTATACATTTTTACTATAATTTTTACATTTATTTTTTTAAATGACCGATTGTTTTGCTAGATAAGACCCTTATTCCTCGGCTGGGATTGTGTAGAGCTCTTTGAAATTGCACTGAAACATTGGAACATTTTCCTCAAATACCTTAATTTCTTTTCAACTGATAAAAACAAGACATGAGCATCTTGGATGACATGGGGGGTGAGTAAATTATCAGGAAATTTAATTCTGTAAGTGAACAAATTCTGTAATACAAAGTGATAACTTTGTAACGCTGATGTTGGTTCCTGACCTGTGTTGCCAGATCCTTGGATAGCAGCGACCACATGCGTCCCATTCTGAGTGATGGCCTTGACGGGCAGCTGATGCTGGCCAAGCGGAGCCTGTTGCACTATGGTAACTGTCTGTATAGAGCTAGATTGGGATGTCTGGAGAATGCGACTTGTCCCGCCTATAGAAGTGGTTGTAATAGCAGGCACCGGCTCCACTTTCACTGAGAAAAACATAAAATACCATTTAAGATGAGCAATTTTCTCTGACGCCTGCAATAGGTAATATACATCCAGTCAGTCTTATTGCAAAATGAACCCTTTTATGATACACAGGCTGGATATACATTATCCTCCTCATTACGTGGCTACCTGCCACATAAGTAAATAACTGGGTGTGAAATATTGATTTGAGTTAAATGCAAATAAAAACATTTAGCAAGTGGCTTTGAGCCAAGATGGACAAACAAGTTCAGATCAAGACTTTAAGGAATTAGGAGTCAGAACACTGCTTACATGGCTTTTCACCAAATAAATAGGATTAAGAAAGAAATACTGATTTTACTCAAAACTGTTTGAAAATCTTGCCCATTTATCATAAAAAAAAAAAAAAAAAAAAACACACACAATCTGGCAACAAATGCTACTAACAGTACTATTTAAGGGATAGTTCACCCAAAAATGATTGACATTGGTCACCAAGAGGAGGCTTGGTCAACCAAAAATTTTTTAGTAGAATGTTAAATGTCTACATTTAAATGAACAAATTCAAACAGAAGACAAATATTCTCAGATTATGTCATCTGTATGAAACATTCACTACTGCGGAGATGAGGAGTCACCAGTGTTAGGGGTAACATATTACAAGTAACGCAAGTTACTTAATAACATTACAAGTAACAAAAGTAAAGTAATGCATTACTTTTTCAAATAAATAACGGCAGTTACTTTTCTCCTCCTATTTATTGGTTAAAAGCTCTCCTGTCCCCATGTTAATATTCAGTCAGTATTCCTCAAAATTAATAAAAACTGTGAAATTCAACTCGGAATATGATGCACACCTGCAATAATCAAATGTGACCCTGGACGACAAAACCAGTCTTATCTTGCGCAGGTATATTTGTAGCAATAGCCAAAAATACATTGCGTGGGTTAAAATGATCGATTTTACTTTTATGCCAAAAATCATTAGGATATTAAGTAAAGAAGATAAAAATGAAGATATTTTGTAAGTTTCCTACTGTAAATACATCAAAACTTAATTTTTTATTAGTAATATGCATTGCTAAGAACTTCATTTAGACAACTTTAAAGGCAATTTTCTCGACATTTCAATTTTTTGGCACCCTCAGATTCCAGATTTTCAAATCGTTGCATCTCGGCCAAATATTGCCCTATCCTAACAAACCATACATCCATTAAAAGCTTGTTTACTCAGCTTTCAGGTGATGTATAAATTTTGAAAAAATGACACTTAAGACTGGTTTTGTGGTCCAGGGTCACAAATGTTAAATAATACAAATTCCCTTTGTGTATCTAATCCCATTTTTTTAACCAGTGTCTATGCTGCCAACCTTTGATGATCCAATTCATCATACTAATAAGCATTTTTTTTTTTCTTCTGTGTTCTACTTTACCGATGTGAAAAGGCTTTTGCATTTGCTAAAATAGAACTTTTTGTATTAAAAACAAACAAGCAAGTCCTGCCAAGATTTAAAAGTAACGCAAAAGCAACGCAATGTATTACTTTCCATAAAAAGTAAATATGTAATTTTGTATGTAAAAGTAACTTTCCCCAAAACTGCGTGTCAGTGTCACTGACTTCATCTCGTAAGCTGAAAACAAAGCAAGCACTAGTTTATATCAATAAATTATTACAAAAAAAAAAAAAAGGTTTTTCCCTGACACAATCATAATCATTACTTCTGCCAGTGTGCTTTTTTTTTTTTCCCGCATGCGCTTGAGCGCTTAGGCCCCATCACACCGAATACGTTTTTTATGTCTGAAAACGTGAGGTGCACCACACTGCCTTTTTTGATGACTTGAAAAAAAAAAAGAGCAGTGCGCAGCGTTATGTTGCTAGGAAACCATCAAAACAGCAGCCCTGTTTTCTAATCAAAGGTTCATAGCACGAGCGCTCTAAAATCTTTGTTTTTTTTGCTGTTTTTTTGATGTCATATTCGCTAAAACCTTAAAAAAAAAATGCAGTTCTGGGTAACCCGCGACAGACACCAAAAGTTTCTCCTCCATCATTGCAGTCTCCAGACTTTCTAAGCAACGGTAAACTTTCTTCAACGCAACGGAAAGTCCTGCCTCTTCATTCGTTCGATTGGACAATGAAAAAAAAAAACGTGATGATTCAGGCGCTCCTGCAAAAACGCGAGGCACAGCTGGCGGTTAAAACGAGAGGGGACCGGGGCGCATAAACAGCATGCAGAACGCTCACTTCCAATAGAAAACAATTCAAAATAGGCGCCTCTCACTGCAAAAAAAACACGTTCAGTCTGATTGGGGCCTTATTAGGCTATGCAGGCAATTAAAGGCTTATTATTATGATTTATATGGTGTATTACTAAATGTGCAACTAATAGTCGACCAATGCTTAAAATGAACGAGTCGACCAGAAAAAGCTTTAGTCGAGGGCAGCCCTATTAATTACTCACCCTCATGTCGTTCCAGCCTGTAAGAACTTTAATACTGATCTCATTTTCAACACAAACCTTAACTGAGACATAAGACGGCAGTATTTGCATCTCACTTAAACTAAAGAGAAAGCCTGTGGTCTGATACGACACACGAAAGAAGCACCGACTTCAGATATTCTAATGAGCAGTCTATAATATTCAGCGTTGCTACTGACAATGGTCTTTATCAGGAAATATTTCGAATGTCACGACTGACCAATCAGAATCAAGTACTCCAGAGAGCCCTATAATAAGATCAAATCACCAGATTCATTTTCCGATATTCAGCCAATATAATCAATATCCACTTCTTTATCCTCACCTTTGAGTTCCTGGTGCTCTCCGTTCTCGTGCGGCCCTGCTTTAAGAATGCTGGATTGGGTAAACACAGGCTCCGCCATGTGTGTGTTGGCTGTAGACAGTCCGGTCACAGTCGCGACAGAAACAGCAGGGATCTGATGCACCACATGGACCGTCTGCATGACAGGCTGCTGGGATGTGGAAGTGGACACTGGTGTGGCGACGGCATAGGTCACAGGTTTGATGGTCTGCGGTAGCTGCCGCTGAACTGTGATGAGAACGGGTTGGGTGTTGAGAGGCGAGCCTGTGAGGAAACATAAGTTTGGTTAAAATACAGCTGATCAGCAATGGGAAAACACATCTGACAGCTAGTTTGTGCTGTAATGTGCTCTAGAACAGGGGTTTCAAATGCTCTACACATGATGATTCTGTGAGAAAGAGCCTTTCCCTAAAATATAAAGGACACTACATATTTATAGGCTCATTTATATTGTGAGCGAAAAACAGTAAATGTACTACTACAAGGTCAATGTTATTTTAAAATGAAATAAGTAGAAAAAAAGAAGAGAAAAGATCATGTGCTAATCATATTAAACATCTTCCATAATTTCTCCCTAATGAATTTCCATGACTTTTCCAGGCATTTGTGATAGGATGCCTCAAAATCGATTTGATTTAGACCAATTCACCAGTGAATTAATCAGGCCGATTTGTGAACTTAAACTTAATACACAATTCCTATACTGCTCTTAATTTCAGGCCAGCTTTAACTCGTGCACGAAGAATAATCTTACCTGGAGCATTTTGTGCAAAGCATGCCTCTTGTATAACGGCTAATTTGGGCTGAATGGCTGGAGCAGGAGCGGAGGCAGGTGTGGGCTCTGGGTCCATAGGAACAGGCGAGCCTTCTCTTGATAAGCTGTCTGGAGTCTGAACACCACTGGAGTGGGCTGATAGCGCCCCTGTGTGGTTAGGGGAAGCTGGAGCACTCCTGAGATATGATGGGAAGAAAACTGTATGAATAAACTCAAGTGACATTGTTTACAAATGATGATTTAAACAACAGGTCTACATAATATTCACAAATGCTGTTCATTATTGTATTAGCCCTACAGTTACAGCATGAAATATTATTTAAACCTTTACTATTAACATTTTTACACATTTTCCTCACAACTCTGACTTTTTTTCCCCCCCTCACAAATGCAAGTTTATATCTCCTAATTCGGAACTCAATTTAACAAAAATACTGAGTTTTCTGCCACCAGATAGGCTTCACCCATAAAAAAAGTCATCCCTGTTTCAGATCTCTAAGTCTATCCCACTATCTAACGTCAATTTTGTTGAATAACTGTGCTTATCGCTGGGTGACAAGCTCTTGTAATAAACAGAGTACTTTTAGAAAATGGCATCTAATCAATATAATCTATAATCTTTATTAAATCTATTTTGTACCGTATCCGTGTAATTCTCCATTCGTAAAAGGCTATCTCTCCCTGGTTTTCTGCAACCATAATGCGTGCGCATCCTGAATGTTTACAAACCCATAACTGGTCTATAGTAACAACATGGGGAAAATATAAATAATTACCTGGATGAGAGCGGGCCAAGTGGGGTCCTGAAACACGGCACACCCCGTGGTCTGCGCTTGCGAAAAGCTTGTTCGATGAGCTTTCCTTCAGATGAGGGGTCTATCCTCCAGAAAGAGCCTTTGCCCGGCTCTTCTTGAGATCGGGGCACTTTGATAAAATATCGATTTAAGGACAGATTGTGACGAATCGAGTTCTGGGAGATGAATAGAAAGCAACAAAATGGTTAACACTTTCACAACCGCTTAAGTTGCAAAATTTGATTTCATTTGACAGTGTAAAAGAGAAAATGTCCACATCTACTTATAGCGTGTGTTCGGTTTTTTTCTCTCTGGTAAAATAAATGTTATTTCTGCCTCATGATCACTCTCCAGTTGAACACTCTTTATTTACATGCAAAATGAGCAATAGTGGCCCTTCAGCTTGAGAGTTTGCTGCCTGTCCCGTCTTTCAATAACAGCCTCACTGAAAAATCTGCATTACATAGTGACAGCTTAACAATGTGTAATATGCACTAAAATGTGCCACGCAAACTGCAAAAGTCAGACTGAAACAAGCAACAAGCATGCCAAAAAAAAAAAAAACTCAGCCACTTAATTCTAATGTGGAGACCCTTCTGAAGGATCTGCAGAGCTGTAAGTGCTCCACAATCAGGAGAGTATTTCTCAGCTCTTTTGGCATTAAAGGAGAAGTTCACTTCCAGAATGAAATTTTCCTGATAATTTACTCATCCCCATGTCCAAAATGTTCATGTCTTTCATTCTTCAGTTGAAAAGAAATTAAGGTTTATGAGGAAAACATTCCAGGACTTGGTTGAAGGTCCAAATTGCAGTTTCAATGCACATGGTTCCCACTCTAAGCCAAATGTCAAACTCCCTGACTTTTCCATTACTTTCACCAAATAAAAAGCAGAATTTCCATGACTTTTTTTTTTTTTGCTTTTCCTGTTAAATGCACTTATTTTCTGTACTATTTCTACACAAATTAATTTAGTTTTTATGCTTTTAGGGGTTAAATGCTTTGAAGGATGTTCTGTTTGTCATCAAGTTCATCATTCAGTCTTTTTATTTCTTCACATTTAATTGCTTTTCTGTAATCTACTTGTCTTTGAAGTGGTCATTTTCTAGCCAAAGCTCTTGAAATTGACATTTTCTTGACATGTTTGCCTTAGTTAACAGTTACAGCCTGGTGATGACTGCACTTGACTTAAGTGATTTTCCAGTTTGCATGAAAAAAAAGCCTAACCATAACAATAACCATAACCATAATAAAAGTCAGGCAAAATGCGTGAAGCAACGATATAGAAAACGGTACAGAAAAATTACATTTTGACAAATGGAAACTAAAATTTTATGTGACAAACAAAAATCTCTGATATTCCAAAAAAAAAAAAACTTATATAAAATTCCCTGACTCTCCATGTCTTCCATGACTTGTGTGAACCCTGAATGCAGCTTCAAAGGGTTCTACATGATCCTAGCCGAGGAAAAGGGGTCTTATCTAGTGAAACGATTGGACGTTTTCTAAAAAAATACAAATTGATATACTTTTTAAACCACAAATGCTTGTCTTGCACTAGCTTGACCTTGCACATGACGTAGGCAGAAGTACCGACCCAGTGTTTACAAAGCAAAAGTGCAAAGAAATTCAAAAGGCCTTTACAAAACAAACAAAAAATGTAAAATGGACAATTTTGAGGTTGGAGAGGAAAAAAAAATATATATATATATATATATATATATATATATATATATATATATATATATATAAAGTTTTTCAACCTACCAAACCTTTTTTTATTTTTAACAGAAGTACATAGACGAAGAACTAACCACATGTGACTTTTTCAATGACGCACACACATATCGCAGTGCTAGTACAAGGCAACTGTGGTTGAGAAATAACCAATTGTTCACTAGATAAGACACTTATTCCTCATCTGGGATTGTGTAGAGCCCTTTGAAGCTACACTCAAACTGCAATTTGGACCTTCAACCTGCTGGCCACCACCGAAGTCCATTTTATGGAGAAAAATCCTAGATTGTTTTCCTCAAAAACCTTAATTTCTTTGTGACTGAAGAAAGGCTTGGATGGGTGTCTGAAAGTTTCCTTCTCCTTTAAAGGACAATAGCTTTATCTTCTTTAACTTATAGTCTGACAGAGCAAGTCTTTTATATCAAAAGCACAAAGAAAACCTTGAGATTCCTTGTGGTATGTGCTCTTTAGACATTCTCCCTATATTTGAAAAGCTGCTAATAAGAATGCGTTACAATCCAGACTGTATAAAACTATAAGTGAGAAACACGCAAATAACAACAAATAAAGTATTCCTGGGCCTGCTCAATGAGTTCACCTAAACCACATACAAATATAACAGCACTGCAACAAAGACTAAATACATTGACTCTAAATGGTCTCAAGACTCTAGACACTGCACAAAGAAGAGTTGATTGACACTCACTTGCCAGCCCTTGTCTGCTGTCCTGTAATATGGATAATTCTTAGTAATGTGGGTATATATTCCATTCAGTGTTAGTTGTTTGTCTGGTGCCATTGTGATGGCTTGAACAATAAGCTGTGCATACGAGTACGGAGGCTTGGAGTCATCCTGTTTAAGACAAGAAAAAGAGCATTGTGACAGGTTACTGCGTTTCTAAAATGTCCACAGAAACAGTGATAAACAATACAGCAATACTCTATATGGCAGCAAGCATTTTTTTTAATGTCTCATACTTTTGGACTGTCTCCTCCTGATGCTTCCTTGTCATTTTCAGATTGAGAGTTTTCATTGATGAGCTCAGCCGTGAGACCACGACCCATTTTATAACTAGACAGTCCTGCCCCTCTGGGACTTGACGGACAGGAGTTGGCAGCGCTGAAGAAAAATGACAAATAATAAATGCATAATTAAACCTGTTAATTTAAAAATTAATATAGGGGCTTTGGAATAAAGGACAAAGAATTCAAAGCAGATGTGCTTACCTGATTGTACCTGTTGGCGACGGGAGAGGACTCATCAGGTGGGCGATGTTGTCTGGAATGTTGATGGTCAGCGGCGAGATCTGGGGTTGGACCGCTTTCACAGGAGACTCCGGCGCGTTCCTGCGGTCTCTCTTGTCGCTGGACAAGGCAGTGAATGTAATTTTGATATTCGTGCTGGGAAATCTGAAAGTGCACCTACAAAATAGAGATAAGAGTTAAAATTTGAACCGCATTGATGAAGTGGATGTTGGTACACAAACCAGCCAGCAACAGAATATAAAAGTAGAGCCGGTTTATATATGGACACTAGCTTGACCTGATTACACGACAGACATATTTTATCATCAGAAATATATTTAAAACTCCGTCCAGCCATCGACACAACAACCTTGCAGTGTGTTCACGTTTCACATCAAACATAAAGCAAATATAAAAGTGCTCAGCTATGAACAAAGCAGAATTAATAACTCTATGCACACCCCTGCAACAATAAAACAAAGGCACATCACTTGTCATCCATCATACATATATATAAAAAATTGAATCATTATAAATGTAAACAAATTGTTAAAGTATGTCACTGAATGCAAGGTCAAAACATAAACAACATATTGTCATAAACATTATTACAGTACATAAAAACATGAATTATATTAACCAGGCTATTAATTCTGATTATCATTTCCGATCCTGTCATTTAATTAGTGACTCAAGCATACGTCATATTTCATTAACTTGCTAGATTTGGGTCAGCTGAGGGCATCAGGAACCGAATGAACCCAAAACACACCGACCGGAGGATTTTTTTTTTTATCATACTGGCAATAATAGCAGTACTGCGGTCATTCGTTATGCTGGAATCTTCTACGAAAGGTGCCATTAATATCCTTTATGGTCAGCTCCTAATGATAATGATGATGACAAAAGTAAAGAAACCCTTGAGCGTTGTGACTAGTGTTGTGTAAACAGACTGAGGTGAATGGTTAGCTGTTGTGCTAATCGAAGGTTGCAGCATGAGACGTGTGTTAGTAGCGGTTGTCATAATCAACACGTGCTGCTCGCAAAACAAAACAAATACCCAAAGCGATCGGCATAAACGCGTTCACGCGGCTGGCACTGGTCTAATTCCGACCGACAGGCGTGAGCTTACATGCGGGGAAGCTGGAGAGGAGGAGCCCCTCGTCTCTGAAACACCCCGTCCACGAACACCCCGTTTTTGCCGAGACATCGAAGGTAGAAATCTCCGCTTCCCGTTCCATCCTCGCCGGCGGAGAAAATCTCGAGGTGCCTCCGTGAAATGAAGCTTGAATGGCCCATGCTTACGTCCACGGAGCCTTGTGACGAATTCCGACCGATGGTGACCGAGCGCTTCTTCATCAGATACTCGAATTCACGGCCCTCGAGCCGGGCGACAACCGACCCTGACATCCCGCTCACCGCCATCTTTATTATTTCTCTTGACGGGAATTTGAGACTATCAAAATGAAGGAGCAGACGGCTGGTTGTCGGTAGGGAGGCCTGCTTGCAGAATTTAGTGGGGGGATCGAATCAAAGGATGAGAAATAAATACTATGGAACGTGCCAGTCCGGGGACAGCGGCTCCAACCCACAGCCGCGACAGAGAGAATGAGAAAACGATAAACTCTACCAAACAAACCCTGGAGGCGGGGCAGCGCTGATTGACAGCAGTAGCGACCAATGGCTTTGCGACTCGGCAAGGGAAAAATGCAATCCACCAATCAGCAGCGAGACGAACAAGCGTGTAGCGCTGGGGGTTGGTTGCACCGCGTGCTGGCTGACACGCATGTAATTGGTGTGTTCAAGAGGCGGATTGGCGATGCTACAGCGAGCGTTTGGCTAGTGATGCTGTCGTTTGATGGCATCCTACGCACAAAATAACACTTAAGACTACAATGGTGGTTTTACCTAAGAGCAGGATTTATGGCGATATAATAACCCACTCATCTTCACAGGACTTCGGTTGCCTTGGTAATAATCATGTGTCGTAATTACGCTTATGGGAACCCAACTTGAAAACTGTTCCATAACTTCACCTTTTAGTACGAGTACAATATTAATTACAGTATACTCTAGGTTAAAGGTGTCCTTGCTTTTGCAATGATGTTAGTATGCTGCATTGTAGATTAAAAATAAATCACATACAATGCAAAATCAAAGGCTCATTTCAAGATTCTTCACCATACACTGTAAACAACAAAACAACACGCAAGGAAATCTACATGGTTACCTCGAAAAACAAACAAACAAACAAAATAAAACTATTATAAAAAAACAAACAAGCAAAAAAAAAATAAAAAAACACATGAATGAATTCTAAAATTATTATTAAAAAAAAAATTACAATTCTTGATTTTACAATCATCTTTAATTTGTCATATGATACTGAATTCTGTGGCCATCATCTTACATCATCATGAAATTATGCGCATCACTTGCACGTTTTAAATGACAAAAGCATCAAATGAGTAACAAAATAGCTTATAGATAGATTTTAAAGAACGGTTATAAGAATTAAGACAAAAACTTAAAAACACTACATTCTTCAGATGATAAGACTGGGCACTTTGCTAGAATCTGAGTGCATTTGTTTTTAAAAGAGAAAGATCAGGGTGTCAGTGGCTGCTGCAGTACTACATAAAGTGCTAATTCTACAGCTAATAAACAAAAAGATGCGGTTCAATGCCTCTGCAACCAGGTTTAAATGGTATACAATTTACTCTCTTATAAAGTAGCAATGTAGTTGTTCTCAATTACTTTTGGAAGAAAACAGGATTTTAGAGTTGATTATTTTATTTTAGACCATTAAGTGTTAATGTAGACTCAATATGACGATGCAATTCCACATTCCTCTCCACGGCCTATTATTTTGTGTATGTCCGTTACGTCTCGTGTGATAGTGCAGTGACTGTCACTGAAGTAAAACTTTTACAGAGCGCTGATTATATTAATTAGATTTTCTTAAAGCCAACAAATGCATGAAATGAGGAGCACACATTTACACCATAAAATATCTGTTTGTTACACTAGTCTAAATACTATGTAGTTACATCATTTTCATCCGGTATCCTTTGTCATACAGCAAGAAAAACAATATCTACCACTAACAAATACATAGTGTGAATGATGTACATGTTTACACTCGCCTCTGCGTTCCATACATTAGATTCGGTTTTGTTAGTGGACAAAGAGATTCACTCTCGCTACCTAGCCAAGGACATCCAAAGCTTAAAAAATCCCATGGAAGACAATTTAAAAAAAAATGTTGTCCTTTCAAAAAAATAAGGTTTCCCTTTCCTCTCGTAACCCCACGGAACGCGTTTTCTGCGGTCACAGTTTTTCAGTCATCCCTCGGCTTGTTCAAAGAAAGGTCTCATGTTTGAGTCAATAGAGTTTCTTCTGGTCTCTCCTCCATGTCCGTGTCACTGTAATCTCCGAAAAGTCTGTGTTACGAATGCCACTCGAGTCCTTTGACATCCTCAAGAATTAAACAATCTGGTAAAGTGAGTAGTAGTAGTAGTGTCTACGCTCAGATCTTCTCGTCAGTCATTTCCAGGAACTGAGCATAAACATCCCTTGAACACTCCCCTTTTTGGTTGAACAGAAATTTGTAGTAGCTGCCATCAGCACAAATAGCTGGAGGAGGATGGTGGGAAAGTTAGTCACTAAACATCTGAGAATGAACACTTCTGCTAGTCACATCAGTAAACTATTATTTGATTATTTACAGCACATGCATATTACAGGCCCATGAATGCAATATTTTTTTTAAAACATGGCCTTGTGTGTAAAGTATAGCTTTTAGTACTCTACCTATAACAGCGTTGGGTTCTGTTCCAAAGGCACAGACACAGGGCGAACCGGATGGGACCTGGAACTTGGAGAAACTCCATTTGGAGCTGAAATACTTAGGGAGAAAACTGGCCGATGCCAAGCTGTGGTAAAAGGTTTGAGAGCTGTAAACAACACTTGCAATAAAACACACTGCATAAATGCTTGATGTTTTCTCTAAAACCTATAGTGTGCTTTAACACAAACCTGGACTGCTTGTTCCTTTTGGGATCCTCTGCAGCAAATATGTGGACTGTGCCATGGTCGCTCGATACGCAGATAAGAGAAGCATCCTGGTTGAAATTAATGCTGAAATACAAATACGCTCTGTTATAAATATACACATATTCACCTTTACAGTAATAAAATAGGACAGCATGCATGCAGTGGATTACCAGTATATATTGGCAGTTTGCGATCCTCTTCTCAGCTCTTGAATAAGGTGACCTGCTGAGGTGTCAAATATTCTGATCAGGGTACCCTAGAGAGAAGACATTTTCTCTATTAGCCAACTGCTGACATGCAGTGCTGGAATAATCCACATAAATCTAGCGCCATGATCAAACACAGGGTTTCTGCAGAAATGAAGTGAAATGTAAGACTTTTAAAGACCTTTTTAATACCACCTTATATGAAATTTAAGACAATGGAAATGATGTTATGAGATAATGTTTTAAATACATTTATGAATATACAAATAAGAAACCTTACACATACTTTTACTAAACTACCAGTAGGTGGCAGTAAGTTATTTAATGAGTAAGTCAATGTGAGCTATTTTAACTAATTCCTTCAAAAGGCTAAATCATTCAGTAACAAAACACCACTTTTACTGCTGTTACTTGGAGAATGTGCTGCTGTGATCCATGTTTGGAACTATTTTCATTGGTGAAATGGAACAAAACAGTACATATTGTGTTTAAAATGTAGGCCAAGTAACTACTGGACTAACTACTTGTTTACTGAACTAAAATCAATGTCACATTTGCAATCTTGAGAATATTCAGCAAAGCTCCATTGGTATGTTACTGAATTATATCATGTTATAAATAATCTACACATTTTGAATTTTTTTACCTCAGTGCGTTTCTTCTGAGTTTCCTTAAGTGTGCTGTTTCTCTCATTTGTTTTTAAGTCTCACAAAAAGACAGGCAGCGCGATTTTGATACTAGAAATACACTATTCATTGTCAAACGCTGTTTATGTCGAATGTATTAAAATAAGAAGAATAATAATAATTGTAAACAGTCATTAGGTCCATCAGACTTAAGATATTTTAGCGGTAATGTGACCAAAATATTTAAGACCCATCAAATCTGAATTTAAGACATTTTAAGACTTCTTAAGGACCCGCGGAAACCCTGCAAACGGTGCGATTTGCTCTGCATGCCGCACATAAAACTAATAAAGAGTGAAGCAAATAGGTAAAGTAGGTGGCACTTGAACTGACTTTTTCAGACGCTGTGGCTATCCGTGTGCCTTGAAGGTTGAGAGCGATGCAGCACAGAGCTCCTTCATGCGCAGGAATATCCACGGGGGGTTTCTCTGTGTTGGCCAAATCTACGATCTGAACGTGTCCGGAGTGTGTGGCCGGGAATGCCAGCAATGAATTGTTGCTGTTTGGGCACAAGACACACAAACCTGCAAAGAAAATCTGAGTTTTAGTTTTGTCTTCCAAAACTAGTGTTTTCTAACAGTAAATGCTTGTGGCATCTAAGACTATGGATGAATCGCTACTACGCGACTTACCTTTAGGGTTATAGCATGTTTCAAAGACATGCAGCTGATGAGGATTATGAGTAAATGTGAAGACTTTAATCATGGAATCCAGGACTACCACAATTCTGAAACACAAAACAAACCGGACTTAGCCGTTTGTTCTTTATAAGGAACTTTAAGCTAATCTTTAAACGTTTTCCTAATAAATCCATAGGCTAGCATTGTCCGAAGATATTTGTGTGCATAAAGAGCTTCAAATGTTTCTATTTTTAAAGTGCTTTTGAAGCGTTGCACAATCATAGACATGTCTGATGCAATGGCTGATCAGAGGTGTTAAGGTTAGTCAGAATGCACTCAATAGTTTTCTTTTAACTGTAGTCATCTGACGGTAAAATCCACCATAGTGAAAATGTTTACTTGAGTAGCTTTAATAAGCGTCTACAGTTAGATACTATAATAAGTCTTTCCTATTAATTGTAAAGTGTTTTTTATTGATTTGATCATTTTTCAAAAGGAATGTTTACTCGTTTGAAAAATATCTGAGATCTACACTACCAATCAACTTTTTTGGACAGTAAGATTTGTTATGTTTTTTTTTTTAAAGAAGTCTCAAGCCTGCATTTATTTGATCCAAAATACAGATAAAGCAGTGATATTGTGAAATAGTTTTTACTATTTTAAATAACTGCTTTTTAACTTAAATATATTTTGAAATGTAATTTATTTCTGTGATCAAATGTAAATTTTCAGCATCATTACTCCAGTCTTCAGTGTCACATGATGAATAGAAATTAATACTTTTATTTAGCAAGGATCCTAAGTTCTGAAGGATCATGCGACTGGAGAATAACTTAATAAATTGCATATTTTAAAATATATTTAAAATAGTAAAACCATTTTACAATTTTACTATTTTTGCTGTACTTTGGGTCAAATAAATGCAGGCTTGGTGAGCAAAAGACATTTCTTAAAAAAAAAAAAAAAAAACAATAATCATACTGTTCAAAAACTTTTGAGTGGTAGTGTACATAATAATGTTTTGATGTATTTTTACTTATTGCATTATATATATGTTCCAAGAGTATTTGTTACACATTGAAATTGTTGCAGTACTGTGAAATTTCACTAGTATAACTGCTATTCTGCTAATACTGCTATATTATACAGGCTACATAATTTGTAAGTAAATGTCAAAGACTGTGCCAATATTTAATATTTGTCTGAGAGAGTCATTTCTGCATTTGAGATATTAGAACTTTGCATGTTCTCTTGCAACTTTAAAGACAGAACAAATCATCTGCTAAAAATTCTGAATCAATTCAAAGAATAGATATGTTCAGAATCAAACAAATATTACACCAAAGAATACAACTACAAGAGCGTATGAGTTCAATACCTGTCACGGCGAAGCTTAACGGCTTTGACCTCCGTGGAAAACTCAATCTCTATCACGGTCTTTTTCTTCAGGTCATCCCAAATCATCACTAACACAAAGACAATAAAAGATTTACTTTCTATGATTATTTAGCAGAGATTTAATGTGTGTCCATTGGACATAAAATCCAGTAGCACATGCATTAAGAAAAAGCAAATGATGCCATAAAGCTATCAAACAATTTCCATCTCAAAGAGAAATATACCTTTATTGGGAGGGTACTTTGGTTTCTTTCCGCCTCCAACAAGCGCAAGATAATTGCATCGAAAAAGCATCTCCACATGACCAACTCCTCCCTCAAGAAACTCTGAGAGCACAGAGAATGAATGAGAGTCAACAGCTACCACAATAAAGCAAGGATATTGTCGCTGACAAAGATCTCATAAACTGGGAATGGTGAATGAATAACTGTTGCTAAATAGTAATCCGTACGTTTCTAAAAGAAATGGTGACAATGAAAGTCGTGGACTAGGTTTGTGTGTCGTCTGTCTGCAACTGCTCTGGAAAAATCATTTCTGAGTCATCATGCATTCTAGTAAATATCTGCAGCGTTTATCACGTGTCCAACATGTAACAGTAAACAGCAGACTCACCTTGTTTTTCCTTTTCTTTAAGAGGGTCTGTGTTATACACCCTGAATCCATTTTCCATTCCACACGCAAAACATCCTGATGGAGGGGGAAAAAAGGGATTTTAAAGGAAATACTAGGATTTCCTGCTGCTCTACAGTTTTTTCTTTAAGAGGACCATCCTAGAGATGGGTTAAACAGACTAAACATCCACATAAAGGTGTCAATAACAGATGCACAAACCTGTGCTAATGAGAACAATTTATGAGCATCTGCTTAGAAAACAACTAGTGCAAGTTTAAACTTCCTAAATGCAGTTTAAATGCAGCTTCAAAGGGCACTAAACAGCTGAGCACAGCTGAGGAAGAAGGGTCTTTCCTAGCAAAATGATTAGTTATTTTTTTCCAAAACAAAAAAACATCTCATTTTCTCCTCCAATTTCAAAATCGCCCTACATCTCTGTTTTACTTTTTTTTTTTTGTAAAGGGCGTTTGATCTTCTTTGCATGTTCACTTTTTTAAACTCTGGGTTGGTACTTCTGCAGCAATGTAGATGGGAGTTTTTCAACATACCCTAATTGTATTGAACCGGAGTGCACAGAGTACAGTACCAATGCGCATCACAGAGCTAGACAAGACGAGCATTTGAGGTTGAATAGTACATAAATTCTATTATTATTTATTTATTTATTTATTTTAAGGAAATAACCCATCATTTCACTAAATAAGACCCTTCTTCCTTGGCTGGGATCAATTAAAGCTCTTTGAAGCTGCATTTAAACTGCATTTTAGAAGTTCAAATATGCAGACACCATAGAAGTCCACTATATGGAGAAAATTCCTAAAATGTTTTCCTCAAAAAACAATTTCTTTACGACTGAAGAAAGAAAGACATGAACATCTTGGATGGAAAAGTTTTGAGCGAGGAAAAGAAGGGTTCAATTCTGGATTTACTGACAGAGGGATACAGTGAGTGTCAGTTTGCTTCCATACTTAAAATTTCAAAGACAGGTTGAAAAGAACAAGGTCAAGCTGCAGGCAATGGGGACAACCGGCAGAGGGTGAAAAAAAACCATTTGAAAATTAACCAAAAACCTACAAAAGGAATGGCAAACCACAGCTGGGGTGAAGTGCACGGCAAGGACACTTTGAAACAGGCTCCTAGGGTCAGGGCTGAAGGGCCCTTCATCAATGAGAAGCAAAGAAGAGCCAGGCTGAGGTTTACAGGACCATAGAGGACTTGAGTAAGGTTGTCTTCTCTGATGAGTACAATATTCAGCTCAACACTCAAGACAGAGTTCTAGGGGTTTTTTCAGCAAGGCTGAAATCGGACACACAACAAACGGGTTGTCCTGGAAGAAAACTTGCCTCCTTCTGCTCTGATAATGGTTCCCATCTCTGAGGATTGGTTTTATGAGCAGGACAATGCTCCATGCCACACAGTTGGGTCAATCAATGTGTGGATGGAGGACCACAAGGTTAAGACCCTGTCATGGCCAGCCCGATCTCCAGACCTGAACCCCACTGAAAACCTCGGGAATGTGATCAACCGGAAGATAGATGGTCACAAGCCATCAAACAAAACCGAGCTGCTTTAATTTTTGTATCAGGAGTGGCATGAATTCACCTAACGGCAATGTAAAAGAATAGTGGAGAGCATGCCAAGATGCATGAAAGCTGTGACTGAAAATCAGGGCCATTTCACAAAATACTGATTTCTTTGCTCTCCCCAAGTTAAAAACATGTGTGTTGTTTTTAAATTATTTGAGGACTAAAAACAATGCATATTTTTGTTATTTTTAATAGTTGTCATTTTCTGCAAATATATGCTTCTAAATGACAACGAAATGTTGTCAATAGCTAATAGCATTTTTTTAGAGCTGTATAGAGAGAAAGAAAGGACGCTTCATGTCAGTACTTCTGTTCTGCTATGATGTCCAAAGGGCGGCACTGTTATTCACTTACTGATGGTTATTCATGATTATTCACTTCAAGACACCCAGTTATGACTCGGTGTAAATAACTCCGTACCAGAGAGTAACTTGCTTTAATCCATATTACTCCTTACACCCGTTACCATTTTCATTATCATAGGTTATGCTTCAGTAAATGCTGCTTAAAATGCAGCTAGATGAGCTCACATTGTATTATAGTTTATTGTATTATAGTTACTAATTCAGCGCGTTTCAGCTTACGTAATCGGATTTAAATAAACTTAAATTACACTTTACTTTGTATTACAGTTAAGAGAATTCCATAATGCCCAGATTCATCCCCTGAAAGTCACACTGTAGCAGTTGTTAAGCTAGCGCTGGCATTAGCCTGCCTTCATCAGCTGTCAGTGTTTATTTGATATGTTAAAACATGGTCCCTTTTAAAGAAAATTACAGTTTGTGCGCATACATACAGTTGTCGGTCAATTAAAATACAAACAAATGACAAAAAAATCGCTGACAGCAGCCCTAAAAGGAAGACACTCATGTGACTTCATCTTTATGGCTAACCAGCTGTTAAGTTCGTTAGCTTGCTAGACAAAACAACAACCCCTTTATAAAGTCTAATATATCTGTCAGTTAGATGTTTGAATTTGCAATATCTATATCAAAACCCTGATGTGTTTTTTAACGTCTAAGATCAATAACAGTTCACTGGTCTCTATGATTCATAAGGCTAACGGTTAAGTATCAGAGTGCTGTTAGCCTGCTTTAGGCTAATAGTAAACATCTTACCGTGATCCTGGTTAAATCCAGCATAAAGTAATCCATTACCGTGTGGATTTGATGGTAATAAATTCATAGTGCTTGGCGTTATTTGGCTAGTCTAAATGAAAACACTGTAAGCCTAACTAAAGGACGGCATTCCCTTAAGAAGGCTAGAACTGGTAGGCTAATGCTAGGTACATAGGGTTTAATATCATGACTGTCTCTCCAGCCAGGAAATAAAGTTGGCAGAGCGCCTGTTGTTCCTCCTTTCTCCGGACTAAGCGCAGGCTGCGACCGCGGCTCGTACAGTATAATCTAACTAAGTTACAGGACGCAGTGTGTTCACACTTTTTGGTCTGTTTACTTTCTATAATCAGATATTGCAAAATCATAAAACTTACTGCGGTTTACACATGGCTTAGATAACTTAGACGTTTACCAATTGCTATTGATATTTAAAGTATGCATTTGTATCCTACAATCAAAACGAGAATTTGCTAAAGGTTTTTTAAACGGGCGTTAAAGATATTGCAGGCGATATTAACATACTACCCAAAATTGAACATTTGAAGCGTCTCACAGGAATCACCGGTTAAGTGTGAAATTCTTTCCCTAAAGTGCAGTCACTGCCCCAGTGGCCTAATGGATAAGGCACTGGCCTCCTAAGCCAGGGATTGTGGGTTCGAGTCCCATCTGGGGTGACTGCTTTTCTCTTTTGTTTTTTTTTAAAGTCTAATTCTGGAGTATTACATTACTTTGTTTTAGTATATTACAAAGCTGGATACAGTTTGGATCGACAGATCCTAATGAGTACATAAGGGACATAGTACTGATGTTATGTACCATCTTTTCACATGTTATGCTAGGTGGTTCCATGGTGTAATGGTTAGCACTCTGGACTCTGAATCCAGCGATCCGAGTTCAAATCTCGGTGGAACCTTACCTTATTATTTATTCGTATCGACTAAATAACAGTAATTTGCGTTGCAGTAAATAATTGTCTTAAAAACACTTTATACCGACTTTTTAATATTTCATATTAAGTGCGTGCGCATCTATAGCCAAAGCGGGTTTCACCCGGATGTTTTTTGCACGTGATTTTTTCCCCAACATGGCGGCGACCGTGGTTAGAAGTTTATGTTTCTTACAGCTGCATAATCTGTCCTGCCCAAGGACTATATGCCGTAATTTAGTAACTTTAGGCCTGTTCAATGGTGACAAAACGCGACCAAAACGCTTTACAGCCAGTAGTTGTTCCCACATAAAAAATGCATCGCATTTTACACAGGTGAAACATGTTGTTTTTACTCACAGTGATATAAACATAATTCGTTCGCATTGCTTTATATAAACATATTGTCATTTTTCATGTCAGGACGATCGACTCTCGCACATCCCTGTTGGTAAGAAATTCAGGATTTAGATTCAACATATCTGTTATTAAACTGACTCAGATCCGCAGCAAATCTTGAAACTCTCGTCTCTTCCAGATAAACTGAAGATAACATACAGTAGGAGCAGCGGACCAGGCGGTCAACATGTCAACAAGGGTAAACTGCATTATAGACCGGTTGTCATGTGTGTTCGGCGTTAAAGGTTTTCTGCAGCAACACTTATTATGGACGATAATAGTTGCCACATATCGCCACCTGCTGGAATAACGATGAAACCTGCACATTGTATGAAACATTAAAATTGCAAAAGTACACTACCAGTCAAAAGATTTTTTTAAAATGTTTTTAAAGAAGTCTCTTCTGCTCACCAAGCCTGCATTTATTTGATCAGAAGTACAGCAAAAACATTACAATTTTGAAATATTTGTACTATTTAAAATAACTTTTCTATTTGTATACATTTTAAAATGTATTTTATTCCTGCAATTTTAAAGCTGAAATTTTAGCGTCATTACTCAAGTTACATGATCCTTTAGATATCATTCTAATATTCTGATTTGCTGCTAAAATTTGCTCATTTTTATTATTACTATTATTATTATTATTAAAAAAATACTCTGCTGTTTTCAACATAATAATAATAATAATAATAATAATAATTTTATTTTATTTTATTTTATTACATTTCATTTATTTATTTGAGCAGCAAATCAGAATATTAGAATGATTTCTTACAGATCATGACTGGAGTAAAGATGCTACAAATTCAGCTTTGAAATCACAGGAATAAATGACATTTTGAAATATATTTATTGAAAACAGTTATTTTAAATAGTAAAAATATTTCAAACTTTTACTGTTTTTGCTGTGCTTTGGATCAAATAAACGCAGGCTTGTTAAGCAAAAGAGGCTTCTTGAAAAAACATTAAACATTACTGTTCAAAAACTATTAACTGGTAGTGTATGTTCCAGATTTTTTTAAATAAGTTATTATTATTATTATTATTATTATTATTTATAAAATATTTTTTTTAGGTTTCTTTGATGATACATGCTGAAATTATTGTGTGTAAGATTAGGATGTGTAATGTAAAGTTGTTTGGGATATTATGGGAATGGGTTCAGGTCAAACATTTAACAATTGTGACCCTGGACCACAAAACAAATCATAAGGGTCAAGTAATTTTTATTTATTTTTTTTTTTAAATATGTTTATAAGATACATATATACGATGCATATGTGTAAATCTGAATAAATAAGCTTTTCATTGATGTATGGTTTGTTAGAATAGGAAAATCTGCAAACTGAGGGTGCATAAAATCAAAATACTAAGAAAATTGCCTGTAAAGTTGTCCAAATGAAGTTATTAGCAATGCATATTACTAATCAAAAAATAAGTTTTGATATATTTATGGTAGGAAATTTACAAAATATCTTCATGGAATGTGATCTCTACTTAATATCCTGATGATTTTTGGCATGAAAGAAAAATCAATAATGTTGACCCATACAATGTATTTTTGGCTATTGCTACAAATATACCCTATATATAAATGCTACTTAAGAATGGTTTTGTGGTCCAGGGTCAGAATTTTAACTTTTATTGAATGCATACATTCATTCTATACAATGCAAGCATTAATTTTTAAAACAAAAGTCTTTAAATAAAGTCAGTATTTTGTTTTGTCACTTTATATTTTGCAACATTAACTTGCAGTCAGTACAAAAGCAGAGGTCCGATTCCATGTGCAAACAGCAGAATGGATTCCAGAAGAAGTGAGACAAGAGATTCTCTTGAAAGTGAGAGTAACATCTTATAAGTCCTATAATAACAAACACATGTGTAGAATGCACCACTCAAGGCATCAATACTTGTGTCAACAGAATAAAACACGTGTCAACAAAGCGGGAGAGTTAATTGTGACCTCAGAGATTAGCAGAAGCCAACAGAGAAATCTGGAAGACTGTCTTCAGAAGATCTCAGAAATGATTATTGAGGCCAGTCAGCAGAAACCAGAGCCGTCTGAGGAGGATATCGCCCTGAGAGCTCATAGGTTAGAATGCATGAAGTATTATAAATGCAATGCTGTACCACATGAATGTAACAAAAATATGTTTTGTGTGTGTGTGCAGATTAGAGAAAAGAAATTTGGAAAGACTGAAGCAGAAGAAGATACATGGTGCAACAAAGCAAGCAAGACGAATTGACTTTGACTGAACCCAATATATTATTGTTTTGTTCTTTATTCAAACTTTAATATAAACGTTGCACAATTAAACTGTGAAGGTGGTGTATTCTTTTGCTGTATGCAGTGCACAGCATGCTGAAGTACACTACAAGTCAAACGTTTTTGAACAGTAAGATTAGGTTAAGTAAGTAAATAAGTAAGGTTTTTTCTCTTCTCCTCACCAAGCCTGTATTTTTTTTATCCAAAATACAGCAAAAGCAGTAATACTGTGAAATATTTTTTGCTTTTTAAAATAACTGCTTTCTGTTTGAATATAGAAGAATCCTTCATGCTGATTTGCTGTTTAAGACACATTTATTATTATTATTGTTATTATTATGATTATTATTATCATTATCATCAATATTTAAAAGAGTTTTTTTTTTTTTTTCCAGGATTCTTTGAGGAATAGAAAGATTTATCTGTACATACTGTACATACCACTTATTTCTTAATTTAGTTTTCTATATATTTTTGTCTATTTATATTTAAATATGTATATTTTTTATTCTCACCTCATTGTATTTTTCTTATTGTCCGTGTTGTTGTTGTCTACTGGAAGCTACTGTCACAAAAACAAATTCCTTGTATGCGCAAGCATACTTGGCAATAAAGCTCTTTCTGATTCTGATTCTGATTCTGAAATAAAAAGCTTTTGTAACATTATACACTATTCAATTCAAAAGCTTGGGCTCTATTTATTTATTTTTTTTAATAGAAATTATAGAAATTAATACTTTTATTTACCAAGGATGCTGTAAACTGACCAAATGTGATGATAGAGACATTTATAATGTTATATGATTTCATACGACATTTATATGATTTCTATTTCCGATAAATGCTGTTTTTCTATTTATCTATTTATCAAAGAAACCTAAAAATCTAATTATTATTATTATTATTGTTATTTATTTATTTTTTTGCAGCAGCAAATCAGAATATTAGAATGTTTTCTTACAGATCATGACTGGAGTAAAGATGCTAAAAATTCAGCTTTGAAATCACAGGAATAAATTGCATTTTAAAATATATTTAAATTGAAAACAGTTATTTTAAATAGTAAAAATATTTCAATATATAAATTTTTACAGTTTTTGCTGTACTTTGAATCAGATAAATGCAGACTTGTTGAGCAAAAGAGGCTTCTTTAAAAAACATTACACATCTTACTGTTCAAAAACCTTTGACTGGTAGGGTATGTTCCAGATAACTTATTATAATAAATTATTATTATTATAAATCAAAAATCAAATATCAGATTGGATCAAAGACTAAAACTGTTCTAAAGTTAATTGTATGACACACTAGAATTTACTTAAGATGTTCATTTGCTATTTTTAAATGTGACAAACTTAATAAATTAACATGATACACTGTCAGAAAAAAAAAATCGTTTTTGGCTGGCGATAATAATTAAATTATTATTAAATAATAATTATAAAAAAAAACAAACAAACAAACAAAAAAACCTAGCAGAGGATGGTTTCGATCCATCGACCTCTGGGTTATGGGCCCAGCACGCTTCCGCTGCGCCACTCTGCTATTAATGCGATGAAGGGCGACAGATCTGCTAATAGTGCTTCTAACAATCTGTCTCTACGGGTTGACATTCAAGCATTACTTCATTGCTGAACTCATGTTGTTTTAAAATACACATTCGCCGTTTTAGGGTTAGGTTAATTTAAATGATATTGCTATGTTTTTGTGTAACTGAAAGAAAAATACGACCACGAAGGGACTCGAACCCTCAATCTTCTGATCCGAAGTCAGACGCCTTATCCATTAGGCCACGCGGTCGACGTAAACGTGCTGCTACCACTACATGTTTTAATTTAGTATCACTTACGTCACTTCTGCAGTATTTATTTATGTGTATGTTTTAATTAATTCTATTAACTCGGTTTGCTACATAAACATCCATACGAAGCAGCACTAGCCACGAGAACAAGCCGATGAGTATTAAAACGACACTGTTTAGCGCTAACGTTAGAGAAACCAACGTGCCTTGACGAACTACTTTCAAGTACCACTGGATCCACATTAATCAGTCGGATAATAATTCAACATCGTAAATTTATATTTACGATAATAACAGGCTCGTTTGACGCGGTTGCAGTCGCTTTAAGTGCAGTCACTTCTCTTGTGAATCAGCGGCAAAATATTTCGTGATTCACGCTGTTCTTTTATTAGTATAAGCTTGGACGTTAATTAAATTGTTTTCATATGAATATAATTATGATAATTACAAAGGTGTGCCTGATACTCAAGTGATGTAGAAATGTTGCTCTGTAAAGTAACGCATCCACTTACCTTTTACACGTCACAACCAAAGGCGTCGCTAGAACTTTTTTTTACTGGGGCAGAACCAGATTGACAAATGAATCGCTCTTGTGCTCTAATCGGTCAAACAGGTTTCACTCACCATACCCTTGGACAGTTTGCAGCGGTTTCTCACACCTCATTATTTTTTTAAGACTAAAAGAGCATTGGAAGAGGTGATATTTACCTACAACCATAGTAGAAAACTTAATTTGTGAATGTTTTTCCGTCAGTTGTCAACGACGAATCAGCCCTTTATTACATGTGCAGCTTGAAAACGACTACGTAGCTACTAAATAAAGTTTATGTATCCAAACATAAGGCAGATTATTTGGATAGCAGTGAATAGTTTTTTTTGTTTTTTTCCCACAACGCGTCATCAATTGGGCATATAGGCGGCACTGAACCGAACAAAACTAATAGGCCTATATTTTGCTGATTATTGCTGCTGAAAATGATCAATTGTTGTAAAGTTTTGGGCTGTACTAAAAAAAAAAACAAAAAAAACATTTGGAGTACTATAGACTGACAAAAGTTATAACAAATCAAAGAGAAGAGTGCAAAAAACTGAGGAACAAAAGGCGTTTGTGGTTGGCCAAACTGAACACGTTTTCCAAGGCAAGAATCTTGAAAACATTCATGTTTGTTCTTATCATTTCCAGTCAGGAAGGTGAAACATTAGACTTAATACTCCTCATACGTATCTTTGCCACCTATTAGCTTTGGTTTGTAAAAATATTGCACCCTGTCCTGCTTACTAAGACCTTCTCTAAATGATTTAGCAGCTTCCACACATTTTTTTTTTCAGTGGTTTAGACAGCATAAATTAGCCGAACAACTTATTCAGTAGTACATTAACTGTACAATCCATGCTGTTGCTTACATCTGAGTATTGCCAGTATGGCCGAGCATCTGGGTAACTGACCAAATCGTGGTGTAAGTGCAAACCCTCTAAAGAGCTTCATGAAGTACATTATGCTAGTGTTCACTGAGAGCAACAATAACTAAAACACATATATTCTTATTTTTCATTTTAAAACTGTACGTCTTCTGAAATAACTTTTGAGATAAACAATACAGAGACAAAATAGCCAAATAAAACCTTCTATGGAACGTTGTTGTGAAACATGAGAACTTTCAAGGAAGGAATAGTTTTTATAGGCACTGTATATATCGTGAATAAGTTAAAAAGTCATTTTTTTAATCTTTCAAGCGTTTTCAACTGTAAATACTAGATCCCAAATCAATGACTTACACCAAGTACAACAGGATACATTTTATACACATCAAATTAAATTCAATTCTGTTACAAAAGCAGTATTACGACAAGGGAAACGGGGCAAATAATTCTCTCTTCCTTAGTGCTTATCAGCCAGTCTCTGAAGCAGAGCGATAATGGTGTCCTGCTTGGATGAGATCAGCTCCAGCGCCGTTGCCATCCTCCCCATCGCATCAGCCATGGCCCGTGCAGTTTTTTCCTTGCGTCGCTCACGCGCATCAGCCTTGCGCTGGTGTTGCTCATCTAAACGGGTGCGCTCTTCTTGAGCGGTGAGGAAATTGCGAAGAAGTGCAGTGCGTTCCTCAGCTTGCCCCTGCTGCTGAGCTACACGAGAGGCCATGGAGTTGAGCCGCAGATGCCGTAACCTCCGCTTGAGGGGCTGGCGGTTAACCAGAGGCACTGGCTTTGATGAAAGAGAGGGCAGAGGCGTGTCTGTGCTACAAGACGGGCTGGGGTTTAATTTTGGGGTAACTTTGCACAGCACTGGAGACGTCACCAGTGTAGGGATCTGGGAAGAGGTTGTGATAATTCCAGTGGGAAGGAGACACGGGGCGGCCATTGCAGCCACCGGCACGCTGTTAGACGGATGATCCTCTGATCGTACAGTTGCTTTGGCTGTGGTTGCAAACCCAACAAGAGTGGCTGAAGCAGGGCCTCTTTGAGCAAATTTAGTCTTTCCTAATATATTATCCATCATCTGTAACAGAAAAAACAGAACAGGGAAGATCACTCAATCAATCACCATTGTACCATCGTCCTAGTTTTATATGTCTATGATGATCCTGATAACAGTATTTATATCTATTAAACACTTTTCATGTATTTAAGGCTATTTAAGGTAATACATTTCAGTATTTCTTCAAAGGGAGGGTGATACCCATGCAATAACATTCTTCAAACCCTCTTGAAATGGCAATCCCTGAAACAGCAAACAATATGATACAAACATGCTGGACATTTTAAGCAATGAACATACATATTTAAAGTGAAAAAAATAAACATGCATTATTAACAATATCTCCACAAGCTCTTACTTCAAAGTACTCCCATGACGTCTTTGTCTGGCCTCCACACAACGAGCTGCGATCTTTAACCCTCTTGTAAGTAACGATAAGGTTATTCCATTTGCGGCGAATCTTCTCTACAGGTAAGGAGTGACCGTGGCTTTCCAGCTCTTTCTGAACGCTCTGGAAGAGAAGCGAGCGCTCGCGAGAGCTGTAAACATCCCAGCACCTCTGCATCGCTTCGATGAGATGCACAATGGCTCCATGGGTGAACTCCGAAGATGTGGAAACCGCCTCAATCCCTCGACCACCTGCCAATTTTGTGGACATGTTTATAGAGGCTGCAATACATTATCAAACTTAATTTTTTTACATAAACATCACAATCAGCAAGCTATATTGAAAAGCAGCTGTTTATTTACAGATGTTACAGCTGAACAACAGTTAGGAAATTTAGGAAAATGTTTATAACTACTCACCATGTGGAACTTTGTTGTCTCTGTTGTTAAAAATTGGTGAAGATGATAAAGCACTGTTAACACTGATGGGATCTGTGAGCACAAATACAATGCTGAACGTAAAATATCATACAAAATCACACTGACTTGTCCAGAAGTATATACAGTTGAGGTCAAAAGTTTACATACCCCTTGCTGAATCTGCAAAACTTTAATTATTTTACCAAAATAAGAGCGATCTTAAAGGTGCATGTTATATTTTATTTAGTACTGACCTGAATAAGATATTTTACATAAAAGACGTTTACATATAGTCCACAAGAGAAAATACTAGTTGAATTAAAAAAAAAAAAAGACCCAGTTCAAAAGTTTACACACACACACACACACTTGATTTTTAATACTGTGTTTTAACTGAATGAGTCACTTGTTTGTCCTGAACAGTTAAACTGCTGTTTTTCAGGGAAAAAAAAAAACATTCAGGTCCCACAAATGATTTGGTTTTTCAGCATTTTTGTGTAATTGAACCATTTCCAACAATGACTGATTTTGAGATCCATCTTTTCACACTAAGGACAACTAAGGGAATCATGTGCAACTATTATAGAAGGTTCATACACAATGCATTAAGTGAAATGAGAACTTTTTTCGAATTTGAAGATCAGGGTAAATTTAACTTATTTTGTCTTCTGGGAAACATGTAACTATCTTCTGTAGCTTCTGTAGGGCAGTACCAAATGAAAAAAAAAAAAATGATATTTAGGCAAAATACGAAAAATGTACACAAAAAATGTATTCAAAAGTTTACACCCCTGGCTCTTAATGCATAATTTTCCCCTCTAAAGCATCAGTAGTGAGCATTTAAATCTTCAAATACACAAAAATGCTGAAAAAACAAAGAATTTGTGGGACCTAAAAGATTTTACTGAAGAATAGCAGGCCGTTTAACTGTGACAAATAAGTGACTCATGAACAACTATCACTAAACACACACACAAACACAGCTGTGGATCATTCAGGTAACAACACATATTAAAATCAAGTGTAAGTCAACTTTAGAAAAGGGTCATTTTTAGAAATTCAACTTTTATTCTCTCTTGTGGACTATATGTATTGTATGTGCAATATCTTTTTAAGTCAATATTAAATAAAAAAATAGCATGCATTTTTTTATTATCCCTCTCATTTTGCAGATTCTGCAAGGTGTATGTAAACTTTTGACCTCAATTGTACTATCGTTTAACAATCTCAGAGATTATTGGTAGGTCTGTCTTGAAAGATTTATGTTATGCTTAATTAATTTCTCTGAGAATAAATTAAATAGTTCTAGCCAGCACAGACACTTAATTAGTGACTAAGCAGTAGTCAACTTTACTAAAAGAGGGAAAAATATATGATGAAGTAGTTAAACAGGTGAAAGGCAGCCGACAACTATCAAGACTTGATGAAAGCAAGCGATAACACTCACAGAGTAAAAGAGGAGTCTGGGCCTCGATCTGCTCGCCCTGCTGCGATGATGTTCGTGCAGAAGAGCCTGCAGTCGAGTCGCCGGTAGTCGTGAGGTCACCACATAACGGCATGCAACCAGCTGCAGACGGCTCGTTCTTCAGTGGTGTGCCCATCATTGCGCCGCATCCAAGCGCCCATGAGATGAGGGCTGAGGAACACTGACACTAGCAGACGCGCTAAACCTTGTGAAGTAACCCGGTTAATAAAGTTTCACAACTTTCCTGAGCAGAGATCACTAAAATCCCGCTCAAATTTTGAGCCAATTTCAGAATGCTATCACTGAATTTGTAGAGAAAACTGATTGGCCAGCGCAATCCGAACGACGAGTTCTAAAGATTTAAGATCAAGTGTAATGGCTGCGCTCCTCACAATGTAACTGCGCAACTCTGCTGCGTTTGTGTGTCACGCCATTGGCTGCTGTTCGCCTGCGTCATACGCAGATCTGCAGACGCACATCGCAGACGACGTCACTAAAATCACCGTACTGAGGAAACGCTGGCTGTAACCTGTGAAATATTATTCGTAATTGTAACATTTTTACTTTGTACTCAGCGAGGGTTGAAAGAAAATGACAAAATTTGTGCCAAATGTTATGAATGTTCTAACCAAACATGTATCAGTTAGCTGTTTAATATTGTATAGTCAGCCATTCAGCTTCATTTGAAATAATTTGTAGTTAAATCACATTAGTTTGCAGGGCTCGCAGTGAATCATGTCTTGGTTATTTCCTTTACTCCTCAGTCGTTCACAATTTTTATATTGATGAAAAACGAAAATGACATTCAACTCAATCTGGAATCACACTCTTAAAATCCACTGTACATCTTATATTCCTTTTGTATAAATTAATACAATTTGATTATGTATATATATATAATGTTGTGATTTGCATAGCGCACTAATATAAGATCTAATGAAAACTAATATTACCACCAGATGGGGCTGTGGACAAATTAATAAAAATGTAGCGCTATATTTTGTTTTCCCCGATGTACAGTACAAATTAATTTTAATTACACAGTGAAATGATAATTACCTACTGTACTAACTACCTACTATTTCCTTCCATTATACACAGCTAGCACAAAATATTTAATAAAATAAGCGTGCTTTGTTTTCATAAGCCTATGTGTTTTTACTAATTATAACTATACCAGAATTGCCAACTGGAGTGAGATTTTGATGGCATTGACACGTTCTTATCTGAAGTTAGTAAGGATCTGACAATTTAATTTCATCTTCATAATGCAGATTACCCAAATACTTAAGCCTTGTGTTGTACTAGATGCACTATTTGGAAACATTAGGCCTACCTGTAACTTGCTGGTTAGCTAGCTTTACTGACTAATTTATTAAAAAAAAAAAAAAAAAGATAAGAAAGAAAGAAAGAAATACTACTACTAATAGCATTGTTTGGCAAAAAAGGGGAATATTATAGCAAAATAAGGTCAGGGATACAGTAACATGTTACTGTCATTTTTTTGTTGTTGTTGTTGTTGTTGTTTTGTAGGGCCTAAATTAGTATTTAATAAGGTCCTGTTACAGTTCCTGTTTTAGACCAATTGTGCTTTACTCTGTGGGCTCTG
Source organism: Cirrhinus molitorella (assembly GCA_033026305.1). NCBI lineage: Eukaryota > Metazoa > Chordata > Actinopteri > Cypriniformes > Cyprinidae > Cirrhinus > Cirrhinus molitorella. The sequence continues at coordinate 30,655,985 of CM065136.1, read as the reverse complement.
AGCCTTTTATCTTACAAATGCATTTTTCCCTTCTTAACGTGACCACCCACAACAAAATTGATCAGCCTCTGATGCTGCAAAATTCACTGACACAAACAATCATTTATTTTGTAGTTATTTATTTGTTTGTTTCTTCTTGTTGTCTAGTTCTCTATTCACTTGTGCGAAAATAAATGTGATTGGTGCAGAATCTTACCTGTTTAGACCAGTCCTGGTTATACTTATAACTAGGCTCATGTATCGATTATGGGCATGATAAAGCATATTACTAGTGACAAGCTTATCAAGTCAACTTTCATTCGGTGCAGGAATATCTAGCCTCCCTTTTCCCAGGACCGGATGAGTCACCTGGATACAGGAGATAGGTTCCATCGGCATTATCTCTACTCTCCTTTCCTTTCCTCTCCTCTCGACATGCTGTCTGGAGTATAAAGCAGTGACGCTGTGTACAGTCACACTCATAGTTTCTGCAATGAAACTTATATGGTTATTTCATGGTTCTTTGCCCAGAGGGTACAAATTCCAAACATATGGCAATTCTACGGATCAGATGACCTGCAAACTTGCAATATGTTATCTAAATTAAAGTTTCTGCTGCCCCAAGAACAGTTTCATAGTTGATGTGGCACTATAGCCTAGATATTATTTTGTCGATCACAATGTCCTTATATAGTAGCCTTGATGTTAACATGTTTTTGATTTTCCCAAACAAAATGCACCGAACTAACTATTTGAAATGAAGCATGTCCTGTGAATGTCATGTGTTCATGTGAGTGGGCACGTTCTGATTCACTGTGATGACTTTTGTTATACATAGTATGGCTCAGTTACCACAGAGACATCTATATGTTGCTAATAATAATAATGACATCGGCAAACTTGTTTTGAATCCCTGAAGCTTAACCGTAATTGAACAAATGTGAAGTGATATTGCTTCTTACAGCGCATGATGCTGTGATTAACAGAGAATGATACCATTATCCACCCAGCACAGAAGTGTGGGTAAAATTATCACAATCATATCACCTGCAGTCAAAAATGAATTGGCTTAGTGAGGCAATTATGAGTCTATAAGCCCAGAAAAGATCAAATATGGCAAAGTACTGTTTTAACTGGCTGAATAAGTCATATTCTGTCATTCTATAGCTAATTCAATCTTCTGAGGATTTGCACTACTTGTAGGAAATGTTGAACATCGAGTGGCATTTGGTTCTCACGAAAGTAGAGAACTATATGATGAGCTAATACATGTGGGGATTTGCCCTTTTGCTGTCTTTCTCTCCTATTCTCTTGCTGTTCTTCCCGCTCTCCCCTCTGCTATTTGCATGTTCAGTATTAGTTCCTCTCAGCACTTACAAGGAAACTAAACTAAAATTAGGACTCAAGGCTTCAAAGTATGTTGCTGTATTTTATTTGTAAGTCACTTCGGATAAAAGCGTCTACTAAATAATTATGTGCAATCATACTATATCTGATATGCATATATTTTATATTACAGTGTGCATCAGCATTGTATTAAAATATAGTTAAAGTCAAAAGTTTACATACACCTTGCAGAAACTGCCAAATGGTAATTATTTCGCCAAAATAAGAGGGATCATACAAAATGCATGTTATTTATTATTTAGTACTGACCTGAATAAGATATTTCATATAAAATATATTAACATATAGTCCACAAGAGAAAACAATAGTTAACAATGTAACAGCATTATTAACTAATAATAGTTTGTTTATAAAAATGACCCCATTCAGAAGATTACATACACTTGATTCTTAATGCTGTGTTCTTACCTGAATGATCCACAGCTGAGCATTTTTTTTTCTTTTTTTTTTTTTTTTTGTGATGTTGTTTATGAGTCCCTTGTTTGTCCTGAACAAATACTTCAGGTCCCACAATTCTTTGTTTTTTTCATCATTTTTGTGTATTTGAACTTCCTGGCTGTATTATTTTGAGATCCATGTACAACTTCATTCTGTTTTTCTTCTGGAGCATCAGTGAGTGTTTGAACCTTTTGTAATAGTTGCATATGAGTCCCTCAGCTGTGGATTATTCAGGTAACAATACAGTATTAAGAATCAAGCGTATGTAAACTTCTGAACAGGGCCATTTTTATAAACTCTTATAAATATAAATATAAACTATTATTTTCGCTTGTGGACTATATGTAAATGTATTTTATGTGAAAATCTTATACAGGTCATTATTATTTTGTATGATCCCTTTTATTTTGGTAAAATAATAAAAAAAAAAAAAAAAAAAAAATTGTAAGAAAATGCCAGATTCTGCAAGATGTATGTAAACTTTTGACTTAAACTGTTTGTTCATTGTTACTTTATGTTAACTATTACATTTAAGGTTTGGTGCACCCAAAAATGTCACTTTTGTTATTATTTACTCTTCCTCATGTCATTCCTAAAATGTATGACTGACTTCATTGGAACACAAAAGAAGATATTCTTTTTTTGATATTCTTTACATAGAAATGTTTGTTTTGAGCCAACATCTAAGGATATTAAGAGATCGTTAATAGTTGCAGGCATGCAACTTTGGCAGAAAACTCAAATCACTTTTTTTTTTCCATTTTCGAAAACCAATCACCATTAGCAAACATTTCATCAAGAATGGCTAATAGACCTTAGAATCTTTGTTTTAACAGTCATTTTCACCATGTGTAATTTGGCTCTAACTAAATTTTCATATGTGATATTGTATATTGCAATCACTATTTATGGAGTGTTTCTTGAGGAAAAAAATAAATAAATCAAACATTTTAACATTTTAAACATTTAGCTTCTGAAATACGGTTGATTTGACACATTATGACCGAATAGGCTGTCATAGTGTTCTCTCCAGTTTCCTCCCACAGTTCCTTACAGTTGCCTTTGATTGAAATCTCCAGATTTAGACAGTTACTCAGACTTTGGCAGTGTTAAAAGCTTCAGCTTTCCTCAGATTTTCCCTAGATTGTGTTATGTCTTTCTGAAAGCTTGTCTCTGTCAACCCCCATTTCAGTTCATACAATATGGATTAGATGCAGTAAAGGAGATCATCCTTGCTCTTTTTCTTCTTCAAATCAATCCATCAACGCTCCTCATGCCATGGACACCCACGAGCTCCTACAGAACTGGGCTAATTACCCATCAGCAGCATCCAAGCCTGTAGGCCGTGACTCGTTTGCGCTGTAGCTGCTATGGAGCTTAAAGACTCACTTAAAGACGCACCCGGTCTATGTAGGTACAGGTGTCTTAAACGGACTCAGCTGGCGTGCGAGCAGATAAAAGTAAATTTCTTTGTATAGTGCATCTATTGCTGTAGACATGTTTATTGGCAGTGATGCAATGATAAGTTGGCACCAACGGCACCAGACCGGGTGACAGGTGGAGCCGTAGGCAGAGCTCCAGTTGTACCTCCCTGAGCACCAGTGAGTCACACACAAAGGTCAGGTGACCAGACATATGGCATCTTCTCACTGCTTCTTACAATGCTCCTCAGGTCTGTCTGATATTCTACATTTATTTCCTATGCTCTTTCACACAATTTATCATTTAAATGAGTGTCTATAGATCCAAGTGCAAGTTTGAATGTGTTTACTCCCGTTCTTCCTTTTTCTCCTTCTCTCACTTCCTCTGAGATGTCTGCTCATTCTGTATCGAGTCACCTACAACATCCATTAGAGAGGGATTTTCATTGCTATTAGATAAGACCCTGCAGGCTACACTTCGCTTCCCATGACAGACCTGAACCCCATGTTGGAAGGAGAGAAAATCATTACAGCTGAAAGTTCAAGTGATGCATGAGCTTCAAAGACAGCTGCACACGACTAATACACTTCAGTTGCTTCTTCAAGATATTCTCCTTTGACCATATGTTCTTGGTACTCTGTGTAATTTCTCTATTTGTGTAGAATGTTATCCAGCAAATCAGATCACATTGTTCTTATTCTGTGCTCGTTACTTTTGAATTCCCTGGTTTGGTACTCATGACTGTAAAAATAGAAGCAAGCGTACAATTATCCACATAGACTGCAGATGTTGAACATCTTCATCAAAAAGCTTCTTGCAGATAAATAGCTCTTCTTTTGTGCATCATGTTCCATTTGGCAATGTGTGTTATGTTGCTTTTTGTTGATGTGGAGAGTACATGCTATTATTAGTATACATTATCTCTTTTTCACTGACTGAATAGATTTGTTTAATCAGAGGGTTTATAGAACAGAAGCAAATGCAAACCTATTTTCAAAATATAGTGACACACACACACACACACACACACACACACATGCACACACACTGGTATACTTGTCATTATGGGTTCATTCCGTAGATATAATGGTTTCAAACTGTATTTTCTATCCACTTACCCTAAACCTACCTCTCACACAAAACTTTCTGCATGTTTAGATTTTCAAAAAAACTTAAAGGAGAAATTTACTTCCAGAACAAAAATGTTCAGATAATTTACTCACTCCCTTGTTATCCAAGATGTTCATGTGTTTCTTTCTTCAGTCGTAAAAAAGAAGTTATTAATGTTTTTTGAGGAAAACATTTCAGGATTTCTCTCCATATAGTGGAAATCTATGGTGCTCGTGAGTTTGAACTTTCAAAATGCAGTTTAAATGCAGCTTCAAAGGGCTCTAAATCCCAGCCGAGGAAGAAGGGTCTTATCCAGTGAAACAGGCGTTATCTTCTAAAAATAAATAAATAAATACAATTTATATACTTGTAAACCTCAAATGCTTATCTTGTCTAGCTCTGCATGTAATCTGTGTATTACGGTTCAAGGATGATTTTGAAGTTGGAGGAGAAAATGAGATGGGAGTTTTTCGACCTACCCTAACTGTCTTGATAGTAATACACAGAGTACACACAAAGCTAGACGAGACAAGCGTTTGAGGTTAAAAAGTAGATTATTTTTTAGAAAATAACTGATCGTTTCTTCCTTGGCTGGGATCGTTTAGAGCCCTTTATAGCTGCATTTAAACTTAATTTTGGAAGTTCAAACTCGCTGGCACCATAGAAGTCCGCAAATGTTTTCCTCAAAAAACATAACTTCTTTATGACTGAAAAAAGACATTAAAATCTTGGATGACAAGGGGGTGAGTAAATTATCTGTACATTTTTGTTCTGGAAGTGAACTTCTCCTTTAATTCTGTATGATTTATAAGCTTGTTTCCTCAAGGGGACCACAAAAATATCAGAATTTACTGGTATTGCTATCTTTGTGGGAACATTTTGTTCCTCTAAACATAGGGAATACCAGGTACACACACATACACTCACATGCATTCAGTCATTCATTCATGGTCTTGTTGTTTTGTCTGTTTGAATTCAAGAAATTAAAACATTTTTAATGTATTTATAGAAAAACAGATGGAAAACGTGAAAGGGAAGAGATGAGCATGAATGTAGGTGGCATAAGCTGTGGATAAATCAGCATCATCAATAACACTCGTGTTTGGAGCTCTCTCAACCATCTGTGATGTCGCAGGAGAACGGCAGCCAATCGGAGACTCCGACCGGCCCCTCTGCTCTCATTGGCTCCTCCCTGGTCCTCAGCTCTGTATACTCCAGTCAGCTCTGCTAGCAAAACAGACAATGTGCTGCTGTTACGAGCAGGGCAGACGCACCAAATGCAGCAGAGCAAGGAACACATCGCAGCCTGAGCGAGGAAGTGAGTAAACCTGTCATCTTAGCCCATAATGATTGTATGACTCTTCCAGTCCTCATTAAGTTCTATATATAGATCACTGCCAAAAATATCCTCCTCCTTCCCAGGCAGATGCTCACTCCTGACAGATCCAGCCGGAGGAGGAACAGCAACCAGAACAGACATCAGTGGCGACAGTCAGAAGGTCAGTGACATGGGCTGCTCATCTGGACGCTTGCCCTGCCAGCCTCCAGCATCCACGCAGCTGGCCACGCTGGACCCTGAATGCAGCCTGGCCCATGATGGGATGCCCCCGATGGCTGTACCCAAAGCCCCAGAGGACCTCTCTACTCTGGAGCGCCTTGCCCAGGCCACCGGTGGCACTGAGAAGTCCTGGTACCGCTGTGTGTTTCCATTCGGGGTCATCTCTCTGGTGATTGGCATGGCAGGAACCGGCGTCACGTTCACCTTCAACACGCTGCCCCAAACTAAAGTGGTGTCTCTGGTGCTGCTGGTCACAGGGTTCGTCATGCTGTTGATAGCGGCTGCGTGCTGGAAGGTCCACCGGTCTCGGAGGAGGGAAAAGAAGGAGGGAGGCATCTTCAGCTCGGAGCAGTGCACTCTATGAGACGCACTTAATGAAAGCAGAAGTTTGAGTTTGAGGGTAAGTTGTCTGTTGTCTGTTCACTGTCGCCGACGGCCTGTGGAAACAGGTACGCAGACAATGCGTTTTTTTATAAAACGATAAAAGTCTGAAAGAAACTAAGACAATGGAGGAGCTCTGTGTATGTATGCTTCAGATATTAGTGAGTTTGAGCCTGGAGAAACTGGAGACTTTAAACTTGAAATGCTGCAACTTTCCCTGCTTTCTTCATGAAGGATTTATTAAAGGAGGATGCAAAAGAAAATCATGGAATTCTCTGGACAACTGACTCTAGGTCAGTAAAGGAAGGGTTTTGTGATAAAATAAATACTAATGATAGAATGACAGCTACTTATATTAACAAGCACAGCATTATTGATTAAGTCTATGACAGATTAAGTCTCATTTTTCAGTGAGTGCCTGGATTTCTTTCTTTCTTTATGTATTTATGACCCTGGACAACAAAATCAGCCAAAAGGGTCAAATTCAAAAAACATCTGAAACTGAAATCTGAATAAATAAGATTTCCATTGATCCATGGCTTGTTAGGATAAGACATTTTTTGGCCCGAGATACAACTATATAAAAATCTGGAATCTGAAGGTGCAAAAAAAATAAATAAATAAAAATCTAAATATCTAAATATTGATAAAATCACCTTTAAAGTTGTCCAAATTAAGATATTAGCTATGCATATTACTAATCAAAAATTAAACTTTGATCTAAGGTGGGAAATTTACAAAACATATCCATGAAACATGCTCTTTACTTAATATCCTTAATAAAATCGATAATTTTGACCCATACAATGTACTTTTGGCTATTGCTATAAATATACCCATGCTACTTAAGACTGGTTTTGTTGTCCAGGTTCACATTTATTTATTCATTAATTCATGCCAAGTCATTACAGAGACTATTTTAAATGTATAATGACAAGCTAATGTGAGCTCATGTTTTGCATGACAAATGAACTGAATTTTTTTTTCGACATTTAAGTGACATTTGTGCACGGTTACATATTTATGTCAAAGAAGTGGTTTTTTGACGTTCCAGACTGTTATTTTGCTCTTATCTATCGTTTTGTCTGTCAAGTGAATTCTGCAAAGAGAAATCTGGGGTCATATGTGCACATGAAAGTGTTTCTACTTGCTAGCATGTATTTCTATGAACCTGTGTGTGTGTGTGTGTGTGTGTGTGTGTGTGTACTGGTATTCACTACGTTATGCGGAGCAAATGTCCACACAAGTATAGTAATACCAGTAAATCTTTAGGGTAAGTGGACAGAAAAAACAGTTTGTACAGTATAAAAAACATTATGCCTATAGAATGTCCCCTTAATGATAGGAATACCAGTGGTGTGTGTGTGTGTGTGTGTGTGTGTGTGTGTGTGAGCATTGAAGTAATAAATGATTTTACCTGCACACTGTAGCTAACTCCAGCAGAGTAGAGCAGTAGAGACACACATCACAACATATCTACTGACATGTTAGCAGTAAACCAGTGTCTTGCAACCAATGTCAGTCAAATGAATGTGAAGTAGAGAAAAATCTAAATAAGAACCTGAATTACTGACATGTGAAAAGTGGTACATTTAGAATATGCTGCATATGTGAAAACGACCAGTATTTCGGTTCAGTACTTTGGATCTATTTGCACTGTTCATGTATTTGAGCTTTGGTGTATTTTAAGGAGCTATTTGTAAAGCTGTTGGTTTTTTGCTATGTATTGTGTATCTGTTTTTGGTCTATATATATGTTATATATTTTATTATATATATTTTGTATATTTCTCTGTGAGAAGAACTGACAGCTGTTTGTATGTGTTCTCTGAGTGCCTGTATTTTAACAGTAGATATTTTTGTATTAGGTTTTGTGAAAAGAAGAAGAAGAAAAACATTCTTTTTTTTAAAAAAAAGCCTTATTCATTTTCTGTCCAACAGACATTTTATGTGAATGCTGACAGATATGCCTGAATATTACTGCTTTCTGAAACAGAAGGGGCTCATGCTTCGACAAAGTCGTGAGGCTGATGTGACAATATCTCTGACTGTACCTTTATAGTCAAGAGGAAACAGAGAGAGACACACACAAAGAGAAAGAATGAGAGGTGAGAGCGAGGCAGAGCAGTGGTTGGGTGGTATTGGAGGAAGGAGGAGGGAGGATTCATTAAGAAAAAACGTCAGGAAGCAGCACAGAATACGTGCTCAGAATAAAACAACTGGGAGAGCTGTGGCAGAGCGTGTCATAAAAACCAGCCTAAAGAAGGTGCTGTGTGGCGCATGCTGTAACTATGACTCATTTGACAAAGTGTATTCACTGCATTTTTGATTATGTACGCATTCTAACCCTTGCATTTGGTGTAGCACAGCTGACTGTCAAATACTTGGCATCTCAAACACTTTTGTAGTAAGACTCATTATGAGAGATTATTAGACGAATCATGGACATTTAGAGACATATCTACCTCGTTCATAATATATCAGACATGATTTCTTCTTATCCAGCTAAAAGTATGAAAGTTGTTTTCCAAGATTGCACATTTGCTCAAACATATTTCTCATATTATAAGAATGAAACGGCCACCAAATGTAAATTCGATTTTTGTGACAAACTTTCAGATTTATCCTAAATGATGCTCCCTGTATTTCACTTTTCCTTTGTTTCAGCTTTTTATTTATTAGGCAAATATACATTAGAATT